>CM050204.1:13956041-13958541 GCA_027475355.1 Coilia nasus | reverse complement strand
AAAGTCCCATTCCTAAAAGCATTATGACAGAAAAAAGTGCTGCACTCTCAAACTGCTGTCACACTTCAAAGTGTCTTCCTAATAATAGACAATAAACCCAGAGAAGGTCAGGTGGTGTGAATCAATGTGTGTGAGTGAGGTGTGTTAGTGAAGTGCTGAACTAATTCTGTAGTTAATTGCTAAGGGAGAACAGACAGCATGTGAGTGCTAGCAAAGTGAGCAACAAGGTTCTTTGGCAAATGGAAGGCACTCGCTAATGAGCTTTTAATGTCCTCTGGGAAGGATGGGTGCGTGTGTGTGTGTGCGTGTGCATGTGTGTGTGTGTGTGAGTGTGTGTGTGAGAGAGAGAGAGATAGAGAGAGAGAGAGAGAGAGAGAGTATGTGTGTGTGTGTGTGTGTCTGTGTGTGTGTGAGAGAGAGAGAGAGAGAGAGAGAGAGAGAGAGAGAGAGAGAGAGAGAGAGAGAGAGACAGAGAATGCAGTCAATGCTTTTGTTTATGTGCCTGTGTGTGTGCATGTTTGTGTGCACGTGTGTGTGTGTGTGTGTGTGTCTGTGTGTGTGTGTGTCTGTGTCTGTGTGTGTGTGTGTTTGAAGGTCTCCGCTGCGAATCTCCACAGATCAGGAGAGCCCAATGGTGAGGAAGTTATTTGGCAGGATCAGGAGGAGCTGGCAGGCAGAGCTCCAGATACTAATTGATTCAGATCAGATTCAGATTCAGATGACCAAGACAGTCCCAGTCTACCAGACGACTTTTCATCAGCACACACAGGCGCACACACACATGCAAGCAGGCCCACCGATGGAGGGTGGCAAACGGGTCTCTTGTCCCAGGCCCAGGGAAACAATATGGGCAGTGGGCCCCATCAGATTATCTTGTTCCGTGCCCAGCCAAGACTGTCAGCGGGCCTGCATGCAGGCATATTTGCACACAGGCACGCATACATACGTGCACTTACTCACCTAATCACCAACACACACAGGCATGCACACACATGCACACACACAAACACACTGGACATCCTCTTATGCCCTTCATCATTGCAGGTGCTCACACACAGCAGCTGATTTCGCCTCAAAAAGGCCCATATCTAGCCCAAATACTAAGCACACAACTCAGACAGCGATATAGGCTAGTCCTGGTACTATATGTTTTACCGCTGCCTGCGATCAGCTTAGACCAGCTTAGATCAGCTGCGGCCCACTCAATGGTCTCACATGTGGAGAGCCATTTTATACAAAATACCACCCTAAAATCCTTATCTTGAACAGGAACCTCACCTTACAAAGTCACAATAAAAATTACTTCTTACAAAAGATGGATTAGACAGCCGCCATGATGAATGTCTAGAAGCATCCGGGAGGTTCTATGAAGGCTTTCTATAGAATGCCAATGGAACAAAAAGCACACCCCCTTATAAAAGGTAGAACATGTCCCTGAACCCTTTTTCCTACCTTATTATACAGTACTACAGAATATATACTTCTTCAGGTCATACAAATCATACTTTATACATCTATTTGCAGCATTTTCTATACTAATTTAAATCCAGATTTACCAGCTCCTCTTCAGTATTGGAAAAACAAAACATTTCCAACTGCATGTTATACAGAGTGAAAAATGTACTGTATGTTGGAAAAAATGTATGTAGAGTAAAACATATGTATGTTGTAGATAAAACATACATATAGAGAACAGATACTGTGGCATATCTGGCTCAGGGTTGTGTTTGACAGCAGAGCATCACTGCACTGTGTGGGGCTTGGGAGATGTTTTCTCTTGCTATGCCATGAAAGCTCCTTAAAGACCCCAGGAAGTCCAGTGGGCTTCAGTGATTATTTAGTTTGGATCAAGACATCTCGTGCTTCACGAAGCACTGTGCAAACATCACCTCGCCCTGTAAGCTAACAAAGCTCTACAAAGGATACTGCTTGAGTGTGTTACATTACATTACATTACACTTAGAAGACGCTTTTATCCAAAGCTACTTACAAAAAGAGGACATAACTGGGCCTATACACACAGAGATAATGCCAGTGTGCTGTCTATGTCATGGAAACCTGTGGTAGAGAGTACAGTGGTCCCTTGCTATATCGCGGTTTACCTTTCGCGGCCTCGCTGTTTCGCGGATTTTTTTAGTGCATGCAATCTCCTGTACAGTACAGAATGCGCTCAGCTTGTAAAATTTACATAAATCTTGCACCGCTGGCTGTGTGACTCTGAAGTGCTGTATGTTTGCAAGTGTGAACTTTGCCTGTCTGAGAAAAGTGTATAAGTGTAGTGAGGGGTTTTACAGCCTTAAAACATCTATAATAATTGTAAAAAATAAGCTGACTACTTCACGGATTTCGCCTATCACGGGTTATTTTTAGAACGTAACTCCCGCGAATAACGAGGGACCACTGTACATCAAAAACATAGATTGCTTTAACTTTGAGTCCACACAGGGCAGTTCATTTGAACTGTGTTTGTGTTTGTGTTTGGGGTGAACGCACATGAATC
>CM050204.1:13948541-13953541 GCA_027475355.1 Coilia nasus | reverse complement strand
GGGTGTGTGGGTGTGTGTGGGTGTGTGTGTGTGTGTGTTTCTGCATTGCATTATTTTTGTGTATGGCTCTGAATTGGTCTAAATCTGTGTGTGACACATAACTGAGGTCTGTGAGGTTAATGCAGAATTTAATTGGTGCCTCTTGGGTACAGACTGTCCTGAAATATGCAGGCAATTCACACACACACACACACACACACACAGACACACACACACAGACACATGCACACACAAATTTCCTGTAGTCTTTTCTTCATTTGACTGTGGGTCTGTTTTAATTGTGTTCTCTTCGGTCTTACCCCTCCAGTAGTGGGTGCACATCCCCACATCCTTTTTTTGTCTGTCTCTTTTGTCTCTCTCTCTCTCTCTCTCTCTCTCTCTCTGTCCTTATGCCATGACTCCACTCTCTGTGCTCTTCTCTCTCTCTCAGTATAATCCCTACCAAAGCAAAATAGTTCTAGCAAAACAGTCATGTGACAGTGGTAGAGGTGGACATCTTGGCTTCAGAGTAAAAGTCCTGATATATGTTTATACATATTTAAGGATGTTGGGTGTCTTAAAAAGCATGTGATGTTACTGTATATTTATTCCAATAATTTACTAAATGAGCTGATCCTAATTAGCCCTCCTCATCAAGCAGGTACAGTATCTCATTAGTAAAGTGAACTGAGTGAAATACACAAGCAAAAGGAATACATGGCAGCACATGTACTTTCTTGAGCTGGGATGTTCATCTCTGGTCAGTAGACTGATCACATTTCCACTAAGTTAGTTGGAGATGAAAGCCCTCTCATGCAGACATAGGCAAATGCGTTTACAGTACCCCAAAAGAGAAGGACACGGGAGGCAGCACATGACACTCTAATTCGTTTAAACTCCTCTGATGTGGAAAGTGAGTAGTGACTGTCATACTATGCGCAGATCATGTCAAAATGGTCTTCCCTGGAAGATTTACTATGCATATGACACATATATTTATATATAACATGTTCAGATTCATGAAGATAAGGTTGTTTAGCTAGGGAAGGTTTTATTGTCCCAGTTTAGCCTTTGGGAGATTTTCCACAGCAGAACATGTCAAATCATGATAGAGTGCTTCAAGACACCATTGACACGAGGGCAGTGGCTATTAATTCTTTGATTTCTTTTCAAAATTATGAATGTATTCGAAGTGGCGCTTTATGCCATCATGTTCGGGGATGCATTTCCATATAGCACAGTCAAAAAAAACACTACTAGTAAATTTCTCCAAATCATTTTGAACACTCTCTTTCTTGCCAGTTCAAATGGCTGCTGAATGGTGCTCCTGGGAAGTGTAGTTTTAGGGGTCAGTGACTTCCTGGTCTCTCACCTGAATATGAGTGGGGAGAGGGGGGTGATGCCAGGGTCTCCCATGCTCTTAGCTGGAGATGGAGCTGCCATTTCATCTGAGGGGGAAAAAAACATGGGTTAGTACTGTCATCTGCCAGCAAATTAACAAATTAACTTTACACACAACCAGCAGCTCTTAACCACAACACATAGCTCTTCATTTCATCTGTCAGAAACCATGAATTAACCAGCCTACTATTGTAGAAGACGTTAGACACCAAGTTAGACTTGAAGGTGTTGATAACGTGCTACCCATGCAGACCAGTTGTTTGTGTGGTCACACAGAGCTGAAAATGAGCAGAGAAAGCCCTTTCTAGGGTCAAGGTTAAGGGTTACAAGCCCAGAGTTAGTGCCCAGAGGACAGTAAGGCCTGGAGGAATAGCAAAGGTCACAGGCAAATGGCTTATTTGTTAAATGTGTTGAAAATGTATTTGTGCTCTGGTACTTGTTACTTGTGATTTAATCCTGTGGTTCATTTCTAATGAATTTCAATGTGTTTTGGATATTCATGTAGATTTGGGTAATGTAAAGATTTAGTTAACAGGAAATATAACACACACACACACACACTCACACACACACAGGTGTGCCCGCGCACTTACACACACGTGCGCACGTGCACACACACTCCCTCACCTTATCTATACACAAATACATCACTTGCAAATATCATACATGCGAAACACACACACACTCACACACACACACACACACACACACACACACACACATACACACACACTTGCAGAATGCAAGGTAGTACGCGGCCCCATTCATGGGCCATTTATTTAGAGGGTATTTGACCAGTAATCAAAGGAGGCTCACTTGGGAGCTGGCATGTCTAATGCACCTGCCTCAGCTCAGACACCCTGACATTTGGATTTGAATGAGAGACTGGATCTGCCCGTCGCCCTCTTTCCGCTCATTAAGTGCCTTAATAACCTCGGTGCAAGGCTCTTAGCGCTGATGCAGCACTGTTCCTGTACGTTTTTAAAAATGTCGGAGGAGCACTTCACCGCGGGACGCCGCGCTCGGCTGTCCATTTCGCTCGTCCGCGGCACGTACCTTTTTTTTTTCCTCTCTCTCCTCCCCCGCTGCGCGGACGAGTGGCCTGAACAAACAACACCGCACTTTACCGGGCAATTACCGCCGGCAAATTACCGACCACCTGTGGCTTGGGCCGCCATCTTACAAACGCCGCCCCCCACCAACCCCCCCTTGTACCGCACCCCTCCATCCACCCAGTCGTCCCCAAATCTCTATAACCTTGGGATTGATTTTCCTTTCTCTGGGGGGGGACAATGTTTGAGCATAAAATCAATCCTTGTGGAGTAAAATGATTTTCTGTAATGATAAACGCTGTAATGGTAAATGCTTTTAAGTGGAGAGCCACTGAAGAGGACTGACTCATGAAATGGTCTTTTTTTTTTGTTTGATTCTCATTCAGCCAAAAGGACCATTTGTTTGGCTGAAAAGAACAGCGCTTGTTGGCGACACTGAAGTGCAAGATGGGAATGTTTCATGAGTGCGCGTTAGACATGTGTGTGTGAGCAGCTAATTACCACACTATAATGACATCTTCAATCTTGCCACACAAACGGAGAGTGGCCGCCCGTCATTACACAAGGTTTGCCAACAGAGAAAAATACAGAGAAAAACACAACAAACCTCAGGCACTCCAACTCTCCAACGTTAACAACGTGGCAGCTACACAAATCTATTGACCAGGGCCGATGCAAGAGGGAAGAGACCTACCAGCACCACACTTGAGACATTTTTTCTGTCTGGCTTTTCTCCTACAGGGATACTGAAAACACACCAACTTCATCTTCAGGGTGAACCACACCTCTGCCACTGGCATGGAGATAGATCAATCACAAACAAATACACACAAAAAACAGAAAAGTCTGTGTGTGTGTGTGTGTGTGTGTGTGTGTGTGTGTGTGTGTGTGTGTGTGTGTGTGTGTGTATGCCGAGTGTGTTTGTATGTGTGTATGTGTATTACCATTTTTACTTCACCTTCAAGTCACTTTTGTAAGTAACTTCAACCAGATTAATAACAGCTCAGCATTTCATGCACATCAACACCATAGCAACATGACACTGGAACAAAATTATCACCAAAATGTCACATGTCACAATGTTGTCACAACCATGTCACATGACCTAAAAACTCACCAAAGCAAGGCGCTGGCAAACAAATCTTACAGACCCTTGCGGTTGGTTCAACACAACTTCTATACATAGTGATGTTATAAATGGCCAATTATCACTTTGTGGAAACTTTTTTTTGAGTGTCATATGGGTTGGTCCTGTTTTATTGATCCAGCTTCTATGGGTCAGTTATAGGAGATCTTACCCTTAAGGAGATCTCACTTTTCAGATGCTGTGGTGCTCTGCAAAGCCAAGACCAAAACCATAACCAGCACCAAGGAGAGGGTGCACTGTGACCAACCCAGCACCCCTCCTTCTGTAGTGAGTTGTGCCCTGACCACTCTGCCTTACAAAGGCAAAGTGCAGTAACTACAGGAAAATGCCTTGTCTCACTGCCCAGTCAAACATGCTGTAGGTATAATAGTGGTGATGCTTTTATGTGCTTTCTTAACAGAAAAGAAGCACGAGATTTAGTCAAAAGACAAAACATGTGTTATGAAGTCAATTTCCAGTCTACACTCAGTTTTGACAAAATATATAGTTACTGCCTTTTGGCTTTGTAGGGCAGCACATACTGAGACAGCAGGCAGCATCTCCACCAAAAAAGTCTGCTTTGCTCCTCTTTTACGGGCAGACAGGGAACATAAAACACAAAGTCATCAGGAAGAGAGGCAGATGAGAGGGGGAGATGGAGGAATAAAAATCGATTGGAAGATTGAGGAGATGACACTGAGAGGAAAATAAAAAAAAGATGGCGGGACAGAAGGGGCGGAAGGGAGGAAAAGAGAGTGGAGGGAGCTGAACAGAAGGTGTGTGTGTGGGGGGGGGGGGGGGGGGGGGGGGGGGGCAGACGACTACCACTCCTCCATGACACACATGCATACACACCACATCGACAAGGTTACACCCAATTCTAAGCTCAAATACATCGCCAGGCACACGTGAAAACACACACACACACACACACACATGCACACACACACCCCACCCCCAACATCGTCACTCCATGGTTGCGTCTGGAATGTTGGGGTACAGAGGGAAAAGCGTCTGACAGAAACAGCCAAGGTCAAAGTTCACAATCTCTCCTCCTCAGTGGACGTGAGCACCTCAGGCATGCAAAGTATGTGAGGGAGATGCAAAAGTGTGCATGTGTATTATTTCACAGTGTGTGTGCGTGTGTGTGTATGTGTGTGTGTTTAAAACATGTATGTATTACACAGGATAGAAAGTGTGTGTCCGTCCGTATTGTGTCTGACCATTCACCTTTGTGTCGATGTCTTTGTGTCTTACAAAGGAGATGTTATGTGTGTGTGTGTGTGTGTGTGTGTGTGTGTGTGTGTGTGTGTGTGTGTGTGTGTGTGTGTGTGTGTGTGCATGTGTGCGTGCCTGCTTTTCAGTAGATATAAAAAGCAATGAGGCACTACAGGAAGTGAAGGCTTTTGTTTTTTATAGTACTTTTTTCACCTTTTCCCCTT
>CM050204.1:13893541-13943541 GCA_027475355.1 Coilia nasus | reverse complement strand
TAACAGCATAACACTCCGCTGTAAGAATACCCACCCCCCCCCCCCCCCGTCTAATCTCACTCAGTCATTCAGTCACTCACTCACATCCATAGGCAAAACAGTCACTGCGTGCACATGGAGGAGTTGAATCCGATTGGAAATGGTTTGGGATCGTATCGACTTCATGTGCCCAGGCTAAGGATCGTATAGGGATTGGTTTCGCGAATCCGATTGCAACCCCTGGCTTGAGCCGGTTACAATCCGCTTGGTGCCGCCTTGTGCACGGTTATTGGTTTGAATTCGTGTACTGCGCATTAGGGCTGGCAAGGAATATTCGAAATTCGAATATATATTCGAATAGTTTTAGTTAGAAAAGCAATTCGAAGGTGAAAGTTAATATTGGAATGTGAAAAAACGTGCACTTGCGCTTTGGAATGTCGGAGGCAAAAGAAATACTTGATGTAGTTGGAATATTTGTGTTTTATTTGGAGCGAATACTCGAAAATCATTTTTGAGCAATGTTGACAGCCCTACTGCGCATGTAAAACCACTCGATCCCAGAAGCTTCTGTCCCTGATTTTCATCCATACTGAACGTCGAGGCTTTCTATCGCCTGCTCTCAACAAGTCTCGTTGTCCTCAATTGCTTGTAATATCAAACGCCGACGGCACAGTTCATGTCGTATCAAGGAAACCAAAAACGCTGTTTGTTCTTTCATACGGACTTCCAAAGAAAGGAGAATGCACAGCTTGCATGCAACTGCTGCTCTGTCAACCTCCTCAAGCGCTATCTTTGTTTTGTATGCCGCCAGATAGTTTGTTTATTTTCTTTTAGCAGCCGTTAACCTGAAGTAGTTCTAACACCACTTGTTGAAAGGAATATAGCGCCATCTATCGTAGCGGAAACGGCCAGATCTCTGACCATTACCAGCATGACTGACCAGCAATCTCTGCTCACATGTGTGTGATGGGTTCAATGCAGAGGTTGAATTTTGTTGTGTGCACTGTGTGATTACAATGACAAATGGGAGTCACTTTCAAAACACTCACTCACTGTCATAGGCAAAACACTCACTCACTGTCATAGGCAAAACACTCACTCACACCCACAAGCAAAACACTCACCGACTTACATGAAACACTCACATACTCACTTACTCACATGCATAGGGAAACACTCACACATATAATGTCACATAGGCAAAACTAGCTTGCTCACTCACACTTATCAGTATCTCACTGTGTCAGTCACTCTCTCCCACCTGTCTACGTGTAAAATACTGCAGTCAAGGAAGCATCTTCTTTAACAGTAGGCTACTAGACAGTCCAAATACCACACTATCACACTACACCACAACCCTGAAAAGGGGTACTTTTAAATACCAACAAAAACCTAATGGAAGTGTATCCTTTGCTTCCCAGCATCACAATACAAAAAGGCTCCATCACTACAGCAATCAGCAATATACTGAGGCTGCATCTTCCTATCTATGAGATCATAGCATCGTCTGTCAGAATGCTACAGCTTACTCGACAAGCAGTAGTCATGTGGGTCAGCAAGCTCTCGTATTTCATGCAAAGCACATAGCTCCACCATTCTGTGGTTTTAGAGGAGAATCTCAATTATTTATCTGTGTGGAATTATTGAAGAACGCTGGTTTTCTCATGCAACACACAGACAGACAGACACACATACATAGATGCACACACGAGGACACACAGACACACACGCACACACACACATTTTCATGTCATTACCAAATCTGGGTTCAATGAAAGTTAAAACTAATACACAATGGTCTTTGATGGTCTTTTCTTTGATCAGTTAAACTGATTACAACATTTTTGATTTCATAAAACGTGATAAAAGCTATTTGCTGTTTTCTTAACATACATTCACCAGAGCATTTATGTCTATACTACAAGACTGTAAAGTCAGCTCTTTCACAGTAACTTGAAGTATTTTACTTTCACTCAGAGCAACACTGACAGCAGCCCTGAGAGAAATAGGCTGCAGTTTCAGATTTACATCATTTATTACAGATCTGCATGGCCTGAGGAATCCTAGTGTTTTTTCAAAAGAGCAGCAACCATTTGTGAGTTTTAATAAATATTTCATTTTTATCATCCTCAAACTTACATTTGGAAGATCAACAGTGATAGGGTGCCCCTCACAACAACCGCCAACTTTTTTTTTCCCCTCCTCCCTCTCTCTCTCTCTCTCTCTCTCTCTCACACACACACACACACAATCTCACCACTGATCTGATCTGACATAGTTCTGACCTCTCCCTTACAAACACACACTCGGCACTGATGCTGCGCTGATGGTGAAATCTGTGTTTCGTCTGAGCTCTACAGTATGCCGCTCTTAACTGGGTGTTGGCGCCTCGCTCCGAGATCACCAGTGTGAGATCTGTCCTCCAGCTGCGTTGCGCTACAATGTGCTGTTCTCTGTCGGGTTAGAGGGGATGCAGCAACACACAAATGCCAAACATTCCCAGTTGAACAACCCTCTGTATCTGAAGAAGTTGTGTGTGCGTGTGTATGTACGTGTATGTGTGTGTGTGTGTGTGTGTGTGTGTGTGTGTGTGTGTGTGTGTGTGTTTATAATGAAACACAGCTGCTTTGCTCACAGTGTTCCATGAATCACATTTCTGTTCATCACATGCCTGTTTGTTTCACGATAAAACAGTTCCTCCTGAACAAACACAAATAACCGCCCCCCAACACACACACCAAAGGTTTCTCTCACAATAACAAAAAAAATATCCACACACAAAATCACACACAGACGGAGGAACACACACATATGCGTGTGTGTGGACACACCTCCTCTTTTCACTCCTCTATACAATAGCCTCTTCCCAATGGGAATCTCAGTACTAGAGGCCAATACCAATGGCATGATGTCATGCTTCTATCAAAGCCTCTGAGCCTCCTTTTTAGAGGGCTCTCTTTCCCCATCCCCCATTAAACCTCACATTTATGGCCCAAAGTCCTCCCGATCTGGCCTGCTTCTGGGCCACATCAGGGCTGACCTCAGCTTCCGTCTGGGGCCCCTCAAATCCCCAGATGGAGTTTCCACCCTTCGGTTCTTCCCTGGTCAGAGACTTCACATCCTAACTGCTTCAGCAGATGGCTTTGGGGAAGAGGTCCCTCTCACACTGCGACATACACTTGCTATGTCAACACACACACACACACACACACACACACACACACACACACACACACACACACAGACACACAGACACACAGACACACAGACACACACACACTTCAGTAAGGCACCGGCCAGTTACTATAGGAGGCTCAGCTGATCTATCTAGCACTGAGTTTATGGGTTGAGAAGCAGAGGACAAGTTGAGGAAGGTAAACGTGGTGTTGCTCCTATGCTCTGTGCCCTGTGTGTAACTCCTTATTTATGTTAAATCGCTTCCTCCCCAGGCACTACAGGTGCAAAGTAGTTTGCTTGTTTGCTTAAACCTGGTAAAATGCATCTTTCTACAAGATTAATGTTTTATTGTACACCGCCCTTGTCAATATAAAATCTAACCCTAACCCTAACCCTAACCCTAACCCTAACCCTAACCCTAACCCTAACCCTAAATCAAATCAAATGAAATAAAAAAACACCTCAGATTCAAGGGAGGTGGAGTTCGCACACAAGAGCAAAACAAAATAGAGCTATATTGTCAGTAGTACTTGATATAAATGCAGAATCCTAAAAATATTCAGCTTCTGTGTGCAATCTCCACCTTCTTTAAACAAAAACAGATGAAAAAAAAAATCGTGCAATTTCTATTTTGATGGTGGATGAAAGCATTCAAATATACTTTCATCTCTCCACTGCAGAACAATAAAGACTTTAAACTATTCACAGCTGTATTTTTTCTGAGGATCTCCCCGGTCATGGTCTTGCAATCCCAGTCATGCAAATTTACCTTATTTCCAACTGAATTAATACTTGTAAAATTTGTTTGGGAAGAAATGTGTTTTCTGTGTCTGTGGCATGACTTAGTTTTCCAGGGATTGCACACAAATAAATGTGGTAACTCTTTGTTGTTTCAATAGCAAAGTTATTTTTTCCTAGAGTCCCAATTATATACTATTATAATACTATTTTGCAATATTTTCTGCAAAAACTAAAAGTAAAATGTGTTAGCATAATGCGTGTGACTGGGATGGTCAAACAATCTCATCAATACAGTTGCCCCTACAATCTCAGTGTTTATAATTCAATATTATTAATTCAATCCGATTAAGATTAATTACGTAGATTACTACCAGTATATGGGGTGTTTATGAATATATATGTAGTAATATGTGAAAATTAATTCATGGTGTATGAGAGTCTAACCGCAATAGATGCTGTACCGTACTGTGATCCAAATACCATGATGATTAACTGCATTGTTACCTGTCTGGCAGTTCCCACTCTTTGTATTTGAGCTGGGTAGGGGATAAAGGTAACAAGATGCTGTCTCATTAGAGACTGCACGTA
Source organism: Coilia nasus (assembly GCA_027475355.1). NCBI lineage: Eukaryota > Metazoa > Chordata > Actinopteri > Clupeiformes > Engraulidae > Coilia > Coilia nasus. The sequence goes on along the minus strand of CM050204.1, from coordinate 13,939,056 downwards.
GACCAGCAGTATATTTCACTGGGCCCTTGAGGTTTACGTCTGGGATAAGACCAGTGTGGAGTAGGGCTGCTCAATTAATCGAATTCTAATCGTGATAACGATTTCAGGGCCAAACGATCTCACAACACATAAAATCGAGGGAAACAATGTTTTTGTCCTAATTATTTTCTACTGTTTGTACTGTACATTAGATGTATACATTAGACATTTCTACTGTTTGTACATTACACCTCAAAGGAGATGTTTACGAAGAAAGGTATTAGGGAAAATCCGAAGGTACAAGAATGTTTTTTCAAAATGTTTTTGAATTCATTTTCAATAAATGAAGCATGTTACTGAGGAAAACAAAATAATCGTTTGAATAATCGTGATTTCAGTTTTGGCCCAAATAATCGTGATTCTAATTTTTTTCCATAATCGAGCAGCCTTAGTGTGGAGTAGTGTTGGGCCTGGAAGCCAGCACCAGCATTAGCTAAGGAAGTTACACTTTATTTTACTGTCCCTGTTACATCAAGCAGTTACACTGTAACAATGTGTGTGACAATATGTAAAATTATGTACTTACACTGTACCTGAGGGTTAGGGTGAAGGTTAGTGTTAGGTATGTGCAGTGTAAGTACGTAATATTACATGTTATTACATGTAGATACACTAAAAAAGGAACCGTAAAATAATATTTTACCGCCAAGGATATTCAGTGTGCATCTATCTGCTTGGACATACGGAGGCTGAGTGTCTGACCTTAAAGAAGTGTGTGTGTAGGGCGTAGGGGTGGAGTGGGGGAGGCTGCATTGTTCATGAAACCCCCTTTCCTCCATCTTCTCCCTCCTTCCCTCTCTCTCTCTACCTCTATCTCCGTCTTCTGTCTCAACAGCAACAAACCTCCTGCCGAGACACTCTCTCAAATGGCCCCAAAATGCTGCACCCCACACTTCCAATCTCCTCCCTTATTCCTTACCCAGACAACCCCCTGCATCTTTTCACCTCTTTTACCCTACATCCTTCAACACACACACACACACACACACACACACACACACACACACACACACACACACACACACACACACACACACACACACACACACACACACACACACACACACACACACACACACACGAGCAGTCCTGTGAATGCAATCTGCTAAAACCCTCTTTAAGTGACTGAGTGAGTTGGGGGAAGAGGGTATTAGGAAGGGGAAAAGTGTGTTCTCTGCTGGGCTGAATGAGGGGGGAGACTTACCGCTGAGGGGTTTTAGGCAAGAGAGTGTCTTCATCTGTGTGATGTCTGAGAGTGGCCTTTTGACTGGGCCTGTCTCTCAGTGGGATGGTGCAAGAGAAAAGAGAAAGTGTGTGTGTGTCTGTGTGTGTTCACGTGCATGTCTGCTCGTGAATGTCTGTATGCATGCGTATGTGTGTGTACTGTACATGCATGCATGTGTGCATGTTTGTATGAGTGGATGATTGTGTGCTGAAGGTAAGTATCTGAAGTAAGTTAATGACACAAAATTGTAGGTGACAGTACAAGCAGCAATGCTAACAGCACAACGTACCGTACTATTAACTGATCTAAGCTCTGTGACAAACAGAACATACTCTTAATTCACCTTTACAGGACCTTCGACTAGACTTGTGTTTACCTGCATTTTGTTTCAGGTATCTATTCCACAATAAAAAGTATGTGCTTCCCTCTGTCTGAAACCAAATATGTTCCTTACCGTTCCCTCCATGATTTCCAGCACGAGCAGTTCACTCTTTTCCCCTCCAGAGATTACATTACATTACACTTAGCATATGCTTTTATCCAAAATGACTTATAATAGAGGACACAAATTGAGCTACAGATATGCAGAGGAGAACAAAGTAAGCAGAGCGTATCAACGTACAGAGTACTGAGCAAGCAAGAGCTTAACAAAGGACAGGACAGTGCTGGGAAGTGGAGGTTAGCACTGTTTGGATGGAAAGTGCTCAAGGAAAAGAAGGGTCTTCAGGTGTTGCTTGAAGGTAGAAAAGGATGACCCTACTCTTTTTTTTAAGTTTTTTTTTTGGCCTTTTTATGGCTTTATTTAGACAGTGAAGATATTGACAGGAAGTAAGTGTGAGAGAGAGATGGGGAAGGGTCGGGAAATGACCACAGGCCGGATTCGAACCTGGGTCCCCGTGGGCAAATGCCCATTCATGGTCGGGTGCTCTAACCACTGCGCCACTGCAACCCCTGGATGACCCTACTCTTGTAGCAACTGGCAGCTTGTTCCACCATTGATGGACAACAACGAAGAACAGTTTCGCCTGAGATCACCTCGAGTGAGGGAATGGCAAGGCCAAACAGTTTGCATGTGAGGACCATAGCGCCGTGGATGAGACATAAGCCTTTAGATCTGGAATGATATGCAACATCAACACCCAGGGGTACTGTGTTGCAGTCGTTATGATCAGATGTGAAAGTGAAGAGCACACGCTTTTGTTCTGGTTTATAGTGAAGGAGGTGAGGCCAGCGATCGAATCCTCTCAGTTTCAGCGGCTAGAGTTTGCAGAGTTCAGCGGCCTGACTGGCTGAGAAACTGTCACAGATGTTTGAGATAAACAACCCAAGCTAAATGCACATGGACACACACACACACACACACACACACACACACAGAAACAAGCACAATGTCACAGTGCAGGTCCATGCTGGAGGACATTTTTAAATGGGTTTTCACATGCATACATTGTGTCTTCTACAGCTCTGGAAAAAAATTAAGAGACCACTGTAAAGTTATGAACATTTTGTTTTATTCTGTAAACTACTGACAACATTTCTCCCAAATTCCATATTCAACTGACACTGGAAAGAAATGGCTGTCATAGATGTAGACATGCTGATTTTAGGAAAATTTGCAGTGGTCTTTTCATTTTTTCCAGAGCTGTATTTGCACTGTGCTTAATTTGTTCATTTGACTGTTTGGTATTTATAATGGAATGGAAGTAGCCTGGTAAACCCGCCCCTCGTACTTCATTTCATTTTGTACAGAGGGTCTGGACCAGAATCTCTTGAGGGTCATTTAGTCGGCCCCAGCAAGACCGATCCAATCAGCGAACAGAGGGTGTGTTCGTTTGCCGTGACGTTGACCTTGTGTGCTACATTTGAATTGTAGTGCATAGGTAGGCTAATTCCATACTTGACGACCAGGCGTTAGCGATTGGGTAAAGGCAAGCACTTGTTTTAAACTTCAGCTGAGTCCACACCTCCAGGAAGAAATCGTTTCTGACGGTGTCTGGTTTCAGACCCTCTATACAAAATGAAATGAAGTACGAGGGGCTGGTTTACCAGGCTAGAATGGAAATGCCTACCAGCTGTAATATACTTACAATCATGCCGCTGAATTACATTTCTTTGAATCATATAGATCACAATGTCCTGCTCTTAATTAATAAGTCATGGTGGGTAAGAACTGTGACCTAGCTGGTGATGCACTAAGGAGCCACGGAGAGCTAACTGGCAATATCATTTCCAGAACCATTTTACAATGGCCAAGATTTATGGAAAGGGTGCTTTAACGTATCAGTTATATTTATTCTTGATAAGTAGATTGTTCAATCAAACCAGTAACAGAATGACAGGGTCTAATTAAAATAGATCTCTTGGTTTTGAAGGAAACTGATATGTGCTTCATCTCACTAACATTTAAGTTTGTAATTTGTGATGGTCCTGTAGCCACACACACCCACACACACACACACACACACACACACAGAGTAATTCAGTTTTCACATACTTCTGATGTGGGGTTCTGGTAAGTTTTGTAACTCCCTGCCACTGTTTGGGAATATGATTTAAATTGTTCGTTTAGTTTTTACTAAATTAGTTTATTTCCTCAGAAACACTGACTCACACAAGAGTCACCAGACTGACTGTCAGGACAATACCAGCGAAAAGTGGAAGTCAGGGTTTGTGGGAAAAGCCTTAGAAATGTTTGTGTTGGATGCGCTCCGGTGCTCCTCCTCAGCTAGACCATGCCTCCTAAGAAGTGCGGAATGCACAACAGACACACAGAGGGCCCATCCCACTCCAGACGAGCCAACGACTACTAGATTCATTTCACACGTGGGGATTCAGGACGCCATCTTGGATGCCTGTTTCAGCCCCTCCTGCCCCTTAGAAATCTCAAAAGGATCCACTGTGATGAGCTTAGAGAGAACAGTGTTCCCATCCATCATCATGGAGTGACCCATATCCCAGCATGCCACGCTTTGCTGCCTGCAGTTGAACACTAATGTAACATTCAGTCTGTGTGAAGCGAGAGCACATGAAGGGGACAGCTGTGTTCCAGAAATAAAGGTTTTGATGAACAGTGCATGCAACCAGACAGAGAGAGGTAGAGGAGGATGCAGAAAAGAGAGAATCGGAGGAAGGGAGAGAGGGAGAGAGATGGGCGAAGCATAATGTCAAGTTAGATATTAAAAGAGAGTGAACAAGAGGTATAAGGCTGTGTGTGTGTGTGTGTGTGTGTGTGTGTGTGTGTGTGTGAAAGAGAGAGAGAGAGAGAGAGAGAGAGAGAGAGAGAGAGAGAGAGAGAGAGAGAGAGAGAGAGAGAGAGAGAGAAAGAGACAAAGAGGGAGGAAGAAATAGAGAAAGAGATAGAGAAACAGGAAGGGAGAGAGGAAGGGAGTGCCTTGGGCATGTGGATCGATAGTTGGTGTGGGCAGCCAGGGATGTTGCTGACTGAGCATCCCTGACCACACCTCTGTGAAGGTGCTAAATCCAGAGGGGCCGTGTGCGTCTAAGGTCACTTGTGTAGCACAGGTACCACACGCATACTGAGGAGGAGATGAGCTCTGAGACACAAAGGAAGGGCATACACGACACTATGTCTGCCTTGGGTGCTGCAGTGCTGTAAAATGACTGGCTGGCTGAGTGGCTGGCTTCAAGCAATGCATTCTGGTCTTGAAATTGTGACATTTTTTTGCACAATCTTGTCCGAACGTCACCGTACCACATGTGCGTGGATGCAGTGTGGTACGGTGGCGTTTGGACGAGATTGTCCAAAAACATCACAATTTCAAGTCCCAGAATGTGTTGCTTTGAGCCAGCCACTCAACCAGCCACTCAACCAGTCATTTCAAACAAGCCCATCACCTTCCTGTTATTGGCATGACATCAGCACATGAAATCAATACCAATGAGTGAAATGACCTCTGTTAAAGGTGCTCTCATCTTAATCATCATTACCTACAAGAGATAACAAAAAAAATCTGTCCCATATATCAGCAGACACAAGGCTAGTTCTTCCCCAGAGGCACAGACACAGACAGTGCAGTTGAGTTTATGGGGATGCTCCACGATAGCCTTTATCGAAGACGCTCTCATCATAATGGCAATAATAATAAGCATTTTTTTCTACTTTTAATATACTTTGTATCTTGTGTTGCTGCATCGCGGATCTCAAAGTAACACAGTTTTAATCCTGCACATGTCCGGTACATATTTCAGTATTGACAATAAAAGCTGAATCTGACTTTGTAAATGGTTGAAATTGTGACCATTATTAATACAACCGGCACAATCTCACCAACCTTATAAGAGAAAAAAAGCTGTCCCATATATCAGCAGAGGCAAGGCTGGTTCTTACCCAGATGTGGCCCTGTTCCTCCCCGGTCGACTGTCTACAGTGGGGCATAGACAGTGCAGCCAAGTGCACAGGGCAGCTCTGCTCTGCTGGCCCCAGCCCCTGAGGGAGAGACAGAGCAGGGGGGTGGGGGGTCTGGGTGGGGAGCGGCCGTCATCACACGCTACACTGCACCACCTCCACCCACCCAAGACCAGCGCCCCTCTCGCTGCCAGCCACTCCCTGCCACTTAGCATACAGCCGCAGGCAGGCAGGCAGGAAGGCAGGCAGGACGGCAGGCAGGCAGCCAGTAGTAGTAGTAGCCCTGCCTGGGCTCGGTCTCCCCAGCCTGGGAGACTGGGCTTCAGCCCCACACTACTGCAGGCCCTCCATGCATCTGTACCCATCTATTATTCATCAAGGAGAGATTCCTCACTGATCCACGTGCTATTCCTTACACCCAACCTGTGGCATTCCTGGCATCCCCTACAAAGTCCAAAATGACTGTTGCAGGATACCATTCAGAAAACTGGAACTTGCACAATCAACATAGGGCAGCTCTAAAGGATTAACATTTTCACGAGCATTGATGAAGTGCTGGAATGTTATTTCTCAGCACTGAAGACAAATGATATTATTCCTAAAACATCTTTAGAGAAAGAGCTGTGGTACATGATGTAATGGTGAACTACTGGAATGCATTTCATGCTACTTCACCACAGGGCTCAGGGGAAAAATCTAACTACCCCATGACATGTTTTTAGGGGCTAAAGACAAAAAGATGTTAAAATGCTGTCATTGTAAACCTTCAAGCAACATCGCCTTCTAATATTTTACAGAGGTCAAGGTGCCATTGAGGTTCCATCAAAGTAAATCTAACCCATGTGGTTTATGGGACAGCTGAAACTACACGTCTTAATATTATTGGCTGACAGGGCACTAAATGCCTGGTACTAACATCCCAATGTCCAGGTCCTATGATTTACCTGGGTTTAACTACGTCAAAAAAAAGCAAGAACTACAGAGAAACTCTTGATCCTCGCTCAGTCAAACACAAAATGCAGGTGATTGCATGGGTGGAGGTAGATATAGCACACTTGATGGAGCAATCTAGCATAATAATATAGCTTTATAGTGATTGTGCTCTTGGGGGAATACATTACACACAGTACGCCGAACAGCCAACAGTCTGATTATTACAGTGTAGTCTACTCGGAAGAAATAAGATGCAAAACGCAAGGCCAAGGGTAGGATGCAGAAAACGCCGGGATGTGTGTTCTGGAATGTAATGAAGTTTACTTTCGCCATGCAGATCCCCAATAACAAAACTTCAACCCTTTTAGCCTGGACGTGAGCCTACGTGACTTCGCCCTGGGGTCCAGCACCCAACTCTGACTTCGCTCAGACAAAAGCTTCTTTGTGTGGGTCTCCCTGTCCAAAAAGCCTCAGCGGGGGCGAGATGGACTCGGGGAAATCAGGAATAACTGGCGGAGTTGAAGTTGCGTACAACTAATAACTGCTGATACGTGCGTCTCTGCCCGATTTTTGTCAACGAGCAAGGCCTTAGTGAGAGCACTGCTAATTGATCAGATAAATTCAGCGCTAAGATAACAAATGGTCTACACATCTTGTTCGCAGATTAAACAAGGCTATGCAAATCCCGCAAGACAACTCCATTAACACGTACGTGTCACCTTTTTATGTGGGACAACAGCCAGACGACACATCCTGGCACGTTTCACTCAAGTGTTACATGCAGCTGGGCAGAGTGGTTATTTTCACGACATGTCCCTGTTTACGTTTCTATTTAATACGAGGATGATACTGACATATTCGCGCTAGGTGTCTCGGCGTGACCTCGAGGCAGCCTTAATCGTTTCCATCTGTGTCTGGGTGGGCATATTTATGCATGCTAAAAGCTGCATCAGCTAAAAGATGCGTCGTTCCTCCCGTATTGCATCATAACAGCCGTCAGAGGCACGGTCGTCCTTCCCAAAGGGACAGCTGCTTTGCAAACCCATCGATTTAAATTCCACTGAGTTGCAATGACATTGGGGCACAACTGCAAACAATGCATTTTATTTCTCTTTTAGCTCATTAGAAAGAGAACAGCCTGCGACATCAATGACGACAGGGAGGAAACTGGCGACTAATGTGTTGTTCTTATGGATAAGAAAAAATGCACAGAGTATAACTACAATCTATGCTGTTACTTGGCCTGTGCTGTGCCATGATCGCTGGCAGCGTGACCCATGGCTGCCTCACCTGGAATGATGAGGCATGCAGACTTTTGCTGCATTGAATCAAAGCTCCCAGGAGATGTACCACGTGACCTAACTCTGCATCGCCAGCATCGCTGTGAAACTCGACTGTCCCATCCACGCATTTATCAGAAATCTCCCGGTAAACAAACCCTCCACGGCTACATAAAGAGCCAAAGAGACAAATGCCTGGCATGTGGTAATATAACACACCCCATACAGGTTAATCTTGTGTCTAAGGCGATCTTACATTGGCACGCAAGTCATTGCGGCAGTGACCATGGTCTCGGACAAACGAATGGCCACTTTCTAGGAATACTGTAGTGTATAGAGACTATTTTCAGTTTACATGCAAGATAAAGCAACATTCCGAGACGTATTTATACAACGAAACATACAAGAGGACTAGCCTACGGCTATTCTTCGTCCCCTGCGTAAAATCGTTTGCCTATACGCTGGCCTGCGCACTGCATATTTAGGCAAGAAAGTATACTGCACTCTGCTGCGGCAGAAAATCATTACAAGTGGGTACGCTTACAGAGAATGCAGAAATTAGCTTTACCTGATATTATGTCTTTCGCCGATTCTTTTTCAGTCATCACACAGAAACTGATTTCTGTTCTTTGCTTGGGTCTTGATGGACCGCTACACCATGTAATCCCTACAGGAGAAACGTCCTTGATCACTTTTTTGTTGGAATCATTAGATCTTTTTCGTGAGGAAAAAAACACTTCAGCTGGTCTTCTGGGCTTCTCCCTTTCCCTCCTCCTTTCTCTCTCGTCACTAAACTCACTCTTGCTTCAACGACCTCTCTGCGGATGACGCGTTTAATTACACATTTAGATTACGGTGTGGATGATTGAGCCACAGAGCCAAGCGCTTCTTCGCGGATTTGACCGGCCGACACCTCTCAGGGAAGGAAGCCTAGTTTGCTACTTTCCGACTGTTGGTCCTCCCGGCCCGGCCCCTCCCCTTTCTCATTCCACAGCATGCGGCCCGTTAGGTTAGGTGTTGCAGTAGGATACCGCTGAACATCACAACCGCAGCCTCTCCTCGTGCGCAGTGGGCAGAGGGTTGCGCACTGCCAAAAGTGTTATTTTTTTTCATTTGTGTTGCGAATTTGAGGAGGACCTCTGCTAGAAAAGCCTCTTTCACATTATACGAGCACCAACTTGTTTTAGATTGTTGTGTAGGCACCCGGTAAAATGTCCTATTTAGATAGGCCACTTTGCTGTGGAAGTGTATTTAGGAAATGATGTAGATTTATGATGTCATGATATTAGATCAATTCACATACTGCCATGTGAATACTGTAAGTGACTGGAGGGCACCTTTGGCATTCCCAGAACCAAGTTATTTCAAAATGAACTGACAAACTCTAAGCACACCTTTATTTTTTGACTGTAAACTTTTTTTATACAGCTTTCATTTGGAATACTGCAGTCATCTCCGCTATCATTCTACTGCAGCACTGGTGTTTGTTCACTGACATTGAACTGTATCATCGTCAAAGGTAAAGTCTGTTCACATCTGGTGTTGCACAACATTGAGGCATACTTGTCATCATTTTCTCTGTGCGTGTATGTGTGGGCTATTTTGAGAAATGATAATGTATTTTGGCCACTAGTGAGTGACGTAAAGTACTTGAGCCTAACCTGAAAAATTGATGAATCATTCGCTGGACAGATGTTTAGTGCTGAGATGATGATGCAGATTATTGTTGTATCTGGCCTGTGGACATGACAGGGTTCTCAGTACTGTTTCAGTGGCAAAGCTGCTAATTCAACTGTGCGTGATGCAGAGGCAGACGAAGTGCAGAATTCCTCTACTTGAGTCAAAGTATAGACGCTCCTTGTCAAATATTACTCCCACTACAAATGAAAGTTGCTATGCGAAGTGCTTGTTTTTAAAAATGCTTAAGTATTTAAAGTACAAGTCATTTTTTACTTTTTATGTGTCTTTTTGTTGATAATATTGGGCCAGAGGCAGGTCACTCAAACCTTACCTGAGCTAAAGTTCTTTATACACAATATCACTATTTTCACATTTTAGGGCCTACCCAATGTCATAATTTCTCTACTGTTAAAGCATGACTGTTTTTTACCGTTTACTTTAATATAAATATTCAGACACAACTTAACAAATGGAAAACAAATAGGCTAGCTCTTTGAAAATGATCATTGCTGGTTTGTATCCTTTAGCTTGTAAATAAATCCAGATGTAGTTTCAAGGATTCAAGGAGTTTTATTGCAACATACAGTGAAGTACTGAGAGTGAGACATATAGTGAATTGACAATTCTGTTGAGCAGTCTAACCTGTCCATAAATGTGTGTGTGTGTGTGTGTGTGTGTGTGTGTGTGTGTGTGTGTGTGTGTGTGTGTGTGTGTGTGTGTGTGTGTTGGAAGTGACCTAACATGACCCCCATATAATTCAGTGTCTTCCGGAGATGCCTTTATCCTAAACATATCACATGATCGCTTACCTTTCCTTTAGATCTTCCTTTTAAAAACCATTTTGCCATCTATGCTGTTGTGGTGTATGAAATGGCCAAATCAACATCCATGGACAGGAGGCTCTTTCCAGTCCTCAGACCACTTACGTCATCACACAGACAAATGCTACTGTAAAAGAAAACATGTATGATAGAGGAACGAGAAATTACAGGGGAAAGTGTCCATTAGTGAATGAAAAGACGAAAACCATCAATAACAATTTTCATCAAAAGGACTGTAAGTTCCTACTACTGAAGCTGTCCATTATGGAAGCTTTTATACCCAATGATCTACTGTGCTTCAAATCAAATCATATAGTGCTGATCCAGTGGCTCCTAATGGACTGTAAGTATATGTTGGAAAATTCATATACCATCCTAAAAGCTACTTTTTATTTTAATTAGTCTTAAGAGACAGCTTCATTCCAAGAAATCAGTAATACAGCCAGTCTTCTTATTGTCCGCTGTGTGGGTCTATCAGTGCTTCTCCCCACAACTGTCTATCTCTGAGATGCACACTACGGTACTGCTTTTGTAAGTCCATAAATGTTCACAACCTCACCATGGAGTGCTTTTGCATCATTTGTCATTTAGCAGACACTCTCATCCAGAGAGACTTATGGTGAACTAATTACAAGGACAGCCCCCTTAAGCAACTTGAAGTGCCTTGCTCAGGGGCACAGTGCTTGAAAGACTCTGGGGTTGAACTCCCAACTTATTGGTGTTCCTTTTCAAAGCCCTTCACACTGAAAACTAGACTACTGCTTCACTTGTCTGCTGTTCTAAGGGATGTGAGATGGAAATGTGTTGAAAAAGATTAGACTCTGCGGCATATGCACAAGGGCATCAATGGAGATAGGACAGCCCTTATAATGACACCAGCAGCTAGCTGTGGATCAGGTGTGGGCCATATTCCACCTACACATGGTGTAATGTCAGTTAATATCAGTTGCACAAGAAATATATTTGTTATTCTATGTCATTTTAATAATCCAAGATACAATCATTTAAAATATGCCTGGTATTTTTGGCCCACCCCATGTGTTCGGTAAACGCTGCTAGTCAGGACTGCTAGCAGAATGAATAGCAAAATCATTGTATTACAATTAGCTGACACCCTTATCCAGAGCGACTTACAGTTATTTTAGGTACAGGGTATAGTTCCTGTGGCAATGTTGGGTTAGATGCCTTGCTCAAGGGCACTTCAGCCATGAATGAGGGTGCAGAGCACTAGCTATTCACCCACAAGTAACATAAGTTACTCAACATAGTGGGTGAGAGTAAGTAACATAGGTAAGTAACACTTACTCAACATAGTGGGTGAGAGTAGGCAACATGGGTTAAGTAATATCGGTTTTCTCAACATAGCTGGTGAGAACAGGTAACCTGGGTTAAGTAACATAGCTGGTGAGAGTAGCCTTGTCTCGTGTACCCCATTTCTCACACAAAAGGAGGCAGACACACTGTTACCCCATTTAACCTGTGTTCCCGGTGTGGCATACCAATACGACAGAATTATTATAACACCATCAGGGACACACATTTGGCTCAGTTTGCTGTAAACTCTTCAAACTTGCAAATGACACTGCACTGCAGTCATTAGACTCATTCAACGATTCAATTAGTATGGAATTTGGATAGCTTAGACTGGGATGCTTATGACCACGCAGTGTGTGCAAGAAGGCATCCTCATCCACATTCAAGGCTGCTTACTCAACTACCGTCACATGTACCGGCAAGAATGTGGGCTACTACGTTCATGCAAAGGCAAGGCAAGGCAAGGCAGGCTTATTTGTATGGTAATTGGCAATGGCAATTCAATGTGCTTCACAAAAATAAAAGCAAAGGACAATATATAAAAGCATATAAGTAAGTGTAGGAGCATAAAAGATAAAATAAGTGTAAAAAACTAAAAATAAAATAGGTATCTGGTAGATAAAAGATAAAAGAAGTATAAAAAAACACATTAAGTATTAAATTAGTAGAAATCATTAACAGAAAGCATATGAAAACAGTTTGGTCTTAAGTCTACATTTGAAACTGCCAACAGTAGGAGCATTTTTAATGTCTTCTGAAAATTTGTTCCAGAGCTTTACAGCATAGCAGGTGAAAGCTGCTTCACCACATTTTGTTCTAACAGCAGGTTCTACCAACATATTTTTCTGATGTGATCTCAGAGACCTAGTTGGCGCATATAACTAAAACATATCCAATAGGTAATTGGGTCCCATCCCATTTAATGATTTAAACACAAGAAGCAGTGCCTTAAAGTCAATTCTATAACTTACTGGGAGCCAGTGCAGGGACCTAAAAACTAAAAATGACCCTGTCCGTCTGTGTGTGTGTGTGTGTGTGTGTGTCTGTCCATTTGTCTGTCCGTCCACATGGGGGAACAGGTTGCCATCTCTGATTGCGCTGGTTTAAACTGCGGCAACAGGTGACAGCAACCAAAGCACATCTGCCTAGAGGTGGCAAGTATTTTGATTGTTTTCTGGCAGGGAGACTGTGGCATTTATGCCTCACACTATGCATTTGGACTTGATTGCATTTGCCAATTGCCTTGTGGTAAGAGCATACAAACTTACAGCACTTACAGTATGTGGTCAACAACTAAACACAGAAGATAGGCCCCAGCCTGTGTACAAGAGTGCCGCCTGTCTGAGGTTATCATGGAGGAACCAACTGTAGTCTACAGCACACAAATCCTTACAGTTCATGAAATGCATTGAGTGATGATATGTAGATTTATAACATAAATGTATGGTGTTTCTGTAAGTGCAAATCTTGCTGATAGGGTGATTGGTGGTGACAGATTGAAGCTTCAATACTGCATTATCATAGTCCTGTGTTGAAATCACAGATCTGTATGGCTGTACCAGATGAAAATAGGCCCTCTGATTAGTGGCCTTCCATATTTAATTTACTGTTAACAGTGTATGTAACTTTGTATATGACAAACATAACTATCATCCATGTTTGTGTATAGATGTGTTGCATGTAAGTTAGTATGCTTATCGTGATACATATATGAGCTGTGGTGCCAATATTTTCTCTAATTGACTTATTTTTCCTCTCCTGTGCTTTCTGGAGTTTTCTGTAAAGGACCACTATGTTATCTCTAACGCTGAAAATACATGCAAGCGGGCGAAGCGGAACGTTCCATTCTTTTTAGTTGGGAGGCGGCAGGTGGCGACGTAGATCAGCGAGACGGGCGGAAAAGTTGAGCTCTGCTGAACTTTATGCAAATGAGGAGCGGTGTTTGCAGAGCGGTAACCAATGACATCGTTTCAAATGATTTTTCAATTGGAAGGCGGCAAGTGTAGAGATAAACATTTAAAAATGGACGTACATAAAATTTTAAACAGTGCCGGGAAGCAAAAAAATCATTACCATTCAGAATTCTGTAGCCATTTAAACTTCATATCTCTTTAACTGACGTTCGGTACACGCCCACTCAAAGCGAAGCTAGCAGAGAGAAAGCGGTACATTTCGCTTGCATGTATTTTGGGCGTAAGTGTAATTAACTACATTTGTTTCATACCTGGTCCTGTAGCCATTCCTGGCGAGTTTCAGCCCTACCATTAATTTCACCCACTCACTCTTGTTTACATCTGTTTTGCCTTGTCGTCTCATAATGATGGTTGATGGCAGGCCTACCAGTTTTCTTCGAGCCCAGCTGTTTAGGCCTGACAGTAGCTGTCAACACCAACATGCCTCTCCCCACAAAGATGGTTAGTGGATATTTAGTGTGCAGTTCTCTCTTTTCGTGCAGCACAACAGGTAATTGCCCATTTAGTCAAAACAAGCATTATATAAGCAGTCTACAATAAGAGTTGAAAATTAGCTGTTGACCGAGACAGAGCAGTGTATTTTTGTTTTGTGTCATAATGATCAGTGAATCATTTTATATGATCATTTGTATGATTCAGTCCTTTGAAGGTGGCAACACTACAGGCTGTTTATTTGCCTGAATCTGCAGCCACTTGGACAACAAAGGAGACTTCTAGAACAACCAGCAGCCATTTTTTTTGAGTGTAAGTTGGCAATCTGCAATGGCACAAGAAACAGTTCCAACACAAAATGAATTGGCCGGAAGTAGGCGAAAAGTGTATTTTATAAGCAACGTGACACAGCAACTACCAATAAAAGAAAAGGCCCTGGCTGTATGAACACACAAAACAACCAAAAAAAAAGCTTTTAACTACAAGACAGCAATGGGCAGCCAGCATCGAGCAATGAAGTTTTTGTCATCTGTTTAACTGGAGTTTGTCATTATGGCCATAAGGGAACAAATAAGTCATTTTGTGCAAGAGTGTCTTGATACACCAGGGCATTTTCCTTAATTCAGATTCACACAGCAAACAGTTTCTACCTGTGCTGCTGAAGATGGGAAAGACACCATAACTTCACCCACTCACTCTTGTTTACATCTGTTTTGCCTCGTCGTCTCATAATGATGGTTGATGGCAGGCCTACCAGTCTTCTTCGAGCCCAGGTGCATCACACCATGTAGGCATGACTGTCCAGTCAGCGTGCTTCTCTTCCTCCTGCTGTTTGTCCTTCTCATATAGGAAAACACTTTATATCTTGTTTACCAAAAGAGTAGGCTAGTACAGGGTCACAGGGTTGCATATGACCACCAGCCCCTCGTACTTCATTTCATTTTGTACAGAGGGTCTGGAGCTGAGGTCGTGACAAACGATTTTGTCCTGGAGGTGTGGACTCTGCTGTTTAAAACAATTGTCTCTGTCTCTACCCAATTGCTAATGTCTGGTCATCACGTATGGAATTAGCCTACCTATGCACTACAATTCAAATGTAGCAACGCCTTTGTGTCTTCGCTTACGAACACACCCTCTGTTCGCTGATTGGCTAGGAGTTGCTTGGTTGCTCTTACATGACCTTCAACGGCTTCTGGCCAAGACCCTCTGTACAAAATTAAATAAAGTATGAGGGGCAAGTTTACCAGGCTACTTTTGGGCTTAGATTGTCATGCTTTTATTTATGTTGTTTAGTTATTTGGTGTGTAAATCAAACAATAACTATGAGACAACTATAAAGCAACACAAGCAGACAACAGCAGAGAAATAGAAAGACAAATAACCTAATGGCCCAATAAACAGAGAGTAAGATGGCCTATGAGAAGCTACTTCAAATCAAAACCATCTCAAAGTTCATGGTGCCACCACAGCTTTTATCAAACTTGAAAATACAGTGGAATATACAGGACTATGAGTGAAAAATAAGTGGCCCAGTGCGTTATAATTGAACTGATAAAGAACCATTAATAATGGTTCATTTTGGATGATCTGAAACGATCAGTGGCAATGAAAAACTCAAAGGAAAAAAAGATTGATTGAGACTGAGCATTTTACTGTGCTATCAAAGGAAAGTGTCATCATATTTGTGGGAAGGTCTTTGTCTGTCCCTGAAGCCCACTCAAGCTTGATTCATTTTAGTGTCAGACATTCACACTTTTTTCTATGAACACTTTTCATTTCTGTTGTGATTGCGATTTTTCTTTCCATCAAAAGGAATGATGTGAATTATGTTGAAAGAAACATCAATGTGATTTCAGTCCAATAGCCAGATTTAAGTTTTAAAAGAATGTTTTCCTTGTTTGGTACTGTTGTTTTTCTTTATTTGTGTGCATTTTCATGTATTATTGTTATTTTTAATAATTAAAATATGGAACTGTTCTACATCTTTTGCTCTGTCTTGGTGGCAAAACGTAAATTTTGCCTGGATTTGTCATTTTGACACTGATCAGCTAAACAAACACACACTCCATCACATACTCTTCCCTGACCCCACAGCCATTCACCCCCCCAGCTCTGTCGTTCCCACTGGCCTGTGTGGAATGTGTGATTGATGGAGTGATTGTTTTCCTAAACGGTGGGGTTCCATCCTTGCCCAGATCAGTTGGATGGTCCTGGGGATGGCGTTGTTTGTTTGCTTTTGCTCTGTGCCAGAAACAGGGGTGCTCACAGAACTGCAGCCTCTTTCTCAGAGCATCCATACAACCATACTAAATCCATTTATTATACAGCTCTTTAGAATGCTGCCGAATGCCCCATTGACTTTAAATGGGCCACTCCAACGTTCGATGGTCAAATATTGTTGTAGAAAGGGCGCTGAGAAAGTATAATGGCCGCAAGTAGCTGTATAATAAGTGGGATAATGTTCTGTGAGTTGGTCATTCTCATGGAATAAACCCTTTGAGAGTGATTCAAGACACCTCCGCTATGCAACTGGGTCCTGCATCACCCTGTCGAGGCTTATTCCACGAAAATGACTGTCTCGCAGAACATTATCCCTTAATAGATAATTAATAAAATGTTGGACTGCATGCCTCACTGACTTCTTGTGGGGCAGTATTGTATTTTTGCAGTTGTCATTTATCTCCATTGTTTTAAATGTGGTAGAGATAATATCATATGATATCATGACTGTAATGAATGTGATGTCAGCACTGTTCAACAGTATTGTTTTATATGTATTCTGTTGTTTCTTGGGCCTTAAAAAATACCTAGACAGGCTTTGATGTGTTTACATCCACGCTATAATGTGCATGAAAACACACACACACACACACACACACACACACACACACACACACACACACACACACACACACACACACACACAGAGTCATATGCCACAGTCGTACTTTTCCTTCTTCCAGACAGGAAGAGGAGCAGGCAGAGAACAGCAGTGATGCTCATCACCCCCATAAAAGAAGTCCAGCAGCTGAAGCTCCAGCGTAGCAAGACTCCATTTGCAGCTCAGCCCCTCATGCTCTAACCCCGCCTACAGATCTCCCTGCTCACAGCAGACAGCCGGCAGAAAGGCAGCAGGAGGGACCTCACACCAGAGGAGATTCTCTATTGGGGCCCCAGGCAAAGAAACTGACCACTTTCATTGAAAACTGCATTGCCACAGCTGTAGTTTTCAGATTGTTAGCCCTACAAGACCCTTTATTGTCCTGGGGGCCCCAAGCAGCTGCCTGTGTTGCCTGCTGGCTGGCTACACCTCTGCCTCAGACTGCTTCACTCCTTCTCCTCCACTATAAGCCCTAACTGCAACAGCGCTCCACACCCCCTGGTGGTCACATCATACTCGGCCCTTAATAAGACACACAAAGTGGCCAGTCTGAACCAGAAATTCCCACACTAATGTGTTGTCATCCTTTCCCTCCCCTCATCCATTCTGTGACATTTATCACCCACTTCTCTGTACATACATGTTTTTTTATCATATATTTTCCAATGTGGTATTTTAAAACCAGGAAAAGATGGTCTGAACACACTTCTATAACAAAAATGGCAAATATCCTACAATTTCAGCAGCGGGAGTAAAAATTGCTGTGATTTCCACAAATATGAATTTGATTTAAACACAAAGTGTTTTAACAATGTCAGACCATGGCACAAGTTTTGGCAACAATTGTGCGTCCTCCTACATGAGCCAGCAGCAGCTCTCTGTGTGATTGCTGTATGAGTAGCCAAAACTTTGTTACGCCAAGATGTCAGACACGCTTGTTAACTTCCCCTTTGTCAGAAATCAACAGACACAGATTGCACATTGTCTGCCCGAGCATCAGCTGGTAAACGATGTTAAACATTTCCATCGAGTGGCTGGAAGAACCACTTCAAAACCATATGCCGCACCGGCAGCAGCTGCTGTTTTGAGGGGAGGCAGCGGCCCAGTTCTGGCTCAGAGGCGGGCAGCAGCACAGGGCTCTGCTCCAGTGTGAGCTGCTGTTTGTCTGGTGCCAATGGTGCTGATTGTGTGTGAGTGAGTGTGAGCACGTGAAGAGGCTGAACCAACAGATGGGTGAGACACAGAGAGAGAGAGAGATAGATCGAAGGGAAATGGGTGAGAAAAACTGAATAAAAATGAAGTGAAGTAAAGATTAAGTCACTGAATGTCTCCAGTAAGGCAGGCTAGAAAGGCAGAGATGGAGAAGAAAGCGTGAAGACATTCTTTGATATCTCAGAATGATATTTCTGTTTTTTTGTTTCCCTTCTCAGTTTTGGAGGTACAGCATGCTCTGTAATTACCCATGTTTCTCTGTGCTAAGTGAAGGAAATGACCTCATTGAAGAGGGGGCAGGTCAAGGCTTTTACAGGTACAAGCAGAATGTCTATAGGCACAAGTGTCTTGTTACATTGTCTGCTGCCAATGCAGAGCGACATATCCCACATAGACAGAGTTTTTGCACAGAAATCAAAGAATATAGAAGTGAATGTTAAAGGGGCTTTTGATCTTTAGAAGATTGATTAAAATGTTTTCAGTAGAAATCAATGCAAAAATGTAGAGGTCAAAGCAACAATCTACAGATGTTAATTAGTCGACCAGCCTTCTTTCACTCTGCCCCTATTAAAGGAGAACTTCGGTGTAAAATGAAAATTGGCATGTTAAAACATCATACCGAATTGGTATGTGTACTGAGGAGCAAAAGTGATTTAGCCTGTTGCATTCAGAGTTTAACTATTTTTTATAGTTTGACCCAGAAGGCTAACAATGGAAGTGGTAGGTGTCCTTAGATGAAGAATGACGACTACGCTAATTTTAAACCATTAAAACAACTCGAAGAAACTCCACACTCCATCGGTAGTGCAACAAAGGCTCTGGCATTCAAAACAAAACACTGAGAATATTGTAAATGTACACAACGTTTATTTAAAAAACTGTTCTTACATGCAGTAGTTTGCAGTTGTTTCTCATCGCCGCCACGATGAAAGTCCAAACAAGTCGACTGTACGACCTCTCCTCCTATTCTTCCTGCTGGTTCGTGTTCGTCAATCGACTTGTGCGGACTTTCATCATGGCGGCGACGAGAAACTACAGCAAGGTACTGCCTGTCAAAACAGTTTTATTAATAAAGGTTGTGTACACTTACAAAGTTCTCAGTGCCTCGTTTTTAATGTCAGGGCCTTTGTTGTACTACCGATGGAGTGTGGAGTTTCTTCGAGCTGTTTTAATGGTTTAAAAATAGTGTAGTCGTCATGCTTCGTCTAAGGGCACCTACCACTCCCATTGTTAGCCTTCTGAGACAAACGATAAAAAATAGTTGAACTCTGAATGCAACAGGCTAAATCAATTTTGCTCCTCAGTACACATACCAACTCTGTATGATGTTTTAACATGCCAATTTTTATTTTACAATGAAGTTCTCCTTTAACAAAGCCACGCAGTGTGTGTAGTGTACCTCACATGACCTTAGTAGGAGAGTTCCAGTCAGAACCACTGTAGGAAACATAGTTTTTATGAAACAGTCCATTTAAAACATCTCAAAATGAACCTCTTTTTTCATTTCTTTTTGTTTCCTCCATTTAAAGGTGTACTTCCACGAGAAACTGTTTAGTACTTGCTCTTTTGAAATATTATAGGTCACCCCGAGTTGCATATGCATGCTGCATATCAAAATGTTTTTCTACCCCCATTTTCTATATCAGTCAAAAGAAGACAATAGGCTGGAAAAACGACCCAATGCGAAAAGGGCCTTCGGCGTGACGCAGACGTGAAAATACATATAAGAGAAACTGACCGAATGGGCTTTAAATGATGTTAGCCTGTGACACATAAGATTAGCAGGCTAGTTAAATGACTGAACTGCATTTAGCCGGGCCCTTGCACTGTTTTGTCATGCAAATATTACCATTCTGAAACGTTCATTGACAAACGGTCAGGAAGCGACTGTGCTTGTGCCATCTCTCTTTCCTCTTCATTCTGTGTGCAGTTTTAGCGCTGTCAAGTTGACTTTTCCCCACTCTGCTATCAAGTTGACTGTGGGGCAAAGGAAGCTGCAGGGAGCGTGTCACGCCTCTGGTGAAATCGCGTCGTTCTCCCGGCCCCACCCCCTCCACCAAACTAAAACAGCCTGAAACAGAAGCACTAGAACATTTTTTTCATCAAAACCAGCGCACAGGGCAATTATCAATACTAGAGAACACCGCAAAATTAATGAAAACATGATGGAAGTACACCTTTAATAAAAGATTATAATGAAACATTTCAAATGAACAGCAGCAGGTTAAATCTGTATGTTAAGAGACTTATCCCTATGAAACACAGAAGAAAGGGGCAGTGGTGGCCTGGCGGTTAAGGTACCGGACTTGTGCCCACAGGGTCGTAGGTTTGAATCCACCAACTGCCAGTAGTGACACTGAGGTACCCTGAGCATGGTACCGTCCCCACATAGTGCTCCCCGGGTGCCGTTGTCATGGCTGTCCCCTACTGACGTGTGTGATAGGTTAAAGACATGCAGAGTCAATTCCACTGTGTGCTGTGCTGTACTGTGCTGTGCCGTGTAATCACAAGGACACTGAGTGCTGTTTGTTTGAAATGTTATATTAATCTAAGTAATACAGTCACCACCTTCCTTATGGGACAATACGGCTGAGAACATACGCACTGCAACTGATTCATGTGTTTCATCAGTTTTTTCCTCTCTGTTCAGTTAAATTTCGTTCTGATCAGCTCCAGTTCTGTTCATTTTAACACTTCAACAGCAAGGTTGACAATAAGGCTGAATGAGGAGTCGAGATACAGACACAAAGGCCAACATCATGAAGCAACATGTGACTCCAGCGCAGGCAGAAGTTTTAAATATTATCAGCATGGCACAACAGAACTAAGAGTGGGACATGAGGACAGCTAGTCTAAAAGTAATAAAGTAGTGTGAGTGCTCGAGGTAGACAGAATTATCACATCATCCATCATTTCAAAATATTTGGAATGGAAAGTGTGTTTCTGTGACTCATAGGTGTGACAACTGGCTAGACAGATTTTGTGATGGACCAGACAGCAGTGTTTGTGGGCTTTGTGATTTTGTAAGACAATTCAAAAAATACTCAACCACACAATTTATACATAAAAAGTCATTTGATTTTTATTTTACCTATTGTGCGTCAGGGCAGTTAAAGTTCAATGATGAGTCCTCAGCAAGGGGACCTTTTTTCATGGCAAAATACAACACACACCCTTAGAGTCCACAAGAGGGGAGTATCGGTGCAGGAACTTCACCCACAGTCCCTCACCGCAGACCGCGCCCCAAATACTCAAAGCATCTCTGTGTTTGTCTGTACTTTGTACTTTTTGTACTTTGTCTTTTAAATTCAACAGTGACATATGCCTTATTCCAAGACTAACGACTAATTTAAATCATGTTTTAATAAAGCCACAGCCACTATTTATGAAAATGTAATACTAAGGAGCGGCCAATATTCTTATTTTTATATACTGCGTTGACAATGTTTCTTTTAATGTGAAGGCTTATGCCCATGTGTTTAGGGAAGGGTAACGATACCTTCTAGTTTTACAAAAAAGTTTTTTTTTTTTAAGATGCATTCATGTAGAGGTTAATTTTGTACAAATCGGAAAACAAAACAAAAAAGCATCAGCATTCTCTGCAATAACCAGATAATTGGTATGTTACTGCTGCTTTAGTATAAGCATTGAGTGCTATAGATTCCGAGCAAAAAAGGTTCAACTTTATAAAAATATTCACTGGAGGACGAGTAAAAACTCATTTTAATTTAAAAGTTGAAACCTCTTTCTAATTTGCTGTGTTCGAGTGTTATTGTTGTTCTTACTAGTCATTGCAACTAATATTAGCCCATACCATTTCTTTTTGGTCATACGTTAATAAACAGTTTAATACTGTACTTTTACCAATATCTTGAACATTACAATAGGATTTATATCCTTTATGTGTTGTTCGATAATTAGATCGAAATGGGCATAACCAGATTAACAGACTAAGCCTGTGTTTTCAGCTTGTTTTCTTTTTTTACACGAATAGAGTTGGTATTGTTACAGCCTTTTTACGGGTTATAGCGGCTTGCATCTGAACAGTTATTGTTGGCACATTTAAGGGAGATTAGCGATTTTGTGTAAGGCGCACTCTCAAGACATGGCTTAATGTGTGCAGAGGATCTTGTTTAAGTCATTCTCCCAAGCTTTTCTGCGAAGAGTTCATGGACAGGTCGAGCTATTTGGGTTATGCAAACCAAAGAGATTGCAAAAAGCTGGAGCTGGCTACAAGCATTCTTCTAAGAACCCGTGAAATATTCGCCCCAGTCCTTGTCATGCGCGCTTTAACCCCAATTTCGCTTTGCTTTTACGCATGCAAGTACGTATTCACTTGTCGCCTAACCCGCACAAGCAGAGGTGAGGCGACATAGACCTCACGGTCAACAATGTAATGTGTGCGCACTGGAAACCGACCAAAAAGAGCGGAAATGTCTCTATAATAAATAACTAATTCCTTACCTAAGATTGCGCTCTTGACCTTTAACTCTAATACAAATATGTCCAGAGACATGAAGACAGTTTGTGCCAATGTACAGAAAATAAATATGGCAGATAACACAGGAAAACATTTAATTGTTTAGTTGTTTTGTCCTACTGTAAGAGTAGGCTGTTTTTAAAGCCTGTAGTTGCAATGTAGGCTAGCCACCATTGCTCTTGGTTTCTGCTTGGCCATGCCTATTTGTGAGTGTAAATTGTGTTACTAGTGTAACTTGCTATCTCCTCCGACATAGACTATATTGCTAAATCTGCTGAAAAATGTAGATTGTTAGTGCTGGTATTGCGTCCTGTTTCTGCGGACTGTGAGAAAAAGAAACAGTAATTGGAGAGCCAATAAACTTTCTCTCTCTCTCTATTTATCTCTCTCTCTCTCTCTCTCTCTCTCTCTCTCTATATATATATATATATATATATATACTGTATATATATATATATCCTGCATTTAATCAGAAATAAATTGCCTACTTTAGAATGATTAACCTATAGCCAACTTGTCTCAATTCGCAGTCTACTTCGAATTGCCACGTTGTCTCATCTTGTTAATTCTAGTGAAAGAAGAGCAGGGGGAAATCTGTTGGAGACCAACAGTCTATTCAACAAACACCTGGTCAAGTTTGAAAACACGGCTGGGCTCGCATTCCAATCGGGCGCAATTAGTCACGAGAAGCGGTGGCGGGCTGCACCATACATCTGGCAGCTTAGGGATCGGGGGAGACGGCTTAATTAGGCAGAAATGCTCCTTTTCCATCTGACCCACCGGGACCTTTGGTCGGCTGTTTGACATTATTACCTTCTTCGTAATTAACACGTGTGAGAACCTATAAACGATTTTTCCTACCATGACAGATACCGTCCTTATAAACCAAAGGACAAAAACAAAGTTATTGTGTGGAGAAGGCTAGTTATTCACTCAGAAATTAACCACATTCACTAGGCGCCAAGCACACCTACATGGAACCTGCGTTACCTTGTCAGAGCTGTTAAGAGACCGTGAGTATCCGTTAGTATCAAGGAATTTGGTGGCACAACTTGTGCAGGGCGACAACTGTGTACACGGCTAATTCTGACCTAACCCGGTCACGTGTCTCCCACCGAGGATGCGGTGGGTTGCATATCTAAGCGGCGGCACCCACCCCGCCAGGATCCCAGAATTTCACACACCGATCCCACTCCTTAGACAAAACCGCTGAGGGAGGCATGGGCTATTAGCCGAGGGGGTGAACGTGGTCAGTTTTCTGCTTCTTATGAACGTTCCTTTTTTCGCTGATGTAGGTAAGTCTCTCTGTGTAGGCTAGTCACATGCACCTCGCACACAGGCCTTGACTCGGGGTATGACATGATGATCATTTTTCTTATGCCAGTTGGCTTAAAAACAGCCAGTTAACATAGTAGAAAAAGGATAAAGTCAAGTTTTGGTTACTATCTTGTTTATATATGCGTTTTCTTGAAATATTTTACTCAGGCGTGCGCTTAATAAATACTTTGAAAATCTGACTCGCTGCCAATATTAGGCCTATCATTCAATGACGGACGTGTGGATTTCTGAATAAGTAAGTCGCGAGTGTTATGGTTCAGTTCCAGGTGTTGTTTCGAACGTCACGACTGAATTGACCGGACGGTGGCGACTCTCACAAACAAGTTGACATTTGATATGATGGTGACCCAGTCGTCAGGTTAAACAGCATTCTCTCTCTCTCTAATCTTTAAGATAGCCAACGAAATGTTCCTCTTGTCCATGTCATAGGCTACCTGTTACCTGCAAAATTATGGAAATATGTTATTGTGTAGGCCTATAAAAAAAAAAAGGAGACGTGGTCGCCGCTGTACGGTGTCCCCAGGATGACTTCCTGTTCTGAAGACTTGACCTCTGCATGAACTCTGGTTACAAGCTTGAGCTGAGGCATGACGCTCGCGGCCCGGTGAATGACCGTTTATTCAGGCAGGACTGCATCGCTTCATTTAACGGCCCTCGCGCCCCAATTAAAGATAGCCTACGTTTACAATGCTTGCAATAGGCTACTTGGGTCAATAAGTATTCACAGTTTTATATCACTCTTCAACAATCTTCTCACTCAGTCAGTCATCGCCTCCAGAGTTGGTCCAGAGTTTAGGTCATAATTAGTTGTTGAAAAGAGCAGATATTTACACATGAGCGAATGTAAAAGGTAAATGTAATTAAACCCTGTGGCCACTGTAGATTTGCCCTCATGTCGCACGCACCGCTCCTTTTTAGAACTAGCCATATTTATCTGGAATTTAAATCTACTTGGTAGGTATTTGTTTCAAGTTCAATTTTTGGGCCAACTGGCTGATTAAAAGCTGCACTAAGCCGCCAATCCACCCAACAAATGGTGGAGCGCAGTTTTTAGGCCTAGACAGAGTTAATCTGCCTCTGACTGGGTAGGCTACAGAGAAAGCAAAAAGCCATACAACATAGAAACGTGTCAAGGACCACGTTGACAAAAGTAGCTAAAACAGAAACAATGTTCCAACTTATTTGGCCTACTGATGTGTCGACGCGTCTGGCTTGTTTTGGAAAACATTCGCTTCTTTGCTATTTTCCTCTTGTATGGTTGTGTGATACGGGAGGCTAAGGACTGGTAGGCTACTTGTGGTTACTTTTGCATATGGGTGGACAGTCGTTAGGTTAATTTCCACCCATAAACAGATGACATTTATGCATAACGATCACTCTGTCCTGCTTCCATCACACACGTAGCCTACACACACGTGATCCTGCTCAGTGTAGCCAATGGCGCACTTGCTGAGATGTGCCGAAGTGGGCACCAGGAGAAGTGCGGTTTTCTTGTGCCATTTAAAAGTATACAATTTGACAGTGACCTGAATTACACGGAGTAACTGTCAACCCTTGACCGCTCTAGTCCTAAACCACATAAATAATAGCTACACAAAGGAGAGTGGCACATGCAGGCATTATCAGAGGTTATGTGTGGAATTTGACGCACGCTACAACAGGTCCACATTTTTGCTGTCCATTTAGAATTAGGCTACATCTCCAAAACCAAAGCAAAACATCCTTACACAAATCTTGTGCCAGCCTTCACAAATCAATAAATAGACGCAGAACTGTAATCACCCTCACAACTTTAGAAATTTCACTACAACATTTCAATCCTGGAAGGAAAACTTTTTGACAGTCACTAACTCGCCTGGGCTAAACACAGGGCTAAAGCCTGTATCTCGGGACATCACAATAAAGCCTCGACTATCTTAAAATAAAACAAATGTCAATGCCTGCTATGCAAAGTCCGTTGTAACATTTTTTTTTTTATAAAATATAGTATGGTTACGAGATTTCAACCATCAAATTATAGCGTGACGCTGAACCTGGCATCTTCATCTGATGACAAACCCAACTGAGCAACGAATGGCAACTTTAGACAGAGCTGGGTGTCATTTTTGTACACAGAACACGGGATTTCAGCGGGTAAGGGTTTATTGAATTGATAAATACATTAGAGGCTGCAAGACAACTTTTTACTGACCTGCGTGTTTCGCATAACCCATAGGTCGTGGGGTTTGGTAACGTAATGTTCTAAACGAATTAATATTTTTTAAAAAGTAGGTTACCTTTAGACATATGCAGCTCATCACAATTTTGATATAGTACCCTAACGCTCCTCTATATAGCATATACCTAGCCTACACAATTTGTCCTGCAGACACACAATGAATTTATGACAGTCTTGTAGCCTACATTTTTTCATTAGGCCTAACAGTTAATTCTTCATATAAAATCATTAGCCTTGTACTCTGTAAGGCATACACTATTATTTGAAAAATTAAAAAAAAAATCTAATTGATGCATTAGGCAATTTTGGTGGAATTTCTTGGTTGGTCTATCTAAATCCATTTATAGCCCCCATTCTCAGTGTGTTTTCCATG
Organism: Coilia nasus; assembly: GCA_027475355.1. Classification (NCBI taxonomy): domain Eukaryota; kingdom Metazoa; phylum Chordata; class Actinopteri; order Clupeiformes; family Engraulidae; genus Coilia; species Coilia nasus. The sequence continues at coordinate 13,912,491 of CM050204.1, read as the reverse complement.
TTCAAGATGTGACAGATTTACATCTTTGTGCAGTCACGACGTTAAAGAAATACAAACACATGAAAATAAATAAAATGGGCTTTAAATATCACAGAGTAGCAGAAGGACGGAGAGGATGCGTTAAAATAGAAGCCTTCAATCTGGGAATCCTATTTCATGTAGCTCCGCACTAGTCAAATGAAGTAGCCTATGCATAAGAAGCAATAATAAAAAGCGAATTCTAAAGTAGTCCACATTTAATTAAATAAACTGTTTAAACATTATAATCTAAACGTTGAAATGGCCTACATTTGTTTCCACAGTAGGCATATCCTTATGAAAACGCCCTATTAAATTAAATTCAAGTAATAAGCTGTATGCATCTCTAAATTTGTATTTCTAAAGTTCTCTTACACGTATTTTACTATACACGTGCATTGGTTGGTAAAATTAATGATAGCCTAGTGTGTATCGAAGGATATGTCTACAGTGAAAAGGAAATAATTCGGAAGGCATTTCAAAACATAGCCTATTGTTAACAATTTAGTCACAAGCAAGCCGCCGGGCTGTCTGGGAACATCCGCTTGCCATATCAAACAGGCACAGAAAATAATCGAAGATCAAGACTGATCCGTCAATCTTGCATAGCCTACAATTCAGACTATGTTGTGTCTTTTATCCTAATGCGAAAATGCCCTGATATTATTATTACAATTACTTTTTTTATTATTATTGGTGTATTGATGTAGCACAAAGCAAGCAAGCCTGGTTAATGATGCAGCCTCAGGCTCCCTAGTCCCTAACGGGAAAAGAGCAAGTCACAGTGTTTCTCTCACAAAGAGCCACAGAACGAAAACGGCATCAGTAACAATTAATAGCCTAATGTTGGTAGACTACAGCGCATACGGCCCTTGCCCTTCAAATCGGCCTTGGGGAAAAAAGGAAAAAAAAAGAAGTGCACTTTCTTCATTAACGCCTGTGATGATGTCCATATTATCATCACCGTATTATAAACTGCGCTGATTTTAAGATGGAGACCACACAGGTACATTTCAAAAGACATACGTTTAAAAGTTATTTTTGCCATTTCATTTCAAGTTGAACCTCTAACTAAAGGCGACAGCACTTCGTGGAATTCTCGCGATGCCAGTGTTGCTCAGCAACATCAGTACACAAAGCCCATTGAACCGGTTCAATAACAGCACACTGCGGGTGATGCTAGTCAGGTAACTTTGTAGCCCATTGATGGTGTTTTTTCACCCAGACTCTCAGGCAGCATTAAATAAGACATCGCTACAGTGTGATATAAGGTTATAATGTCTTTCAAAGGCATACGAGGTTGCAACAGTAGAGTCTCTAAAGAGGACCAGGAGTTCTACGACTTGAAACACAGAGCAGCGGAATATTATAGAGCAAACTCGGTTCCGCAGAAAATAGAGGGTGTTTTAAATCAGATGTTCCTGGAAAAGCCTGGTGATATTTACGGTTATCTGGTATGTCCAATCATTTCAATAGCTTATCAGGCAGTTGCTTCTTTGGGTCAACATCTCAAAGTTGTTATTGCTGAAATTTGAACTATTTCGCAAACACCATTGCATTTCTTCATCAACATTAGCTAGACTTACTTGGCCTGCTATTAGACTGGGTAATGATATTCATTTTTGTCATTAGTAACAGACAAGATTGTTTGATAATTTATCCCTCTTTCCTGAATTTCATTTCACTTGAAATGTAGGAGGGCCTATTTGTGATTTTGGTCGATAAATTGATATCTGTATTTATTGGTACTCTGCATAAACTTGCTTTTCCCCAAATAGTGTAACACAGCTCTACCACATTGTCAGAATCAGCCATAACAACTAGTGTGTGTTAATTTGTAGGCCAATTACTTCTCGCAACATTCCGCTAAGCCCGTGATTTGCAGACTAGAGGGGAAAACACTTTATGATGGAAACGGACACCTCTCCGCCCAGGCAAACGTGTTTTGCATCATCAGAAACGATGAGAAGGTAAGCCATTGTGATAGATTGAAAGATGTAGTTAGCCGGCACAGTTTTTCCCTGACACACAGCATTTAAATGTTATTATTGATAACGTGGGGTTTTGTTATCAGAAATAGTATGATGTCCCAGGAAAAACAATATCAAACAACCAGAAGAATTCACAGTCAGTTAACTTTTTAAATAATTTCCAATAAAACAACACTGGGCATGCATAACCCTTTTTTGTAGCTGGTAATTGATGCCTTCCAGCTGAGATAATGTTTTATACAGTGCCATCAGTTAAGATGTTTGATACGAATTAGGGACAAATAATGGTGATGTTATGAGATAAACATTATACCATGTGCAGGGTCCTGGTGAGAGATGTAATTAAGGAAGACAAGCAAAAAAGAAGGAGGCTTGAAGGATGTAAAGGTGTGTGTCTGTGCATGTGTGTGTGTGTGCGTGCGTGTGTATGTGCGATCATGGATGGTCAACTTTGTCCCCTTTTCCTTTTGGACTGTACACTACTTGATGGGAATGACCCAATGTCCCATGAGACATGATGTGACCAATACAGGGCAGGTCCTAAGATGTAAGTTATGAAAACAGGAAATGATTGTACAATCTCAGAGTTGTCTTTCTCATGTAATCATTTGAGTAGAGATTACCTTAGTTGTATGGTGCCTCCCACCCTCCCTTCATACCCATTGTTTGTATATAGGGAGCAGGGATGGACATTGGCACCAGCCACCAGCCAAATGCTAGTAAAATGGAATATGGAAGTGGCTGGTAGATTCCAGAGACAAGCTAATAATTTTCTATTCAGTGGCTGGTGAATTGTACTATTTATTTGTCAGTGTTTGGTAAATATTCACACTGTGCAAAATTAATTTCCACCCCTGATGCGGGCGTATGGGGGGGATTAATGGTATTTAGAGGAGTGATGTTAGACTATACAGTAACCCTGTCTATTTTCCTGATGCCAGTGAGATTCACTAGTGCTAATCCACACTGATAGTTAACAGCAGGGGAGGTGGACAGTCCTGGAGGACACACATGCACAAGGGACTATAGAGAGAACAAGAAAGAAGGGATAAAAGTGATGAAAGGAGAAGTAGAAATAGCAGGATAGATAGGGACAAAAGAGAGGGAGAGTGATCAGAGAGAAAGAGATAGAGGTATACAGACAGAGGAAAGAGGGGACAAGGAGTTAGTTGCACAGAATTACAGTGCTATGAAACCATTTAAACATGAGGCCTAACTCATCCTTGCCATCTTCTAACTGTATTGTTGGTTGTGGGTCAGAGAGAGGAGTGTGTCAGGGTTGTGGCATTCATCTCTTGGCTGGCTGCCAGAGAAGCTGCCTCAGGCCTCAGAGCTTTACCATAGGAAACCCTACCATCCTGTGTAACCTTTTCTACATTTGTCAAACTTCTGCACACAAAGCAAGATGGTATCCTTGATAGAAAACACTCTTAAAATAAAAGTTTTGGATCCCTGAGCATAAGACCTTTTTTGTCTAATGGATTTCTGCTATTCTACAATTAGTAGTTGTGTGTCACAGTAACATACACAAAAGAGAAAATTAGGAGAGCAAACTTGTAATGGGCTGTTAACACTGCCACGTTTTCGTAAATTCATTTATTTCTCTATGGAACAACTTGGCCAAAAAGCAGTTTAAAGGATGCGATGCTCTGTGCTGGTTTTTGGGCAAGCTGAAAAGAAGGTTTCTTAAAACATGAGGTGCTTAAAGTAAAAATCTGTTGAACGGTTGGGGTCTCATTGTGTTTTTTACAATGGGTCATTGCATTTCGGTCATTGCGATGGTCATTGCAAATTCGTGGCAGTGTAAATGCCCCCTTTAACCAAGTGATCTGAAGCTATCCTGTGTTAAAACACACACCAGGATAGCTTTCTGGGCTCACATTAATAAAATATTTCAGAAAAAAATACAAAATTGTACAAAATTTATAAGGCTTTGAACTTTCTCAGTGTCTGTCAGTTTAATCAGCCGTTAAAGTTTTCTTGGCCCCTCCCAGAAGCACGGTACACTAAATGATGGAGGTCACACAGAGAGTCTAGTCTCACACAATCACCTGTCATCATAGTTTAATTGCTTTCCACTCAGAGGTGGTGCCTTCATTTGTGAAAACCACAATATGAATAAAGTATAGCTTTACAGGAATAAAAAACAGACACACCAACAGCGAGCTGTATCTGTGCTAAATAATGGTTTTGCATAGAGGTCTGAGAATCCTCATGTCAACTAACATAGGTTCATCTCTTGGGGCTTGGACCCTGTCAAGATTTGTACATAATTACAGTCATCAATTGCCACTGTAGTTTGCAGTTATTCTTGGTCTAAAATTCAGGAACTTCACAGAACATGATCTTTTCACTGCTCCTTTGGAATTCTATGCATATTTCTTTGAACACCATTTTGAAAAAATCGATCTTTTAACAAACTTTTATTTAAGGTAACTGACGATTACATCAAGCAGGTATCATCACACTGGCGAGATGGGAATGTTAGGGGAATGAACATTCCAAAGAACATTATGATCCATAGAACATAGTATGGAGCTGAAGTACCAAAATGTTCACTTTTTCACTGTAAAGTGAGTGAACATATCAAATATAGCTTTGCATTGTTGTAGAACACATTCTTTTCTAGAATGTTCAAAAACTCCATCCCTGAATAGTTAGGGGCTGTGTCAACGAAGCGCGCCTTTTGCACTGACACGATCTGTTTTCTATACAAATCCTATGAACTGCTGTTTACAGCACCAAGCGTCCTCAGTGACAAAAGTGGCCTCGGTGCTGACCCTACACTGAAGTATTAGCATGGCCAGGCATTAAAAAGGGAGGGAGTTGATTGTGTCAGTTAAATTATCAGATGTGTTTATTTTGCCAGTACTGTATATTAAATGGCCACTGTTTTGCCTCTTTACGTTTCTGCTCTCTGCCCTGCCTGGCATGTAGTGGGTGTGTGGTGCCACCGTGCCCAGTTACAGTGAGCGGGCGTCAGGTGGGAGTGACCCATGTGAGGCTGTTGGGGAAAGCCACGCCCAAAGACATGCACTAGAGACCGCCCTTTCCTGGATCAACCAGCCAATCAGCAACATGCTCCAGGGTCTCGAGCCCAGTGACCAGGCCACCATTGACAAGATGCTAAGGTACACCTAAGCCATTTTTAAATACAAATAAAGCATTGTCAGTAATATCTAATGAATGTTATTTTATCTCTGTGAAATTAAAAGACTCAGATTTGTGAAGCAGGCCAAGTGTTATCTGGAATTAGTTGACTACTGTCAGTGTAAGAGTGAATGTGTCTGTGTGATGTATACTCAGGAATAAAAAAGACAAGTGTAAGTGAATGGACACTCAGAAATGATACGTAGGCGATATGTTACCCGATGCATGGTAGTAGGTTGCTACCTAGCCAATCATGGGATGTTGTAGTATAAATATGGCCAAAATATGGCTCAAATGTGGTGATGATTTAACATGCAGTCATACACCATGAAACAGTGGAATGGACATTCCTGTTGTTAGCAAAGGTATTTTCACTGTTAAAAAAATGGATGGCAAGTAAGTAGTAAGTAAGTAAGCAGTAAGATGCTGGCATGGTATTCATATGGGATTGTCATAATATTATAATATAATACAGTGGTTGAGGTTGCAATCACGCGATAAGTCATAAACTTTAGCAAAACCCTTAGACTCATGTGCTGCTATATGCTGGTGTAACAGAGGTATTCCTGCGCAGTCCAGCCCTAAGCTCGAACCCGCAACCCCACAGCAACTCCGGGTTCGGAGATAGACATGCTACCAAGTCAGCTAAAAGCCGGGCTGTTAGCTAAGTCAGTACCGTATTCTTTTCAGGTGTCGGGTGGGAGGATTACTAACGTTCTAATGGCGAGCTGTGCTAGCTGGCGTCCGTTACACTGGGAATCCTCCAGGAACTCTTATGAGGGGTCCTAGTGGCCCAGGGCTGTGAGCAGCAGCACCCTGCATGAGGGATGTGGGCGCTCGGCCAAGTCCCCGCATTAGGCCTGGCGCTGACGTGATGTGCGTTAAGTGGCATCGCATGCAGTTACAACTTGGTATGCAGGGCTGAGTGTGTGTGTGTGTGTGTGTGTGTGTGTGTGTGTGTAAAGGGGCCAGTCTAGAATACGGTGAGGTAGGGATGGGTAGGGGCTGGTTTCTGATTGGCTTGGGTGTGGTAACTGATCATAACATGCAGTAGAGGGAGCTAGTGACAGTACCCAAAGCCACCTTTAGAATCAGAAAACAACATGACACCCCAACCCTCGCCCATGTCCACCTATGTCCTGAGACAGAACGACTGTTACAGAACACTAAATAAATACAAAAGATGTTTGGGTGTGTGCCTGGGTGTGTGTGTACCTACTTGTATCTGCGTGTGTACCCATCTGTATGTGTTCCTGTCTGTTAGCATCAGTTTATGTCTGTGGGTGTGTGCGATTCAGACTGAGATCAATATTTGATCTCATTGCAGTGCTGTGCAAGGTCAGTTCATAGCTTACCACAGCTTGGAACAGCAAATCGTATCAAGCATTGTGTGTGTGTGTGTGTGTGTGTGTGTTTGTACAGTGTGCATTTGTGTGTGTGTGTGTGTGTGTCTGTGTGTGTGTGTGCTCTTGAGAACAGGAGTGGGCATGTTTCCTCATTTTGTCGTTCCTGTTTATAGTCACACACAGGGAGAAGGTTATCTCTTGGTTTAAAACAACAATAAGAAGTCATTAGAGAAGCTAGAAGCTAACAAAGGATGTACTCTTCCCCACAGAATGTGATTTTGCACATGTCACGTAAAGGAATAGTGTCATGTATCTCAGGAAATACAGCTGTGCAGTTCACACATAGCAGGCAGTAATTATCAATTATTTCAGTCATATTATTCTAGTCTTTTATTATTAAAATATATTAAAGAAATGTTAGTAAGTCAATTGGCTGTACTTATTTTGCAATGAAGATGCATAACCTTGTATTTTTTTCTTTACCATAATCTCTGGCTGGGCTCGTCTGTCAATTTATAGCTTTAACTAAACTGTCTGCAGTGATATTTAAAAAAAAAAGATGATACAGAAAATGTTTACACATGCATTTTGTACTTTAACACATCCGATAGCTACATAGACAGAATTACCATGGGATTTTAACCTGATTTAACCCTCTGATCCAAGGGCAACTCCTTTACCATTAGGCCATAGCTGTTAGTTTTGATTTTGTTTCTTGTTTTGTTTTTTTGTTTGTTTACATGCTTGTGTATTTTTGTTTCCTTGTTTGTATGGTAAGTGATTTCTTCCTGGACCGTTTCTTGGAGAGTGAGGAGGAGAAAAGGAAGGAGAATGAGAAGAAGAAGGAGAAGAAGGAGGAGGAAAGCTTGGACAACAGCCCCCCTGAGCCACTCCCCCCTCCTCCACCGCCCAGCCAATCCAAAGACAAGAAAGGTACAATAGGCCCACCTGCAGCAGGGACTAGGGAGGGAGGGGCCAAAGACCAAAAGGGAGGATTTTGAGGTAAGACCACTGTTGAAGGAGGAAGAGTTACCAATGTTTGTGGCGAGTTCAACCGATGCACCGGTTTGATACGGTTTGGTACAGCTTCCTGATCGGATGAATTGTTTGGCTGCAACGTAGTGCAACGTTCTGTAACATGCTTTCAGGATTGTTTGCTGCTGTTTGGTAGGTGTGTTCGAGCACTTATCCAATCAGCGCCAACGTGTATATAAACAGTACGAGCTTGAAGAGCCGGTGCACAATACTTGTGTTCAACATTGTATGGTCATCTTCCATGATTTCCTCTGCCAGAACGGCACAAAGAATCGCCCTCTCAGCTGCATAGTTTCGCGACTAGTGTGACACTACAGGGTGTTCAGCGCACCTATGTTTCTGTTACATTAACTGTGTTGCTACGTTTCATGCATCTTGAACTCGGCCAAGTGTTGAAGGAGGGAGAGTCGCCAACGTCTGTTTACTTCAGTCCATTTACAGTGTTCGTTTACTTCTATTTTTGCAAGTGGGAGGGTGGAAAATCCCGCTGTATGCAGACAATATTACACTACACAAAATAATATTTATATTATTTTATAACTTTTTAGAATAAAAAAATAATGATGTTACATCATGCCAGACTCCCATTTATGCAGACTGGAGTTCACGTTTACTCCCATAGTAACGTATTACGATGCTTTATCTTTATAAATCTTTGGCCCAATTTCAGGTGGGGGAGTGGCCAAAGACCATAAGGGAGGAGACACAGATGGATTATAAAGATGGTGGAAATAGAAAAAAAGAAAGGGAGGTTCATAGTGAGGGTCAAGTTTTAATCCAAAGCATAGATGCTGTATAGTTATTACGCACTTACCTTAAAATACCGTCGCTCATACCCGTGTTCATAGATGGTAGAAGAGGCAGGCGGGTAGGGAGAGGGCACACGGTCAGGCAAGCAGGAGAAAGACAGGTAGCAGGCAGTCAAGCAGGTAGCAAGTAGCCGTGGTTGGTGAGAAGCAGGCAGGTAGGCAGTGAGGGAGAGGCAAATGGCAGGCAGGCAAGCAGGTGGCACACAGTGGAGCAAATCTAAATTGTTCCATTGTTCCACTAAAGGGTCCAAAGGAGTGAAATCAAAGTACTCTGTATTCCAGTTAAGTAGTTCCAAAATATAAGCTTAAAGGGGTAAAAAACTATTCAACTAGAGCATCTTCTATTGTCTAGCTGAGATTGATCACCATATGGAAGGTGCCATCTTTACCTACACAGGTGACCTGGGCTATGTGAAAGGCTATGTCAAAATAAAAGTTCCTGACTGAAAGCCTGCAAATCTTAAGCAAAGTAAAGGTGATGATACACAGGGCAACTTTTTCAGCAGTGTTGCTGGGCAACAACATGGTTGGCTGCTTATTTTCAGATGGGATGATCACCAAAACTTGGTTCCCGTTGATCTAAGTTCACCTGATAAAAACATGTTGCCTAATATGAGTGATAAAGTGCTCAAATCACAACTGCTGCCCAGTGTATCATCATCTTATGAGCCTAAACCAAAAGCAAATTCTAACTACATTTGGCTCCAACATAAACAAACATAAAGAGCCAGACAGACAATGCAATGACTGGCTGCCAGTCAGGAGTTAGTTGGTCATTGTGGGGATGGGGGAGTGGGGGGTGGCGCTGTGTTGTAGTTGACTAAGATGTCTGTCATAAACAATTAAATTCCATCCTGAGGCAATAAAAGCCCAAATACTTATAAAATAAGTAGTAAGAGAGGGTAGGTGAGATACAGTCTCCTGTTCAGTCTCCATCTCTCGGCCCCCCTCAGGTAAGAAGAGCATCTTCTGTGTGGAGAAGCAGCTGCCCCCTGAAGAGCCCCCTGTGCCCGTGCTGCCGGGGTGTAGTGCCCTGGGGGCCATCTCTCTGGCCGTGGCCAAGACCGCAGCAGTGCTCCAGGGCCTGCCACTCTACCAGCACATACGGGCACTGAGAACAGACCAGGTAATACCAGAGAGAGAGACAGGTAATACCAGAGAGAGAGACAGACAGAGAGAGACACAGGTAATACCAGAGAGAGAGACAGGTAGTACCAGAGAGAGAGACAGGTAGTACCAGAGAGAGAGAGAGACAGACAGAGAGAGAGACAGACAGAGAGAGAGAGAGAGACAGGTAGTACCAGAGAGAGAGAGGGAGAGAGAGAGACAGACAGAGAGAGAGGACATTACCGCTGTCTAAGTTAACTTATGTTTGATTGATTGATTGTTCATTTGAACAATTCCATTTTAAAACCGCCATCCATTTAAAAGAAAAAGTCAGGATACACAAAACAACACAAAAAAGCCATAAGTCTGATTTCATTCATGGGCCTTCAAAGAGAGGAAAAGACATGGGGAGCAGCAGATCTATAATAGCAAGAATGGCATCATATGGTTTCATATCCATTGTGCGGATGCTTTGACAATACGAAAGCCTTTTTTTGTCATGCTAGTCAAGCATGCTCAGTTTGTTTGAGTTGAGAGAGAGAGAGAGAGAGAGAGAGAGAGAGAGAAAGAGATAGAGAGGAAGGTAGAGATAGAGAGACTAGCCCATTTGCACATCTTCCTAGATTAAGCATTGTAGTAGAATTTACAACCTGTTCATAATCTATAATCTTTGATGTTTAACCCCCTGTTCTGTTCTTTCTCTCTCTTTCTCTCTCTCTCTCTCTCTCTCTCTCTCTCTCTCTCTCTCTCTCTCTCTCTCTCTCTCTCTTTCTCTCTCTCTGTCTCTCTGTTTCACTCTGTGGGCACGAATGCTGTTGCTGCAGGCAGTCGGCGATGTTCACATTCCGTTTCCTATGGTGACAGTGCTGAGCTGTGGTAAGACGTCCCCTGGCAAGCTCAACCTCCTGGAGGAAGTCATAGTCATCCCTGCAGGTGCACAGAGGCTCACACAGGTATGGACAAAGCCTGACAGAAGCACCCTGTCTTTCTGTCATCCCGTTACGCAGATCGTATATGAAGGCATTCTTGCACCTGTGCATTGTGGTTACTGTTCATGTGCTTTTGTGTTTACACACTACAGAAAATCGCCATGGTCCTTGATTTGCAGAAGGAAGTTGAAAGAATCCTGAATGTGTTTTCAAAAACAGGGGTAAGGATTGGAATATTCATTCATTTATTCACTCACTCGCTCACTCGCTCACTTACACACACACACACTCACACACATACACAACTGGAAGGTGAAGGAGTAGCTGATATTCTGATAGATGGATATATGTATATATGGATGGATGGATGGATGGATGGATGGATCCCAAGCTTGGAAATTAAAGATCCACACACACCACTAGCCAGTCATCCTTGAGTAGTGAAATGAACGTAACATTCCAAAGATTTCACTGCAAACACTTTTATTGAAAGTGACTTGACAGTGACTTGCAACATTTAGGAATCAAACCTGAGTCGACCTTGCGTAGGATGCCTTCACAACCACTGCTTCACTGTGCTGCCAGTAAAATCTTTCAGATGCAATAATGCTCGAGCTTTTTTGATGGATCTGTTTAGACCATTGCAATGTGATGGAAAATCAGCAGCAAGCGTGAAATGACTAGCTGTTAATGCTAGCTTTGGGGAACTGGGTCAGGCCCAACTCAGTTAATCCCATGCAACATTGGGGACAAACAAGGGGGGCCATGTTGTGCGCAGCAGAACCACTAGCCAGCACCAGAGGCCTGCGGTGACAGCTGGCTAAAGACACAGTCAGACATGTTTTGACACCAGTGCAATGGTACATACGGCTCAGTGCCAGGCTGAGAGCAACCACTAACACCGCTTTTGTTGTCACAGAGAGAGAAGGGAGTTAGTGAGAAAGAGAAAGAGAGAGAGAGAGAGAGAGAGAGAGAGAGAGAGAGAGAGAGCTGTGGTGATGCTAACAGTACTCATGTAATATTCTGAATCGACACTAGGGCCTCTGGTGACACAGTTTTTAGATAGTGGCCGGGTCCCCGCAAAAGCTAACTGAGCATGGGGGTTCATATTAGTAGTAGTAAAAAAGGGCTTAACGTCAGCATTAACCTCTTACGCGTAGCACGAGTGGCTCCGTCTGTTCCCAATAAGTGCCTGAGAGTACATTTGAAGAGCAGTGCATGAAAGCAAAATGGACTGAAGCACACTAGAAGAAGGTTACTTTTTCATTAGTGTTGCAGATGCAGTGTATGTAGTGTGTTGCCGTGTGTGAGGTAGCCATGGTCATGCCAAATACATGCAGTCCTCAAGCAGTTATAGGACAGTGAAGATGTGACAGGAAATCAGAGGGACAGAGAGATGGGGAAGGGATTGGGACATGACCCAGGCCGGAATCAAATCTGGGTCCCTGGGTGTATGGTTGGAAACTGTTCCCTGGTTTTATCCCACATTGGTGAAACAAGCAACCAGTTGCTACAAGAGTAGGGTCAACCCTCTCTAACTTCAAGAAGCCCTTTCTTTTCCAGGAGCACTTTCCATCCTCTTAACAGCACTGTCCTGTACTTTGCTATGCTCTTGCTTACTCTCTTCTCCTCTGCATATCTCAAGTCAAGGTATCTTTAATGTCTCCATGGGGCGATTTGTTAGACAGCCAGTAGAGAGATACACACACCAACAATAAATGAATACAAAATGCACTCACAATAAAGACATAGACAGAAGAACATTGAAACATAAATACTGACAGGCAGTTAAAAACACTTAAAAACACTCAACAAGAAGTATTTAAAGGGATGGTTACAGCAGGTAAAACTGAGTTCTTGAATCTGTTAGTTCTACAAAATCTGTGTCTTGATGGTGAAAGGGAGAACTAGTTGTAGCTGGATTTGTATCCTGTATTGTAAGTCGCTTCGGATAAAAGCATCTGCTTAGTGTGATGTAATGGTATAGGCACCTTGGTCAACTGCACCACAGTGCCTCTCTATTAATTCTTTTTTTTTGGATTATCATTCTTTTTTTATGAACACGTTTTTTCTCTTCGCCTCCCAGCCCATGGTGTTTCCCATGACTGACGCGGGTGCGTTGTTGGTGGGCTTTGATCGCGCCGAGCAGCCCCTCGACGTCCTGATGGAGGCCTGCAGCAACCTGCGGCTGACTCCGGGGAAGGACCTCCACTTTGCCCTACACTGCTCCGCCCACCGGCTCGTGGACTACGTGAGTACAGACACTCTCACCCACTTGGGTTTACCTCCTGCTGTCTTAAAGAAGAAATTCGGTGTAAAATGAAAATTGGCATGTTAAAACATCATACCGAGCTGGTATGTGTACTGAGAAGTGCCTCGTTTTGAATGTCAGGGCCTTTGTTGTACTACCGGTGGAGTTTCTTCGAGCTATTTTAATGGCTTAAAAATAGCGTAGTCGTCATGCTTCATCTAAGGGCACTTACCACTTTCATTGTTAGCGTTCTGGGACAAACGATAAAAAATAGTTAAACTCTGAATGCAACAGGCTAAATCAATTTTGCTCCTCAGTACACATACCAACATAGCAACGTTGGTCAGGCCCAGAGGTGGCCGACACATTCCACTTACACTTGGCCCACATAGCCCAATGAATTAGAATGCACCTAGTGCCCACTATGTAGTATGTACTACGTAGTAGGCTTGGGCGGTATTCTGAAAATACTGTACCAGGGTGCCAGGGCACCGTAATACCAAAGATCTTAGATTCTACTATCCTTCCTCAACACTCTCTGGTAATACCGTGATACCGCTGCTAGCATCAAATTGCTGTAGAAATGCTGTAATTGGTACAAAAGAAGCAGTTTCTTGCATTCTGTATGAAAAGTAAAATAAGGAAACAAGACTCCAATATATTAAATCCTAGAACTCCTGGATTGGTGGTGAACTGAAGAGATTATCCAGAATTTAGGGAGGTGTCTATGTTTTAGTTAAAGGGCCAGTATGAGGTGATTGCAGGCACTGCCTGTGGAAGATGTGCAGAACAATGCTGAAAATTGAAATGATGAAATGTTGAGAATTTTTTTTTTTTTTTTTTTTTCGTTTTCATACTTTGTTTCTCTCTGTGTCTTCAGTCAAAAGGAAAGTATGAGGTGATAGTGGGGACTCTAAAATCTCCAGACGAGCTGGTGGAGATGTATGAGTCTCTGCTCAGCAGGTACCCGGCCGTCTGCGCCCTCATCGACCCCTTCAGGAAAGAGGTCAGACACACACATCTACTGCGTCTACTGTGTCGCAATTTACCATCAGACACACACACCAACTGTATCGCAACCTACCATCAGACACACAAATCATCTCCGTCACAATCTGTCATCAGACACACACACATTTACTGGATGTACTCCGTCACAGTTAACCATCAGACACACACACCAACTGTATCGCAACCTACCATCAGACACACAAATCATCTCCGTCACAATCTATCATCAGACACACACACATTTACTGGATGTACACAGTTAACCATCAGACACACACACCAACTGTATCGCAACCTACCATCAGACACACACACCAACTGTATCGCAACCTACCATCAGACACACAAATCATCTCCGTCACAATCCATCATCAGACACACACACATTAACTGGATGTACTCCGTCACAGTTAACCATCAGACACACACACCAACTGTATCGCAACCTACCATCAGACACACAAATCATCATATCCGTCACAATCTGTCATCAGACACACACACATTTACTGTATCTACTCCATCGCAATTAACCATCAGACACACACACCAACTCTATCACAATCTACCATTAGACACACACACCAACTGTATCACAATTAACCATCAGACACACACACCAACTGTATTACAACCTACCATCAGACACACAAATCATCTCCATCATAATCTGTCATCAGACACACACATCTGCATCTACTCCATCACAGTTAACCATCAGACACACAAACCAACTCTATCACAATCTACCATCAGGCATACACTTTAACTCCACTGCATTGCAGTCGCCAGAATAGCATGTACTGTTGTATGCCAGTTGCAGATAGAAAATGTGTCCATCTGCATCTTGCTGTGTGTGGTGTGTGTGTTTGCATACATGCATGCATGTGTGTGTGTGGGTGTGTGGTTGTAGGACACTGAACAATGGGACAAGCTGAGCTGTGCGCTGACTGGTCAGACCTGCTGTCTGATCGCTGATGCCGGTTTTGGCTTCTGCCCTCGTCGCTATGACAATGAGACGCTCTTGCCACCTGGGGTCACAGGGGTCATCCTGAAACATGTCAATGAGACCACCATCAGTGACCTCCTTCATGTGACCTTAGAGGGCAAAGGTGAGAGGTCAACTTCTTGCTATGAGTTTGGCCAGTTTTGTTGTTTGTGTGACTGTACTTGTGTTTTTTACAAACAGTGAGTAAAGTTCAGTGTCCATGCTTTTGTGGTACTAACAGCATCTATTTCCTGTGCAAATCCTATGTAGTTCAATGTTTACAGTGCCCTCAGCAGCAAAAGCGCACTTGGCATTTACTGTTTTTTTTTGTCGCAGCACTCAAAGCGCTTAAAAGTGAAATACTTTCAAGTTTTAAAACATCACAAAGCTCATCGATATCATTTATCTCTTATCGGCCAATTAAAATTGAGGAAGGGGCAGGACATAGTCAGTTACTGGCTAACAACAATGGCAGCATATCTTGAGAGGCTTATAAGTATACCTAACCAACAAATCGGTCCTCTGTGACCTGACCCTAAAGGGTTATCATGATCTGACATTAAAAGTAAAGGCATGGAGGTATGCAACCACATCAGTTGGATTGTCAGGTGTATTTTTCCAATGCTGTTGTAGTTCCCTCTGATCATTAATGACATGCATAGTTCCTTTTACTGGCTGTTTAATATGTAAGGGATAACAGCTGCCAAGGCATGCATTTGACGGAATTAATCAACACTGGCAGAGCCGAATAACTTCCTGGCGTGAAATGGAGCAGAATTCCATCAAATGCACGCCTCGGCGGCTGTTATCCAGAAAACAGTATTCTGTTTGACCGGGCTATAAACAAACTTGCCTTAAAGGAGAACTTCGGTGTAAAATGAAAATTGGCATGTTAAAACATCATACCGAGTTGGTATGTGTACTGAGGAGCAAACTTGATTTAGCCTGTTGCATTCAGAGTTTAACTATTTTTTATCCTTTGTCCCAGAAGGCTAACAATGGAAGTGGTAGGTGCCCTTAGACGTAGCATGACGACTACGCTATTTTTAAACCATTAAAACAGCTCGAAGAAATTCCACACTCCATCGGTAGTACAACAAAGGCTCTGTCATTCAAAACAAAGCACTGAGAATATTCTTAATGTATACGTTTGTTTAAAAAACTGTTCTTACATGCAAGAGTTTGCAGTTGTTTCTCGTCGCCGCCATGATGAAAGTCCAAACAAGTCGATTGTACTACCTCTCCTCCTATTCTTCCTGCTGGTTCGTGTTCATCAATCGACTTATGCAGACTTTCATCATGGCGGCGACGAGAAACTACAGCAAGGTACTGGCTGTCAAAACAGTTTTATTAATAAATGTTGTGTACACTTACGAAGTTCTCAGTGCCTCGTTTTTAATGTCAGGGCCTTTGTTGTACTACTGATGGAGTGTGGAGTTTCTTCGAGCTGTTTTAATGGTTTAAAAATAGCGTAGTCGTCATGCTTCGTCTAAGGGCACATACCACTTCCATTGTTAGCCTTCTGGGACAAACGATAAAAAATAGTTAAACTCTGAATGCAACAGGCTAAATCAATTTTGCTCCTCAGTACACATACCAACTCGGTATGATGTTTTAAACATGCCAATTTTCATTTTACACCGAAGTTCTCCTTTAAACTTCATGCCAGAATTTAAGAACTACTTCTTATGGTTTGGCGGAATTAATGCATAATAATTAATGCAAAAAATTCTATTTGACCGGGCCATAAAACTGCATTTTAAATCTGTCAGTCAGTTTAAGCTAATGCGTAACTTTACCAGATGACGGTTTTGGTAACTTAGCAACAACAAACACAGAGAGAAGCACTGAAAAAGTGCTCTGAAAATAAGGTTTAGGGGGCTGTTGGCGCAAAACAAGAAAAGTGTTCGTTGGACACAGCCCCTAAGGCTATTCTCCTCTGTTCTTTTGGTCTCTTAACCACACCTTTGCTCCTTTGCACCCTTCCATTTGTAGCCCCCACTTGTTGCTGAGTGTAGGGCATGGCATGAAAGGATGAAAGCCCTCAAAGCACTTAGAAACCTGAACCTGACATCCTGTTTTTCACCTGTTCATTCACCTGAAGAAAGTGTTCGCTCACAAGCGAACACGCTGCCTGGTGTATCTGCCTAGGCACCTGTGGTCTGTGTACGAAGTGTAGTTGACACCTGGGGAAATGACTTCCCTTAGCTAGCAACTAAATATGTAGAGAAGATCCTGCTGCAATTATTTATATTACGTAATTAGGTTTAAAATGGTTACGATGGTTGGGGTAGTGTTTAGTCATTCTATAGTTCACACATCAGTTAAATACAAACTTGATGCAAATTTAGAATTTTAACCCCACAAGTGACCTCTTGACAGGTTTTCTGATCTTAATAGGGATCTCCGACACACACACACACACACACACACATGCCTACACACCATCCATACTCAGTCACACACTCAAATGTTGTTCTGTTACAAAGACAAATTATAGAGCAGTAAAGTAAACATAAAACTCCAGTGTTTCTTGAGTGCTTTGTTTTCTCTGCAGTTTCACAGTACAAACACACTTTCATATGTTTTTTTCCCTGTAAGAGGCCTACCAGCCTTAGCCCCATCAGTAAAAGCATTCAAGCACAGACAAGCACCACCAAATCTGAGGCAAAATTGCTTAGTTTTGCCCAGGGAAATTTCAAGAATATTGCACACAATCATAGGCTTGCAAACTGTAATTGTGTACATATCTGTGTCTGTGTGTTTGTATGTCTGTGTGTGTACTTGTGTGCGTACTGTGTGTATACTGTGTGTGTGTGTGTGTGTGTGTGTGTGTGTGTGTGTGTGTGTGTGTAGAAGTGCTTGTTTGAGGAATATTAGCCTGACTGAGACAGCAGTGTTGTTACAATGCAAAGTAGTGACTAATAAGACTCCCTACTCAGAGCCACACATCGTGCTCAGCAGATCGATACGCCATGCCTGTCCCACGATTATGCAGAAAAAAAAGGCCAGGAAGCATCATTGCAAACTGAAATAAATGTGTGTGGATGAGTGTGTGTGTATTTGTTTGTATGTGTGTGAGTGTGAGTGCATGTGTTTATGTGTGTGTGCATGCATGTTTGCTTGCATGTATGTGAATGTGAATCTGTGTGTGTGTGTGTGTGTGTGTGTGTGTGTGTGTCAAAGAGCCAGTAAGTGAGTATGAGAGCATGATAGCCTTTAATAGTGCAGTTGGGCTCTACTCCAAAAGTGGCGTTAGGATCCGTAGAGCACAGCCTCTCTCATCGAGCATTATATCAGTGGGGAGGAAGGAGGTCGATGCCTCCGCAGCTAGTCACCCATTGATTGGATTACGCAGCCGGAGGGCCCTTAATGACATCATGTCACACTAAGGAAAACACACGCCTCATCTTCCTCTCTCTACACCGAACATACCTCACCGACTCACCTTGCCACCTTGCCCTTCAAAGGCAGTATCTCCTTCCTGTTCCTCTTTTACATGCATGGGTTATATATCCAGGTGAAGCAGTCAAATTGAGCAACTAAAGCAATTAACCAAATGAAAACAAGTGCAGTAGGTTACTTCAAGGCTGTTTCCTACATGTTGTTGATCTAAATGTGTGTGTGCTTGTGTGTGTGTGTGTGTGTTAACTCCTCCACAGGTGTCTCCACTATTCTAGAACAGTCTGGCTCTGAGGCATGTGATGACTATCTAGCTGATTTGGTGAGACGTGCATCATTCCCCCCTGTCCCCATCTCATTCTGTCCTTGTCAAACTCTCTATCTCTGTCTGTTTTATGCTTTTGGTGTTTGCCAAATTGTCTCTTCTTCTGCCTCACTCTGTCTGGCACCAAACTGTCTGTCTGTCTGTCTGTCTGTCTGTCTGTCTGTCTGTCAAAGAGTGTGTCAGTTTGTGGATCATGTACAAACCTGGTGAATGAAATAGACATCATGAGAATAAAATCACAAAAACAAAAATCTTATATGAGTTGGGGTGAGGGCCTCTTAAAAATCATGCTTATTCATGCTTGTATATGTTTTTTATTTGTGTCTCATTCGCATGTGTTTTTTATGTATGTATGTTTATTTGTGTGTGTGTGTGTGTGTGCTCTCTCTTCAGGCTGTAGGTCTGGGTGTTAAGTTGGTGAAACTAGGCAGTGTGAGAGGTGGAGTTCGTGTGGCCCGCTACAACCGTATGATGGAACTGGAGGAGGAGCTGGCGAGGCAGGGAATTCTGGGTAAGCTGCCAATGCTGGCTGAATAGGGCATTGTGGGTAAGCTGCATTTCACCTCCATATGCTCCAGGCATAGCTAC
>CM050204.1:13873541-13888541 GCA_027475355.1 Coilia nasus | reverse complement strand
TTTGGTTATGTCCCACTTTTATGATGATATGTAAACTAGTGGAAATAAAGCTGGTGTGTGTATGTGGTTGTGTGTGTGTGTGTGTGTGTGTGTGTGTGTGTGTGTGTGTGTGTGTGTGTGTTTGTGTGTGTGTGTGTGTATGTGTGTGTGTGCGGATGCGTGTGTGCGTTTGTCTGTTTGTGTGTAAGGGGGGGATTAACACGTGTGTGTGTGTGTGTGTGTGTGTTTGTCTGTGTGTGTGTAAGGGGGGATTTACATGTCTGTGTGTCTGTGTGTTTGTCTGTTTGTGTGTAAGGGGAGATTTACATGTCTGTGTCTGTGTGTGTATGTGTGTGTAAACCCCTCATGAAGCCCCTAGCACAGTAGCTTGGTAAACCAGCCCCTCGTACTTCATTTCATTTTGTACAGAGCGTCTGGACCAGACACCATCAGAAACGATTTCTTCCTGGAGGTGTGGACTCAGCTGAAGTTTAAAACAAGCGCCTCTGCCTTTACCCAATCGCTAAGACCTGGTCGTCACATATGCAATTAGCCTACCTACGCACTACAATTCAAATGTAGCACACAAGGTCAACATCATGGCTAACGAACACACCCTATGTTCGCTGATTGGATCGGTCTTGCTGGGGCCGACTACATGACCCTCAAGAGATTCCAATCCAGACCCTCTGTCCGAGCGGCGGGTTTACCAGGCTAATAGCACAGTGCCAGAGTAAAGAGCAGCTAGACAGCGCCTCAGGATGGCAGAGCAGCCATGTTTTGGAGTTCAGTCTGAGAAAGGAGTGGAGCGCTATGCTCTGCACTCACCAGCATTCCCACCATGCTAGGAGTTAGAGAGCACACAAGGTGTGTGTGTGTGTGTGTGTGTGTGTGTGTGTGTGTGTGTGTGTGTGTGTGTGTGTGTGTGTGTGTGTGTGTGTGTAATTTTGCTTTGGAGAGGAGAAGGTATGTGTGTGTGTATGTGTGTATGTGTGTGTGTGACGTGTGTGTGTGTGTGTGTGTGTGTGTGTGTGTGTATAATGTGTTGGAGAGGAGCTGGTGAGGTTTGTGTGTGTTGGAGAGGAGAGGGTGTGTGTGTTTGTAATGTTGTGTTAGTGGTGGGGTGTGCTGGGAGAGGATACAGTGAAATAGGTAGCCTGATTACCTGTGTGGTTGCTTATTGTAAGTATTTTAAACACAACTAATCCTTGAGGGAAATGCTAGGGTCAAATCCCACCGTCCCTGTCGGCACCACAGCAGCAGCCACACACCTCATCACAAGCCACATGCATATCGTATACACACCACACACACATGTACACAGGCACACCCCTCATATGCATCCACCCCCCCCCCCCCCCAAACATCCACACACACACACACACACACACACACACACACTCCTACACACACACATACACACACACACACACACACACTAACACCCCTACACACACACACACACACACACACACACTTACACACACACTAACACCCATCCACACACATAAACCACACACTAAAGCTTGTTTTACACTCACCGTGTTGCGGCGTGCGCGTGAGGAAGTGACGTAAAAATGACGCCAGTGCACATCTTGCGTGGCGTTTTCGAGCGCGCTTCTGTCGTGTCTGCACCTCATGTTTTTTGTAACTTGCGCGTGGTGCCACGCAAAGCACCCCATTGAAATCAATGGTCAATGACAAGTCTGGTTTCAGCTAACTTTAGCCTAGTAACTACCAGCCAAAACTATGCTAATATTGTTGGAAACTCAACAAAATACAAGCACTGACCAAAAACTTTTGGGATTTTGTTCAGTTTTCGTTTATTAAGCTAACTTATTTGCCTCATCATATCATCCTATCATGACTCATAGTGTCTTATACAGCTGATACAGTTCAATTCCCAAATCAAGATGTAAACCTGCATGTTTCCTGTCATGTTTCACTCCTCTGACATGCAATGTTTCCCGAACTACTGTGGCATTTGACACCTCTGATGAGGAGAAGATTGTCGTGTGTGTCGAACGAGGTATTAAGGGTTGGGCGCATCGGTGACGTCACTTTTTCGCATGGCAGCGAGTATGTTCCAGGCTTAACATCCCTCCACACACACACACGCACACACACATTTTCTGTGTGTGCAGCCATATGGCTCTCAGTGGCGTTCCGGTCTGTGTTTAGCGTTTGGTCACACTGACTCCCTCTGGAATTGAATTTCCCCTCCCAGACGTGAGGGATTTGCTGCTCATTGTCCACTAGGTCGCCACTGGAAAGTGTTCCATGCAAGAATGAGGGCCTAAAGCCCTTCATTAGCAAACACAACAAAGACACGCACTCTACAGGTGAGACAGAAGGTCAGGTGTACACACAAACACACACACACACACATACACACACACACACACACACACGCACACACACACACACACGTCCGTACAAACACACAAAGACACAGACACAGACACACACACAGGCTCATACACACACAGGCTTATACAAATACACACATAGGCCTTTACACACACACACACACACACACACACACACACACACACACACACACAGGCCCATACAGACACAAACACGCACACGAACACAGTCTAATGCATGTACAAACACACAAGTACAGACAGTCCTGAGCAGTCACCCCTGACAGAAAGAATTGCAGTGGTGGGTGGTGGGGGGTAACTGATCCAAAAGCTTAACCTCATGACCAGACAGACTGAAGTTTACAATACAAGACTTCCACTTTTAGTTTACAAGTTTACAAGACTTCCTCTCTCTTTTGCATTTAACCACTCAATCACAAGCACACACAGACACACGTGTTTGCTCTAAAGGGCTGTAACACACACACACACACACACACACGCACACACACACACACACACACACACACACACACACACACACACACACATCACCCTTAGAACATATTATGTCTCAATCTACCAATTTACCGCTTTCACAAGCACACACTCACTCACAGACATACAGGCAAATGCACGCGCACACACACACACACACACACACACACACACACACACACACACACACACACACACACACACACACACACACACACACACATTTTGCATAGTGACGTACAATAGAGGAGACAAATGAAGCTACAGAAAGGTGTTTGTAAGGTTATTGGAGATGTGGAGTGAACACTTACACATGGGAGAGATCTGGACAACTTGGTGTGGGTGTCCGTTGGATCTGGGTGTTTGTGCATCTGCTGAATCAAGCAAGGTCTGCGTCTGGTTCTGGTTCTGATTCTGATTCTGAGCGGCTTCTGCCTCGTTGGTGAGAGGAGGCTCTGTTGTGGGGTTCTGCTTTGGCGTGGCAGTAGCCAGCTTTCGGGTCCGAGTCAAGTCTAGAACACTGCTGGGGAACTGCTTCTGAGTGGGTGAGTTTTCTGCACACACATACACACACACACACACACACACGCATAAACACACACACATATACACACAAACACACACACACACACACACACACATTAAGTACTTTGTCTTGCTAGCCATGTGTAAAGAAAAAGATACACAGTCTAGATGACTTGAAACAAAAGCCCACCCAAAAGGGTAAGGCAATAATCAATTACAGAACAAACACTGAAACAAACCTAGACAGCAAATGTGGAAAGCAGAGACAGAATTAAAGAACTGCTAACGACGATACAGTTGACACATGCAGAGACCCCTCAGGAAGACTGACAGCTCTAGCCATTTCATGGGCTAAATGTTAAACAGGCACGACATAAACACAAAGGAAGTGTATGAGTGTGTGCATGTGAACATGCGTGCTTGTGTCTTTGTGTGTGTGTGTGTGTGTGTGTATGTGTGTGCATGTGTGGTTGTGCGTGTATGTGCATGTGTTTGTGAGTGTGTGTTTTTGTGTGCATGCAGTGGTGTGTGTGTGTGTGTGTGTTTGTGTGTGTGTGTGTGTGAGTTGTCTGCAGAAGGCAAAGCGGAGGACTCACGGCCATCCTGTGCACTCTTGAGAGCGCCTCGTCGCCGTAGTAATGCCACCTCCAGTTCCGAGGGTGTGTCTGCGACCTGCGCCTGAGAACTACTCGCATTGGGGTGGGGGGACTGCTTGAAGGTGTCCTACTCCATTTCACACATAACAGACACACACACACACACACACACACACACACACACACACACACACACACACACAGTGGGGAAAGAAAGAAAGGGTGAGGGGTACGCATGGAGTTATGGCTAACTGGTTTTTAATGTCTGTACAATAGTAGGATCATCATTGAGAAGCCCTAAGATGAGGAAAACTACAGTTACCAGAATGCCTCTGAGCTCCTGGATGGCAGAGTTGGAGGGAATGCGCTCTCTCTGTGGAACAGGAAGACAGAGAAACACACAGAAGAGTGTTGAGAAGGTGAACCCTGGAGAAGTCAGGGCCTCATCATTTAACCACTGTATATGTATGTGTGTGCGTGCAGGTGCGTGTGTGTGTATGTGTGTGTGTGTGTGTGTGTGCATGTGTGTTCATGCGTTTGCGCGTGTGTGTATGTATGTGTGTGTGTATGTATGTGTGTGGGTGTTTTATGCCTTTAAGCAGAGGTAGAAAAATCCAGTATCAGAAATTAAGTGTTTGTGTGTGTGTGTGTGTGTGTGTGTGTGTGTGTGTGTGTGTGTGTGTGTACCTGCAGTGGTCTGGCTCGATTAGGCTCCTGTCTCACAGGTCTCAGGTTTACGCCCTTTTTAATTCGCACCATCATCTCATCTACAGCCTGCTGCCTGATGTCTTTTTCTGGAAACACACACACACACACACACACACACACACACACACACACACACACACACACACACGCACACACACACGCACACACACACACACACACACACACAGGAAAAACCGGCATGGTCTCAACATGCAGAAACTGAGAAGATTGTTTTTTGATTTGATTTAACAAGTAAAAGCTATTTTAAAATGCTTCTAGCTCGAGACTATTCGCAGGATTACTTTTGTAAAAGCTGGGGTTTCATTGCAACGACCAATAGGGGGAGTAACTTGAAAAATATGATTTTGTGACTATGTCCACTTTTCCCATTGAAATGGACACAGCATCGAATTCCTGTCATTGCAATACCAGTGACAGATGCAGGGTTACTGATGGCCAAAATCATTTCTATGTATCGTACTGTATATTTATCTGTGTTTGCCTTTGTAAGGTTTTATCCATTTCTGTCGATATTTATGAGCAGAATGTTTTCCTCAAACATTAGATATCACTCACTTCAGAACCGCATTTTTTACCAATGTATATTATCAAGCTGTCATGCCAGAGCACTGGCGCACCAGTACCATGGTGAATCCAACAACGTTGCAAAATGTAAATACCAAAAAAGTAGAGCTCCAATTAATTTAGTATGAGTCAACATAACAGTCCCTTCTGTATGTCACATAAGTCCAAAATACATGCACACACTCAAGACATGTAACGTTTGGTCTGAATGTCACCCAAGCAACTAAGAATTCAATCATGAACATACAAACTATACCAACTGTGTGGTGGAGTGTTATCACTACAGTTTAGGATGTGCTCTGACTGCTATATCAACAAGCCCAACTCTTTGAAGTTGCAGTCAGAGTGCATGTTTGGTACGCAGGAGACCTGGGTTCAAGGCTGGGTGCGGTGCCTGCTCATGCCTTTTGCTACAGATGGTATTTGTATTAGAACATAACTCAACAGTTCTGCCAGGGATAGTATTATAGGGATGAGTGTGTGTGTGTGTGTGTGTGTGTGTGTGTGTGTGTGTGTGTGTGTGTGTGTGTGTGTGTGTGTGTGTGTTTGTGTGTGTGCCATGTGTACTACCAACTCAACATAGCAAGGCCATTCTAGAATGTTCTTCATTGTCATATGCATAATAACTGTAGTATCTGAAGCTGTAAGTCCCTCTGTTTTTTAAGATTCAAAGATGACGTGTCTGACACTTGGGCAAATCACTGGTTACCTGTATAAACTTTAAAATACTGCTTAAAATACTGCTTAAATTACAATTGAGATTAGTGTTTCACTGTAACAGTTTGCAATTTATCAGTGCAAATCATACTTATACATGAGGGACATGTATAGCTTCACAGCATGTATAGCTTCAAAAACAGCTCAAATAACCCTGCGTTGCAGAATATTCGTGAGGTCACCCGAACAGCCTTGATCTCAGGGATTCTTCTCCGTTCTCCATTCCTTCCTCATCCTTTCAGCTGGTTCACAGCAAGCCAGAAAATATTGCAGAATGCAAACATCCTTTCAACAGGGTCTCAGAGGTCATTGTATAGGACAGAGAATGCAGCTCTGTAAGTTGTCCGTAAACATCTCCCAGTAAAAGATATGTAAACAAAATCTGATAGGACTTTTGCATTTTCAATACATCCCAGGGGTTAAAGACCACACACACACACACACACACACACGCACACACACACACACTCACACACACACACTCACACACACACACAGGAGCACACATACAACCTGTGTTGTGAGTTGAAGGCCCATCTCTGTGTGTGTTTGCCTGCCCGTGGACTTCGGCCTGTCTTTCACTGTGTCATGGTACATTAGCTTCCTTTTACATTAGCATACTTTAGTTTCAGTATGCACAATTTGCAGCAGCTCCCAGGCAGGTTGTGTCTGTGTGTGTGTGTATGTGTGTGTGAGTGTGTGCGTGCGTGCGTGTGTGTGTGTGTGAAAAGGTACATTTTGGAACAGATCAGTGGGAAATCCGAGCCAGGGACTGGTTACAGTCAAAATTCGGAAATGCCAAAAGCCACTGTGTATAATTCAGATACAAACTGACAACAAACACCTTTCTTTGCATACATGTCTATTGACAGCTCTAGTCACTCTGCAAAATGACACTCGGATGACACTTTTTTTTACAATTTTACTCTCCTGGTTACACTGTATCTACATCATGAGGTACAGTGTAACAACGTGTGCAGCAACATGCAACAGTTTGTGCTTACGCTACACTGTACCTTAGGATTAGGGTTAGGATTAGGATAAGGATTAGTGTTAGGTATACAGTGTACGTACACAACGTTACATGTTGTTACAAGTAGATACACTGTAAAAGGGACTCGTAAAATAAGGTGTTCTCGAGTATAACAGTCATTTTAGGTGTCACAGCAAACCTGTGAAACTCCACTGAAGGAAGAGGCCGCCTTGCATTTTTTGAGCATCCGTAAAGTCCACTCAAATAGCTGTCACTGCAGTGTGGGTTTAATGAGCACAAAAACACACAACAACCAAAGAGTGGGTGGACCGCTCCATGCGTACCAAAACAGACCAAAAGGGATGCTCCTACAACATGTGTTTGATACTGCTGTCCTCAACAAAAAATTGTACTCAAACTCAAACACTGTAAACTATGTATTGATGTGACACATGCATGTGTTTGTGTGATAACACAAGGACAAGGACACTGAAATCTGACTTAAAAGGCTTAAGGGAACAAGCATCCCCTATTTCACCATTTCGCCCGCATGACTGCTTGTTGTTAAGTGCACATATTTGGCTTGGTAGCTGTCTTTGGTCCTGGAATGATCTAAGCAGAGATAGTAAAGAACGATGTCTGCTCGTACCCACTATGGATATAGAGGACTATAAGAGTAGAGCCACTAGTAAAGTGGAAGAGTAAGGGGAGAGGGAGGGACAATTTGTGACGCCAGGGCACATGACGAGTGTATGAGCAGGAGGGATTAAATCTCCTAAAAGGCGGGAGACAGGTAAGTTGATGGCTGTCAATCATCCTACGGGCTTCTCCAAAACTAGGTTTAGAAAAACAACAGAAAGACCATTCATCTGTTGATCACTTTTCAACCCCACCCCATTTCTCTCTCCCACTTACTTCCTGTCTCACTCTTGACTATCCTATCCAAGAAAAGGCCAAAAATATAGTAAAAAAAGACTGTAAGGGATAGCGTCTGACTGTAAATTTAGGAGCAGGATTAGGAGCGGATGGAGGTGTTACCTGGTGGATTTGCTGGGGAGTCCTGTTCAACTAGAGGAATATCCACACCTGCCCCCTTCTTTTTGCGCAGCATGCCTAGCAGTGCACTGGATACAAAAGAAACATAAATTACACAGACATACCACATGCAAAAAACTATTTAGGATGAAGAGAGAGACATCAATTTATTTAACTATTCAATTACATTGAATTTTAACTCATCCAAAAACAAACTTCTTCACAATCCATTACAATGTAACCTGACAAATGGACAAATGGACACAATATTCTGATGTTAGAGCTTCTCCATTTCATTCCTAAACTATACTATACTATATTCTACAAACACATGGGAAAATCAACATGTAAGGATGACTTGGTTATTTATTAAAGTTTTATATGGATATGTGAAATTGTCAGCTGACCAAATATTTACGTAAGCATCTATTTGTGTGAAAATGCTGGCGAGGATCGATAATGCCATCACACAGTCATTTCTGAGAGTGCCACATGTGATAACACGCTTCAAGGACAGTTGACATGACAAACAATGAGTTACGTTACTGACCTATGAATCCACATATAAATCATCCCACCATTTCCGCACATAAAAAAAATCATTAAAAGTCCGTCACAATGACTGATTGCATCATACCAGTATGCCATTGAAATACATCCACAATTATTTGAAATAACCGTAGTTAGACTGATGCGATTTGGATGCATCTTGCCAAGTGCTGTGAGCACGTTCGTAGAAAGCAATTTGGACGGAAACACGAAAACCGATCAAACTAAAATCCCCAGCTGTCAATGTCCTTTTGCTTTTAAATGAGAGTATGACTCATGTTCATTCACAAAAACACTGTAGAATGCATTTACATCTGAGTTACTTTTTAACACATCTACTTGTATACGTGCAGTGCCCTGAATGATTATTGGGGCAGAAGCAAGCGTTACATAGATCTGTGGAGTCCAGGTAATGCTGTGTAACTGCAGCTGAAACTGTTGTCCATCGTTTAAATGTGTGTGCATCATGTTTATCATTTCAATGTGTGTGCGTGTATGTGGGACAGAGAGAGAGGGAGTGTGTGTGTGTGTGTGTGTGTGTGTGTGTGTGTGTGTGTGTGTGTGTGTGTGTGTGTAAAACCACAGTGTCAAGGAGAGACAGCCATCATTTAGCACCCCATTAGCCTCTGCTTCATATCAGGCTGACCTGAGGGGGTTGGCGGGTATCAGGGCGGGTGGTGGTGGAGGAGGAGGAGGAGGAGGAGGAGGAGGTGGTGGAGGGGCGGAGGAGGGGATGGGGTTGGAGGCCTGCTGAAGCTTCTGTTGGAGCTCCTCCACTGAACACACACATACATACACACACATACATGAAACACACCACACAGCATAAACAACACAGAGAATACACAACACAGCATGAACAATGTACACTACACAGAATATAAACAAAATTCACAGAACAGCAGTACTTCCCCTGCATCAGTGCTGCTCAAAGCGTGGTCCGAATCCAAAGTGGTGCGTCAACAGTTGTGTTAAAATATTATTTTTTCCATGTTTCTTAAGCTGCCTAAGCTATAAACAGTGTGTTTAAATTACATGTTTATCATCTACATGCCATTCCCTAGTTAGGGCTGTGATGCTGCACCAATTCAAATTTACATATCCCTGTTAGCCTCAGATGGGGGGAAGTGGTCCTTGAGGTCTTTTAAGGGGGGGAGGTAAACCAGCCCCTCGTACTTCATTTCATTTTGTACAGAGGGTCTGGAACAGAGACCGCCAGAAACGATTTGTTGGAGGTGTGGACTCTGCTGAAGTTTAAAAAAAGTGCCTCTGCCTTTACCCAATCGCTAACGCCTGTCCGCCACGTATGCAATTAGCTTACCTATGCACTACAATTCAAATGTAGCACACAAGGTCACCGTCACGGCTAACGAACACACCCTCTGTTTGCTGATTGGATTGGTCTTGCTGGGACTTGCTAAATGACCCTCAAGAGATTCTGGTCCAGACCCTCTGTACAAAATAAAATGAAGTATGAGGGGCGGGTTTACCAGGCTAGGGGAAGTGGTCCTCAGTCTGAAAAACTTTGAGAAACACTGCTTTAGATGCTACATAATTCCCATAGCTGTGTGTATCCAAGTACGACTAAGTCCACTGTGTTGTATGATGCCTATCAACTAGTTTTTTTTTGGTCTACATGCATCCAGCATCAGTGCACCTGTTTTATAAAAGCTGGATCACCCTTTAAACTTTAGCAATGAATATGCCATCGATTTCTATACATTATTGCCAAATGCTACAGATCAGGTAGCTTTCAAACTAGGATGCACTAAAGTCATATACATTTAGGATGATACATACATGATCAAATATCTTTTCAAATATCTTCAAATATGTATTAAAATATTTGGTGTGTTGCTTTGTTTCTGAGTGTTTCCCCATCACAACTTACAAAAAGGCAGACTGAACAGATACCCTCTGTGACATCAGGTGACCTCTGACCTGTGAACTTAAGGTCCTTGGCCTCAGTCTCAGCCTTGGTGCGCATTTCCCAGCATTCCCTCTTCTCTTCTTCCAGTAGCTCAGCTTTACGCTGCAATGCCGTCACCTCCTTCAGCAGGTCTGAGGAGTTCAGTTTGTCCTCCATTGTTTTCACCTATGCAAGTGCATGAATGTGTGTGTTTACACAATTGTAAGGGAAAGGTGTATATTTTATTTGAAATCCACACATTAGATGTAATGTAGGACAAGACATCAGTCATTACAGTCCTTCAACATTACAGTAGTTAGAACATAAGTAAGGTCATTTCCCTCACAGTAACACACACACACACACACGCACACACATACACACACACGCACACACACACACACACACACACACACACACACACACACACACACACACACACACACACACACACACACACACACACACACACACACACACACACACACACACACACCTCTGGGCATGGCAGAATAAACCACTGTACAATTTAATAACCTATAGTGAGGATGATTTCAACCATAAGAAATGCAATGTAGAACCAGACCACAGCCAATAGGGTCTTTCCACATTACAGTAGTTAGAACATAAATAAGGTAATTTCCCCTCCAGAAAACATACTCTAAACACACATCCACACGTCTGAATGGCCCCCGACCCCCCCTTCTCCAGAGCACAAAGGCATGGGTAGGCCGGCGTCGCCGTGGTAATAATTGCGGGTGACTGGTGCTGGGTTGGCGCCAGCCTGCGTCTCTCTCTCTCTCTCTCTCTCTCTCTCTCTCTCTCTCTGTCTCTCTCTCTCTCTGTGCTTTTCTAATCGCATGCTAATCATTCCTTAAATGAAAAGGCAGGCCTCACCTCCACTCCCCCTCAGCTCAGGCGAGCAGCGATCCCACTCTTTAGCGATTGTCTGAGGCTGAATGGCGCCATGGCCCCTGTAGGGCCTTAGCCGGGCCCTGCGGAGCTGCCAGAAGTGCTAACCACAGTAATTACCTGTGCAAAGGCCACCAGAGCCACTCATTGATGGACTAAATTGTCTCTCTTTAGCAACATACAAATATTGTCTCGGGGAACAATGGAGGTGTTTCAGTACCTCCGTTAACGTGATGGAGAGGGACACATACACACACAAGTACACACAAAAACACACATACACACACTTATTCACACATACACACACACACACACACACACACACACACACACACACACACACACACACACACACACACACACACACAAACACACACACGAATACACCCTGTCAGACTTGATGGAGAGGGATACACACACACACACACACACACACACACACACACACACACACACACAAATACACCCTGTCAGACTTGATGGAGAGGGATACACACACACACACACACACACACACACACACACACACGAATACACCCTGTCAGACTTGATGGAGAGGGATACACACACACACACACACACACACACACACACACACACACACACACACACACACACACACGAATACACCCTGTCAGACTTGATGGAGAGGGATACACACACACACACACACACACACACACACACACACACACACACACACACGCATACCCTGTTAGACTCACTGAAGGCCTGGATGATATTGGCAGGTGCTGAAGAGTCTGAATGGCCCTAACTGCTCTGTGTTTTACTGTGACATTTATCCACATTGTGATTTGACCTTGGGTTTGTTGAAGTGACTGATTGGATATTGATTTGAGACCAAAAAATGGTTTCACCAAATGTTGAATAAACGATTTTGCAAACAATTACAGGACAAATGTAGCCAGCAACTGCTTACAGCTGCAGTCACACGCCTTTGTGGACTCGTTTCAAATGTCAATAGCTTAAAAAGGCTCACAAGTGTACAAGGTATGCTCATTGTGTTGTAGAATGTGAACCATGCCTGCAGTATTTTCTGAAACTGAAAACTGAGTCGCAGAGAATTAGCTTTTGCCCTGGCAGATTGGTGTGGGATTTTTAATTCATAGATTTTGATTCGAATGCAAGTTTCAGGAACTATGATACGTAAAAGACTTTTTGTGTACACAGTTAAATGAAACTGTAATGTGTACACAACCACAAATATTCAACCACAAATATTCAATTTCAGACAATTTTTTTTTAAATGATTTAGGAATCACAGCACTCTTAACAGTTAAAAAGTCACTCATATTGGTCAATCTAGTTTAGCAACAAGGGGCTGTGATTGGTGTAGAGGTCTGACCTGCTGCTGGTGCTGAAGAGCCTGACTCTCAAGGGCGTGGCTTAGCCTGGCCACCTCCCCCAAGGCCTTCTGCAACGCCTCATTGGCCGAAGCACTTTGGAGGACGATCTGACTCTGTCTCTTCATTTTCTTCTGTTCCACCAGCATCTATCAAGGACACCACAACAACCATTTCACATATAGCTTAATGCACACTTACAGAGCCACAGTGTGTCACATGTGTGTATGTGGTATAAAGAAGTCTTGCCTCTCTAGCAAACCTCTCAGCCTCAGAGCGAAGACCTCTCTCAAGCTCCAGACTTTCTTCAAGGGCCCCAAACTCCTCCACAGCAAACACAGACACTTAAGACACACACATATACACACACACACACACACACACACGTGCGCACGCACGCACACACACACACACACACACACACACACACACACACACACACACACACACACACACATAACGTAAATGTGCAAAATACAGCCACACACACACACAAACACACTCAACAGCTATGTGTGTTATATGTACACACACGAAAAGAAGTACACACACATGAACAACAAAAAATCTAGAAGCTGTATGATGCTGTGGAATTCAAAGATTATGGAAACAATTCCACAGACATACAAATAGAGATAAACAAAACATAGCCACAAATATACATCGTTATTACTAACGTGAGGACACAGAAGTACAGTGGTCCCTCGCTATAACGTGGTTCACCGTTCGCGGCCTTGCTGTTTCGCGGATTTTTTTTAGTGCATGCTTTTTTTTTACAGCGCATTGTATTCTGCGCCCTAATTGGCTAAGTGACTGTAGAACATTGTCAATCAATCTCCTGTACAGTACAGAATGCGCTCAGCTTGTTAAATTTGCATAAATCTTCCATCGCTAGCTGTGTGACTGAAGTGCTGTATGTTGGCAAGTTTGAACATTGAGAGTAGAAGAGAGAAATGTGAGAAAATGCCAATGCCTGTCTGAGAAATGTGTAAAAAATGTGTAGTGAGGGGTTTTACAGCCTTAAAACATCTATAATAATTGTAAAAAATAAAGCTGACTACTTCACGGATTTCGCCTATCGCGGGTTATTTTTAGAACGTAACTCCCACGAATAATGAGGGACCACTGTACATACAGAAAGTGAAGGTCTGCAAATGAACATACAACCAACACACACACACACACACACACACACACACACACACACACTAAAATACATCCCTCTAAGTATTTGTAAATGTTCCATTTACATTCCACTTGTGCCTCTGATAGCCTCGACACAACAAGCCTCTCACCTTATGCCTCCATTCCTCATGTCCTTGCCATAGCTGGGCAAATCACATGTAGTGAGAACACACACCAACCAATACACAACACACTTACAACACATAACAGGCTGAGATTAGAGGACAAATGAATGATGTGTTGTCCACAGATGACTAGCCTTTAGGCAGCTTTGGTTTGTGTTTCATTTTGCAGTCATATGGGCAACGTCTGAGGAAGGGTGAGGAAGCCCGAAACATCACATGGTATATAATAAAAAACTTGGGAGCATAAATCTGGTTGAGCGGACTTTTCCTTTCCACTTATGTCGACTGCCCTTTTGGTCCTCCTCCCAGTGTTCATTATGGATGTGCCTGCTTTGACTGAACTCTTCAGTCATATGGGCAACCATGTTAACACCAAGCTGACACGATCTGCGTCTTCAGTATTCAATGTGTCCTTTTATACCGTCTTTGCCTGCTGAGGCATACTGTACAGGAAACAGGTGAGCACCTGTGGGAACTTGGCACTACAGCCATTGTTGGGAAATATGATGTTCAATAACTGTGGTATTGTAAAATAGGATGTTTTTGAGCATCATCTGAACCTAATGAGAAAAAACACCTTACCCCCAACACACACACACACAAACACACACACACACACACACACGCACACACACACACACACACACACACACACACACACACACACACACACACACACACACACACACACACACACACAGACCCAAGCCCTGGTAGCTCCTATTTGAATTAGGTTTATTCATACTGTGCTGATCTTTTAATCATACTGTGCTGATCTTCTACCGCACAAACCTCCCCTTTTAAATAGACACTTCTGTAGTGCCAAGCCAAAAAGTAGTGCATATTTGGTCAAATTGAGTTTAGACTGGAAATTGACTTTATAACACCACCTCTGTCGCGTGACTAAACCTCTTGCTTCTTCCTATTACTTAAGAAAGTACATAAAAGCATCACCACTTTTACACCTACAA
>CM050204.1:13696041-13866041 GCA_027475355.1 Coilia nasus | reverse complement strand
TGCTCATCATAGAGAAGGAGACATGGACATCTTCAGGGTGATGAGCTGTGGCTGGTGAAATGAGTCTGAGTTGTAAACCTATCATGTCTTTGTGAAGAAAACCTCTCACCACATACATTTTGTTACTGTTTTTCTCTCAGTTGCCTACAGTCTCTATCTTCAAGTCTTCTGCAAACATTCATTTCTTTTTACCCTCTATATGTCTGCTGATTCCTACCCCCCGACACACACAAACACACACACAACTTTTTTCCACAGTATGTATTTAAGCTTCAAGGCCAGTACACATTGATCTAACAAATAAAGACTACTCACAATAAATGCATTACCATAAAACTGAGGGCTTTTGAACTCAGGAATCTCCTTATATTTCTCATTCAGGTTTACATGTCTTCAGTGTCAGTTGAGAAATGCAAGTTATGTGTTAAGTGGTAGCTACTTACACAATGTCATGGTGTCAGTACAGAGGTTTTTTTCTGCTCATTGCTACTGAGTTAATGGGGGAGGGGGAGACTGAAAAGAGGAGAGGATGGGAGAGGATGGGAGAAGTCAAGGACAGAAGTCATGCCTACATTCTAGTGCTTTGAAAGTTGAGATGTACAATTTTGTTACTTTTAATCTCATTATGTCTTAACTGTATTACTTCTCTGTAATATTTTTGTTGTTTGTTCCTGGGTGGGAGATGTGAAAGAGCAGTGAAAGCCATTTTTATATCATCAGTCTTTATGTCACCTGACGAATCTTCATGACATCGTGACATACAGGTCAACATTCCGAGCAGTGGGAGTCAGAGGGTCCAATTATACACATTTTTAGTCTTTAACGATTGTTATTTACAATCACCATTTCACCATGTTCGTTGTTGTACCCAGCCTTTCGGAATCAGGTACGCTGCTGGAAATTTGGGACAATTTCACACAAATCTGAATTCACACAAATCAAACAAACAGGGAGTTTTTCCTCACCCCTGTTGCTCCCTGGGGACACTAACAACCGACTGCGCCTAAATGAACTTTCCTCGTCTAGTGCCTCTGGTTTGCAAAGACTGCTGACCTATGTTCACATAAGAGCCCGCATTAACAGGGCATTGCATAGTTCTAGCGCCACTGGACTACAAAGATTGCTGACTAGGCTCTACAAGGACTGTCTACCCGTGTTCACGCAAGAGTCAGTTTGCTACTGTATTCATCTGCTCCGGCACCAGTGGACTGCAAGAAATGTTGTCCTGTAACAACCTTGCTAAACTGTAAAGCACTTTGAGCTGCATCTTACAAGTATGAATTGTGCTATACAAGTAAAGTTTACTATTATTATTATTAAACTGGAGCTGATATTGTGTAATGCGACCAGTCCATTAGGTGCCTTTCATAGAGGAGGGTGGAGGAGAGAGCTGGTCATTTCCTCCCCCCACCCACTATTGTGTAGTTCGCTCCAACCTTCCAGTGGCCTGTTCCTTTAAAGGTGTACTTCCATCGTGTTTTCATTAATTTTGCGGTGTTCTCTAGTATTAATAATTGCCCTGTGCACTGGTTTTGATGAAACAAATGTTCTAGTGCTTCTGTTTCAGGCTGTTTTAGTTTGGTGGAGGGGGTGGGGCCGGGAGAACGACACGATTTCACCAGAGGCGTGACACGCTCCCTGCAGCTTTCTTTTGCCCCACAGTCAACTTGATAGCAGAGTAAGGTAAAGGGGAAAAGTCAACTTGACAGCGCTAAAACTGCACACAGAATGTCTTCGGAGATACAGCCTTATGTGTTTGATCCTGAATCCGAAGAGGAAGGAGAGATGGCACAAGCACAGTCGCTTCCTGACCGTTTGTCAATGAACGTTTCAGAATGTTAATATTTGTATGACAAAACAGTGCAAGTGCCCGGCTAAATGCAGTTCAGTCATTCAACTAGCCTGCTAATCTTATGCGAATCAGTCACAGGCTAACATCATTTAAAGCCCATTTGGTCAGTTTCTCTTATATGCATTTGCACGTCTACGTCACGCTGCAGGCCCTTTTCGCATTGGGTCGTTTTTCCGCCTATTGTCTTCTTTTGACTGATATAGAAAATGGGGGTAGAAAAACATTTTGATATGCAGCATGCATATGCAACTCGGGGTGACGATCATATTTCAAAAGAGCAAGTACTAAACGGTTTCTCGTGGAAGTACATCTTTAACCCCCTACCTTGGTGGCGAGAGCTTCCACGCTCTGTCTGCAGGTCTTCTCAATCTCCAGGCTCTCCTGAATGTTGGTCACCTCCTTGATCACCCTGTGGGACACTGGTCAGACACAAACACACACACACACACACACACCCATAAAGTGAACACAGCGTTAGTACAGTATGCATTTGCAGTATCTGCGGTATCACCACAATCTACAGCTAGACAGTTTTCAGGGGACATTTCATTCACTATGGAGCACTTTACGACAATTTACAGTGGTGATTACATTTTGATGTTAGATCTATCTTGTTACACTTGTATATCAATTCACTTTGCATCCTTGAAAGCGTGTTAGCTTTGGATACCAGGACACAGTGTCATCCATCATTCTGTATTTATTTATGTGTAAGTAACGATAGCGTAATGAAACATGATGGGTCCTTTATGAGGGCTACAATGCATGTTTTAGATGGTAGCTCACACACTCCCATGTGCAGCACATTATAATAATGTAATACTAAATAATTTACTACAGGGAATTTGGAGACTCAGTCAGCATAGTGGCTGTAAATCAGGAACAAGGTTTTATTAATATTGATAAATCAATGGAGAAAGAGCTTTAATTTGAGGCAAAGTTTAGCCAGCATCACTGCCAGAAGGCCGAGGTCTAGGGCCTCACCTTACCAACAGATCAGCTAGCTATCCAGGACCTTTCCACGCTTCTCTCATGCCTCTCGCCATGTCTATTTCTACACCACACACAACAATACAACACAACTCTGAAACAACAGATATTCTTAAACTTAAATGGCTTATACAGAAAATGGGTGTACCCATTGGTACCCACCCTAAATGAATATGCAATAGGCAGTTGTATGAGAAAGGGGTCTCTTCCTAATCCAATCAGAGAAAGTGCCAAACCAACGTTTGTATGTTAATTAAAAAAACAGGGACAGCAGACACACCAAATGATCTGGGGCAAACCAATACAATGCATATTTAACAGGTCTTCACACCTCATCTCTCAAAAACACAGACACATGTATTGGCAAAGTGGCAAGCAAAATCTTTTACAAAGCTCTGATTCTGATATGACAATACAATATATAACAAAATAACTAAAAATGTTACATACAACATTATTTTTATTATTCACATTCCTTCAAATGTAATAATACCTTAACACTAACACCATTTTCTATATACGCACACCTATGAAGAAGTGCCTGCTTTCCGACCGTATCACATTCATGTATCAATGCGCCAAGTTTGTGGTAAACCGTAAATAAACAGTAAAGATGTGATAGCTTTAGCAAATGACAAGCAGATGGAAGAACACAGTTGCAACGTGTTGTATGACTCGGGGATCGTCTTAGTGCTGTGACGTTGCACTTGGACTCTCTATTAGCATGATTTTGCTAAGCAAGGCTTAACAGAACTTTGGAATAGCTAGTTTGACAACCAAAGGCATGGAACTAACAACTGGGTCTTGGCCATAGCAACCGCCAGTTTGGAATTAGCAATAGCAGTTTGTCCAGTAAGTTATGAAAAGACACATCTTGTGACGGACGGAAGTAGTTCTTCAAATAAGTTTGTTTTAGCAATTAAAACATGGAAATGATTACCTGCAATTAACATCAGAAAAGTGTGGCAACTGTGGTATAAGCAGGATAATGTACTTCACAGGGTTCGTATATCAGAAAGTTAATGCACGTTTGAGGTGTAACAGCCACTCCGCTTAGCATCATGGCCGCATTACCACCTCAAACGTGCATTAACTTTCTGATATACGAACCCCGTGTCATCCATTATCCCTTACTAAACAATGAAGGCAGACTTGTTAAACAGTGAAGGCAGCAAGGGAGTAAGTCACTAGCTTCCCGTTTTGGACATAGCCCATGACTGTTCCTTCTTCTTCCAGTGAAAAGTTTAGTTACTCCTTTTCACACAGCTGCACTCATGTTGTAAGGTCTGGACAACTTAAAACTAGTCCATGTTTTTGTCACGCATTTTCACTTAAAATTACAGATTTTGTTTTTACTCCGTCATTGGTTACCATTCAGTTGTGTGTAAAGGGCAGCTTCTTCTCTTGGGCATGTTAATTATGCCATTTTTTCCCACTTCCAGACTCTTTGTCGGCCTGCCATCTCAGCTGTGTTTAAAATCACATCCCACCCAGACTGATGAAAAGGCAAACATGCCAGTGTTAAAACCAAACTGACAAGGATTTCCACAAAATGTATCCAAATACCCCCTGTTATAAAAGTTGAAGTCTTAAAGAGTTTAACAAGTTATGGACACTTGAGGCGAGGCAGATTGCGAGGAGGAAACAGATTGAGGGAGAGGTGCACTTAACGGCAGTGAGAAATCCGCTGACATTTATTTGTGTCCGTAATCATTCAGCAGCACGGGGGAACAGAGAGGACTCTCACTGCCACTTAACTAATTAGACATTGTGGCCATGGCGCAAAAACAGAATTAGAGGCATTGAGCGGTAGACCGTTCCCATTTTTTCCGCGCCACGTCTAATTAATACCGGGCCCCGCTCTCTCTCCCTCTCCGCTCTCTCCGCTCAACGCCAGAGAGGGAAACGCTGCCATCAAAACTTGGGGGCCGTTGCTGGCGTCGTCGATGTGTCATTAAGGGGGACCACTTAGCCCCCACACCCCCCCCCCCCCCATCCCCCGCCCCACATCCCCCATCCACCAGAGGCTCTCACCCATCCAGCAGCTCCTAGGCTCTGGCAGTCCTGACAGTCACGGAGACAGTCTGAGCCTGCCCTGAACTAAATGACATGTTAATTATAATTACGGGGAGCCATAGTAAATAAACCGCACTGAGGAGTGTGTGTGTGTGTGTGTGTGTGTGTGTGTGTGTGTGTGTGTGTGTGTGTGTGTGTGTTGGTGGCTTGGTGGGTGTTGATGAGGGCTCTGACACATCCGAAGTGGCAGTCTTAATTGCAGACCCCCCCTTCAACCCACCTCCCCTACATATCCCTACCACTACCACCCACCCCACCCACCTACAAATACCCTCCCCCATCACTGCAATCCACTCTCTCAGGCACAGCTTCAGTTCTTTCTCTCTCTCGCTCTCTATCACTCTCTCTCTCTATCTGTCTTTCTCTCAATGTCCTACATTCTCTTTCTGTATCTCCAAATGTTCTGCAAACATTCATTACTTTTTTCCTTTAGTCTGCTAACTCCTAACTCTCTCTCTCTCTCTCTCTCTCTCTGTGTGTGAAGGTGAGCTGTATTGAGGTGTAAAGGTGTGTAGCCAGTGGCTGGCTGTGTGTTGTTCGACTGCTAGCTGGGCCAAAGGCCTGTACGATATTACTGTTAAAAGCTAAAAAATTACCGGGAAAAGCTTGTGTTGTCATCAGCCTTGCCACTGCCACCTGAAAAGGCCTGAATGTTAAGGAGCCCCCCCCCCCCCCTCTCTCTATGTCCCTCTCTGTTTCTCTCTCTCTGTCTCTCTCTCGCTGTCTCTCTTTTCTTCATCCATCTCTCATCCTCCTCTCATCCTCCTCCGCCTCCCTTTGACTCTCCCTCGGTGTGTCTCTGAATAGAAGCAATTTTCTGAAGGCTATAAAATCACCTAATAAAGGCTTACACCCAGCTGCTCCACTCCTCGCTGCTCTGCTCTGCTCTGCTCTGCTCTGCTCTGCACTGCACTGCACCTCAGCGCCACCACTGAAAGGCTAACCACTTACAATGCACGCCTATGGGTGCAGAATTCACAGAGGCCCAGAAAGAGGCCATGTTATATTTCACACACACACACACACACCCACACCCACACAGACACAGATTTCCATACATGCTGATACAAACATGCGCCCGTACACACACATGCACAAGCCCATACACACATGTCTGTAGGCGCACACACACTAGGGTGACCAGATGGGACTGGCTGAAATTCGGGACGGCATTCTATGTATGGGGGGAGGTTGCTCGCTGGTGGCTGATAGCCTACATAGACAGTAAAACTTGTTTCAAACCTGTCACAAACATGTTTTTATTCAAAGATCAAGTCTTTCATTCTTTATATTTCTCCCACCAGCCATGTCAATGACCATGACCAGCAGTCGACTCAACCTCTCTACAAACAGTTTTTAGTGTTTATCGGAAAATAACTACCCAGTATTCTGTTTGAGTGAAAAATCCGGGACATATAGGGCTTGATTCGGGATTCGAGACAACAGCTTAGATTTCGGGACTGTCCGGAATTTTTCGGGATGTCTGGTCACCCTAACACACACACATAAATACACACATTCACACACATGCGTACACAAACACACAATTCATACAAACACTCCTCTCTGTCTGTCTGTCTGTCTGTCTGTCTGTCTGTCTGTCTGTCTGTCTCTCTCTCTCTCGCTCTCTCTCTCACACACACACACACACACACACACACACACACACACACACACACACACACACACACACACACACACACACACACAGAGGTGGCATCATCAAAAATCCTTTTGCAAAAGCATGCAAGTTTTCTACAAAACAAAAAAACTTCCTCTGCTGCACTGTACTGCCCTCCAACAGAGGAGACAGAAGGGACAGATATTTGTATCCCACACAGACAGATAATTCAATACAAAAGTAAATATAAAAGAAGTGAAATAAATTGGCTGGTGAGTGATAGGCACAATAGGAATGATAATGCTGACAAATAAATACACTTGTACGTAAGCAAGAGGCAGGATGTCGGTTCCGTTTCTATGTGACCCTACTCCATTCTCAAAATAAAAAAAAAATAAAAAAAACACACCAGCCCCTTGAGTGAAGGACACAGACAAAGACAAATACACACACACAGACACACACAGACACACACATATGCACACACACATACACACAAAGACACACCCACATGCACACACACAGACACACACACACAGACACACACATATGCACACACACAGACACACACAGACACACACATATGCACACGCGCACACGCACACACACCCACATGCACACACATATGCACACACACAGACACACACACCCACATGCACACACATATGCACACACGCACACACACCCACATGCACACACATATGCACACACTCAGACACACACAGACACACACATATGCACACACACAGACACACACATATGCACACACGCACACACACCCACATGCACACACATATGTACACGCACAGACAAACACAACAGTTCCCTTTCTGTCAATACACATGCACATGCACAAATGCTCATGTGCACACATAAACGTACACACACACACACGCACACACACACACACACACAGAAAGATATATTGTGTTTGAATTCATCAGTATTCCATTGAGCTCACATCTACACCCATTCTTTTGTCTGAAAGCGTGTTCTGCCACTCTGCCACTCCCTCTCCAGAGTCTCTAGGTGTGACTACGGCAAAACAATCCTTTGAGAGGTGCACAGCCCAAATCCACACTCTGCATTGCAGATTCAGAAAGTAAAAGTCCTTGGACATCTTTGTTTCTGGCAATTCACTGAATCAGCTGATCCTAATTAGCACAACTCTTCAGCCAGTTAGGTGAGCTAATAAGTCAAATGAACTGTGTTGAAAGCACATGGAGAAGGAATACATGGCAAGATTTTTGTTATCTAAACAGTCCACTTCTGGGGTTAAAGTGCAGTGGGTCTGTGCACTGAAGAAAACTAGAGCGGCCTGTCACACAGAACATACACCCAGATAGGAAAAGCTGTTGCAGTGAGCAAACAGACACCCAGACATGCAAAGCTGCTGGAGTGAGTTCATTGGCAGCCGCAGTAGGAACTTAATGAGCTGTTCATTTCTTAAGGTTGTGCCTCTCATATGAAAACAAACACACACAGACATAGACACAGACACACACAGACACAGACACACACACACACACACACAGACACACACACACACACACACACACACACACACACACACACACACACACACACACACACACACACACACACACTCTCTCTCTTTTACACAGTCGCACACACACATTCTTGAATCATTACTACTGCAATCTCTCTCTCTCTCTCTCTCTCTCTCTCTCTCTCTCTCTCTCTTTCCCATACCTACTTCTATCATGTTCTTCCTCGCAAACACACAGGCACTTCAGGTGCTCAAAAGTGTTAACGAGAGCAATAATACTTGCATTAGCATTTCAGGAGACACACACATACACACACACAATATGACGTGCACTGTATGGCGGAAGCATATAGAGGTCACAGGCCATGCCTGAGACTCTATAGGGGTGCTCTGAGGCCAGAGACTGTAATGCCCTCTATTAGTGGAGAATATCCATAGGCAAACTCCATCACATGCATCAGCCCCTCCATGTATGCATGTATGTATTTATGCACGTACGTATGTATGTACGTATGTATGTACGTATGTATGTACGTATGTATGTACGTATGTATGTATGTATGTATGTATGTATGTATGTATGTATGTATGTATGTATGCATGTATATATGTATGTATGTATGTATGTATGTATGTATGTATGTATGTATGTATGTATGCATGTATGTATGTATGTATGCATGCATGTCTGTATGTATGTATGCAGGCCCACCGATAGGGAGGGGACAAACGGGTCTCTTGTCCCGGGCCCAGGAGAAGGGGGGACTGAGAACTGGTCCCTCCTTAAAATATAGAATATGGAGGGGGGGGGCATCAGATTATCTTGTCCCAGGCCTAGCCAACACTGTCAGCAGGCCTGTATGTATGTACGTACGTACGTATGTACGTATGTATGAAAGTATGTATGTGTGTATGTATGTATGTACATATGTATGTATGTATGTATGTTGGCATGTATGTATGTGCCTCAGTGTGTTTATTAATAATGTTTTAATTTGTGTTTGACATAGATAATGTTTTTGTGATTTTTGCCTTTTTTATGATGGTTTGTGTCAACTGCTACTCTGCCAGAATCGCTTCCCATTGTAATCAATAAAGTACTCTCTCACACTACTTATTTCTTTCTTTCTCTCTCTACCTATCTAACACAGAGAGAGCCTCTCATAATGCTAGTGACCTTGTTTAAGCTACAAAGGTTTCTTTCACCAATCTTCTTTTCTCATTATTATTTCCTGCTCAAAGAAAAAAGGACCTTGTGCTGAACATCAGTACTGTATATTTGTGCGTGTGTGTGCACTTGTGTGTGTGTGTCTGTGTCTGTGTGTGCTACAACTGCATAAAGGAAAAAGGAGACTATACCTTTTTCGAAATCTTCAAGTTTTTTCAAAGCATCATCCCTCTCCTTTTTCATCAGCCCAAGCTGGAGCATGAAAATGAAAAGAAAGAAATTAAAAGAAAATGTGGAAAGTATTATGAAGTGTGCTCATCTTACCCACACTGTTCAGAATTGCACTTTTTTGGGGGGTCACATACAGCAGTACGGCAGAATATTTGCCAAATGAAGTTTGAGCCAAGGCCACACAATGAAATGTCATTATTCACCTGTCCAATCCTCCTTGGATCTAAACCCCCGTAATAGGCAAGAAGGTACAGAGGAGAAGGCACCAACAAAGAACACTGATCAAGATGAGCATCCTTTTTAAGAAGAAGAAGAAGAAGAAGAGGAGGAGGAGGGGGAGCAGGAGGAAGAAGAACAACAACAATAACAAAGAACCCACTGACCTCCATCTTGGTCTTGTCATTGTCCCTCCGCAGGGCCTCATACTGCTGCACGGCTGTGAACACAAACACACTCCTGTGGGTCATGGCACAGTGGACAACGCTTCTGCTCCACCAGCGAGACGGCTGCTTCAACAAGCTTCTGGGCTCCACTAGTCACGGCACCCAGTGTGTATCTAAGTGCAGTCTCTCTTTGAGCTGCTGAGGACTGCACTGGTCAGTGATGGCTCATTACTCCCACACTCACACCTCATACGCCACCACTGGCCCCTGCAGCAT
Organism: Coilia nasus; assembly: GCA_027475355.1. NCBI lineage: Eukaryota > Metazoa > Chordata > Actinopteri > Clupeiformes > Engraulidae > Coilia > Coilia nasus. The sequence goes on along the minus strand of CM050204.1, from coordinate 13,855,934 downwards.
GGAGACAGACTGTGACACAACTAACGCTCACACTCACATGTGTCAGCATGGGGACTCAAAGCCAGAAATACACTCACATGTAAGCCTACAGTTCGTTGAAGAGGCAATAAGCATACATAAAACATGTTTATAATAGCCAAGTGTTCGGAATTGCTATATGCAAACATGATTGTTAGAGCTCTTATTGACTTATTTTGCTGGTTGTGATTTTTTGTTTGTTTTGTTAATTACAGCTTCAACGAGAAAGGCAGACTTAGAACAGAGCGAATGCAAGTCAGAGCATTCTTTATTAGAAACCCCCACAACAAAACAGCTGTCTGCTAAGAACCCACAAAAAAAAGAATAATTTTGTTAAAGAACATCTGGCATGCCAAATTATGAGATCTAAATAACAGAGTGTGACTATCATCATAATAAGAGACTACAAAAGTAACCGAAGAGTAACGAAACACAAACCATAAATGGATGATGACCAGAATAAGCCATTACGAAAGTAGACTGTTTACTAATTTGTAACAGCATAAAACATAAATAGATGATGGTCAGGTTGGCAGCCAACATTCTGAAGAACATTGCATTGTAGACTGCAGAAGCGATAAAAAAAATCAGAGCTATTATAACAAACGGGGAGCTAATAGGCTATGTGGCAAATTTGACTTTCTCTTCTAAGGATAGTCTACCAGAATTTGAACGCTGTTCCAACATATCAGCAGAATACTGAATCACTGGAATCGTGCTTTTTTTTTTTTTTTTTTGCTGACCTTAGTGTAGACCTGCACTTCTCAAGCGACTGCAAAGCCAAGTCTGACTTCGGGAGTTTATGCGCCAACTGGATTTCATTTACCTGGCTTGTACAGTGTAATTAATAAGAAATGAGAGCATAACACACTACCACGCTGGTCTTACCTTCCCCCGAGAGCCTTTTTATGTTTTCCATGTGTATATCTTCGACATCTGTCGCCATGATCGCAGGATTTTTTAACTCCACAAATTGACTTCGAAACAGGAAGTGGCACGCCTGTACCTGTACCAAGGTCTAACTGTAATAAACCCAGCTGTTACGGCAGGTAGCCGCTGGTATTAGCGGTTGGTCGCATATAGGCCCTAACTTGCATAGAGGTATGAGAGGTACTTATCCCCGTTGTCGCTTGAAAACTACATATCTTCTCACAATAGTTCAAGTTCAGGTTGTATGTTACAGTATGAAAACATGTTTACCTGTACAATGAAATTCTTTATTCCACACGCAATAAAAGGCATTAAGACATAATAAAAGGCACAAAACGTGGTAAAAGTAGGGTGACCAGACGTCCCGGTCAGAGTCAATGTGTGTGTGTGTGTGTGTGTGAGTGACAATGGTAGGTGCGCTCTGCGAAATCTTCGCAGTCAATGTTACAATGTATCTTGCAGTATACAGCGGCCGTGTTTTAACGGTTTTCTTCGATAGCAGACTAGACTACGTAAGGGGTAACATCCGACGAGGCGTGCATTATACAGTTTTAAGTCAACGAGGTGGAGCCTAAGAACTTCCCGACGCGAAGCGGAGGGAAGTTTGCTCCGCCAAGTTGACTTAAAACTGTATAGTGCACGCCTCGGAGGATGTTACCCCGCTTATGACCCGGTTAATGCCACTCAATTATGTAGAATGTTTTTAAAATAATTCTCAATTAACTTAGAGGGTTAACTTAGACTCAGTTTCGCTACAATGTGGCCTACAATGTAGCCTAATATTTGTAACGTTAAGTAGAGCGCTACGCAGCCTTCAGTCACCAGCCAAATTGGTTGTCAAGGTTACCTTTCATTTGGTAAGGTGATTGCTACTACTCATCAGGAGTTAGCTAGCTTGGATTGAGCAACGCAACACATGCAATACTTATTCCAAAACGTTGATTTATTTGTTATTTTCGGTTTACTATTTTTTTAAGTTCATGGAAATTGAACTCCACATTGCCAAAATTGTGAAGTTTGATAGAGACGGTTACAGTAGGTACGTACATTCTATTGGGTATTGATATGGAACGGTGCTGAAGTTTTAAACTTTTTTGCCAGAACTACTTTCAAGGTGTGCATGATATACGATTTTACTGCATGCCTAGCAACCAATCAGAAAGCAGCACCACGTTCCAGAGGGTCATAATACACGACAATGCCTAAGAGAATGTGCACGCGCATGACGTCACACATAGTGTCCCGGTTTTAGACTCTGGAAATCTGGTCACCCTAGGTAAAAGCCATAGGCTAAACGCTGAAAAGTGTGGTAATAAATTCAATAGTCCAGGTATGAGGGTTTTGCGAGTTTTTGAGTCAATCACCAACAGAAAGGTATGGGTCACACTCAAAAGTTTATTGTCAGGCAGCAGAGCATATAAAGGCAAGCGAAAACAAAGAGGTTTCGCATTCCGTGCAGCTGGCATCTTACCCGAAGGACGCAGCTACTCGCTGAATGTTCTCGAGCATTCCTGGGCCGAGTCGAACATTGGCTGGCATAATTGTGTGAAAAGAACATTGTTGTTCCACCTCACCATCGTGACATGTATTTTGATTTGATTTGATTTATTCGACCAACTCAATTTTAAAAAGATGATACACCGCTTTGTTGAATGGGTGAAAAACAACCCACAGAGAAGTATGACATAGTAGAACGAATAGCTTCTTGCGTAAGTCTTTACAGCCTAAACACATATTTTACCATTGTCACAAACAACTACAATAAAGGCGTTTGTGCATGCAAGGTGTAAAGTTGGTTTGTATGTGCAATGGTGTCTGTGCAATAGTGCAATAACAACTCAAACAGAATGGGTCCCACAAGGTATTGATTCCAACTCCCATCAGCTATTTAGTAGTCTGATTGCAGTGGGTAGAAAGAGTTTTTAAACCTGGCGGTTGTATACTCACACTCCTACCTATAGCCTGAGGGCTCATTTCCACCGCCTCGTTCAGCGCGTAGCCGTGTTCAGCGCGTGGGCGTATACAATAGGTTTGTATGGGGACAGAATACGCTCAGAACACGATTGCGGTGGGAATGGTCTCATCTGCTAACGTGCATTCTAAATGAATACGGACAGAATACGGCCACGCGCTGAATACGCAGAGAGTGCGGTGGAAATGGGCCCTGAGGGTGGTATGGAGGGGGGGGGGGTGGGTGAGGGGTGAATGGGGTCTTTGAAGATGGAGTCAGCACTGCTGAGGAGTAGTAGATGCTCCGTAGAGAAGGCAGTGGAGTCCTGATGATCTTCACCACTCTCTGCAGCCATTTGCAGTCCACAGCAGTTGTGCTGCTGTACCACGCAGTGATGCAGTTAGTCAAGGGGCTCTCGATGATGCAGTTGTAGAAGTTGCTGAGGATCTTAGGTGACATCCTGAATCTCCTCAGCCTCCTCAGGAAGTACAACCACTGTTGAGCCTTCCTGACCAACTGTGTTCAGTGTCCAGGTGAATCAGAAACAGAATTCCTTCATCGTCACTGTACAAGTCAGCCTACTATATAACGAAATTGAAAGTGCAACCCTCGAAGTGCATGAGCATAATAATGTAATCCTCACTGATGTGGACCCCTAGGTAGCTGAAGCTGTTCAACCTCTCCAGATAAACTGTGGCCGATGAGATATCCTCTCCTTCCTCATGTCCACCACCATCTCCTTTGTTTTGTCTGTGTTGTGTGTTGTGTGTGCTGCTGTGGCAAGTGGTTAGGGAGTTGGTCTTGCAATCGGAAGGTTGCTGGTTCGAATCCCAGCCTACCCATGGTTGAGATGCCCTTGAGGAAGGCATCTAACCTCCCACTGCTCCAGGGCCTGTAATAAAACCCTGTAACTAAAACCCTGTAAATATCTGTAAGTCGCTCTGGATAAGAGCGTCAGCTAAGTGTAATGTAATGTAATAATGTAATGTTGAGATTGAGGTTACGGTCTTCGTACCATGACACCAGACTGACCATGAGAGGTAAACGCAAGTCTTAATCACCAAACTAAGTTTTACATTAGAAATGCCTTAAGTCAACAACAGAGATTTCACCTCATGATAGGCTACTAGAAGTCAAACTGTGAGAATGGTGATAGAACTATTTTCACAAAATAATGTGTGGTTCAGACAAATGCTTCCAAAGACTGTTTACCACAAGAAGACCAGACAGAACACATGCTACTGAGAGAATTATATAATTTATTTATTTATTTATTTTAAGGAGGAGTAATATAATAAAGGTGAATCACATACACAAATCAACTCAGATAAAGAATTAGTAATGACAAAGGAATGCTCAGTGTCTTTTTTTTTTTGTCACAGTCCACTATAGTCAGAACACAACTTATGTAAACATGTTTCCAGTCAAACCAGCAATGTGTCTGAATGGGACGGAAAGACAGCAAATAAGACCAACAAGATTTGGAGGAGAAAAAAATAAATAAAGACACACAAGAAATAGTTCAATAAAAAACCAAGACATGGTCCCAGTGAGGAGATGGAAATGGCAAAATAATATTGCTGTTGCTTGTTTGTTATTCAGGATGAAATGAACAGTCTCAGCGGGGAAGCCTCATTTTACACATGTACCATTACACAAAAAGAAAAAAAAATCCTATTATGCTGGAAGAGCTGAGGTACATTTTAATGTCTGAGCCAGAAGGAGAGACAGGTTGAGCGAGAGAGACAGGACACATGGCTATGTTCCCTTTTAAATCAAATGTGTTGGACTTCATCTTCATTTGAGGGTGACACAAAGATAAGCACAATAACACAACTGTAACCATGATGGAGCATAAATATCAACATCTTCTGTCAACATTTCATTTACATCTCAGACAAAAAAAAAACAACAAACAAAACAAAATAAAGCCATGAAACGGTCAAAAGAACCTGCTGACAGATATACACACGGATACAGGAAAAAGTTTTAATGTGCACTCCCGCATACACACACACACACACACAGGTCTGCACACATCTACTTACAGTCATGAACGCACAGCACAACACAACCAACTAAACACAGTTCTCTGGATTAAACCTAGAGGAAAGGGAGGGGACATATACATGTATGTGTGTGTGTTTATGTGTGTGTCTCGTGTGTATGTGTGTGTAAATGTGTGTCTGTCGTCCTCCCCTTCTTCCCACCCAAAGGGCAGCAGGACTGCTGGGGGCGGTGGGTTGGGTTGGGTTGGGATGGGTGGTGGCTGGGGAAGGTGCTTTAGTGGCGAGCGGCGGACTCGCGAGGGTAGAACTCGGCCAGCGTGCTTTGCGGAATCCTCTTGAGCATCTCCTTGGGGAAGATTCGCAGCAGCTGCCAGCCGATGTCCAGAGTCTCGAACACCGTCCGGTTGTCGTAGGGACCTGCCAAGACAATAAAAACATCCATTTCACTGCTGAGAAGATGCCGTTCCACACAAACCTGTGCCTACAGGATGGGCATACGCTTCCCTCATTACGTGCGGACTCTGGGCTTCGAGCCCAATAACTTGGAACAGTCAGCACACAAGCTAAACTACAGGCAAACTGCACACAGACACACACACACGCATCCATACACACTTCCATCACAGTCTAAACTTCACAAAATTCTCTTTCAATATAGAGTGATTATTAACACTGCACAAGGCCTTTGACAAATTATGAACATTAAACTCCCCAAAAAAAAAACCCACATCACATCCTCCACTTAAGAGGCTGATAGTGGGGGGACTGACTGATTAGCACTGTACTGTTCAGCCACAAAGGGGAGTTTAAAGGCTTGACATGTGATATGAAAAGTTTATGTCTCATATCCCCCCCAGAGCCCAGGACACAAATAGTCAATTAGTGTCTTTTGATCGTGATGCTATTCAGCGGCAGACAAAGGCGCCCTGACACAAAGGGATATGAATAGATATGAACATAGCTGGCATAAGACAGCCGCACAATGGCAGACACTTCACAAGACCACAATAAGGGCGGGGGCCTGGAGACCGCTGGGTGACAGAAGGACGTTTTCTGTCCTTCCACGGGTTAATCTAGTGTGTCTGTATGTGTGTGCGTGCATGTGTGTGTGAGAGAGAGAGAGAGAGAGAGAGAGAGCAAGTTGGGGGGAGAGAGAGAGAAATAGAGAGACAAAGACAGAAAGTGCGTGTGTGAGTGTTGCTTTGAAATTAGGGGGGGGGGAGCGAGAGAGAGAGAGCGCGAGAGAGAGACAGAGAGAGAGAGAGATAGAGAGAGAGAGCAACAGAGAGCAAGAGAGAGAGATGAAATTAGATAAAAGCTTTAAAGACACTCACTCCCTCATTTCCACTCTCAATCACAAGCACCCATGCATGCACACACGCACACGCAAATGTGCACAAGAGGAGTGACTAACTCTCGTCATCAGCATCCACGAATGCAGAAAGCTGTGCAGAGAACAAAGGGCTTCCGTGTTGAATTGCTCTTCAGACACGGCCCTTTGTCTGGCTGACGGGAGGGAGGGAGTTTGACAGTGGCAGGCCACCCTTATCATTCCCAGTTAACATGGCCATTTTGTGATAAGCTGCATCAGAGCTCTTAGGTGGTGAAGGGAAATGAAGATTATGAATTATTCAAACAAACCCCTGGAGCTGACGAAAGGGATCTGAAGAGAAAGTCAAGTCAAGTCAAGTCAAGTCAAGTCAAGTAACCCTTTATTGTCACTGGTTTTTAGGCCAGCGAAATTAGCCATCAACCCATCCACATAAAACAAACATACATGAAATGACAGGGGGGTAGACAGGATGGGAAGACAGGGGTGTAAGATATACAGCATCACATGAGGAGAGGGGAGGAGAGAAAAAAAAACCAACCCCCAGACCATGTTCTTGAGGGAGCATGATGTGGGACAGGAAAAAACACCTCAGCAACAGAGCACATAATCAAACATTTAACAACATGCCAGACAAGGTAAGGAAGTCTTTGGGGTAATCCAGCGTAGGCAAACAGCCGAGAAAGGAAGTGCCGGTGACCACAGGAATTTTATGCAAGCCACTCATACCGAGTTACGTCTCCCATCTCTCTCTTACACACACACACACACACACACACACACACACACACACACACACACACACACTTTTCATTGAAACATTGGTGTGTACACACATCCCCAACACCATCATCAGCCATCTCCATGACCTCCTGACTGCTACAGTTGGCCGTGTGTTCTGAACGAGCATGCAGAACAACACGCAACACCCACCTGATCTGGGTGTAATTTTGATCAATGCTCTCTGCAGTTCCCTCACATAACCAATTCAAGGCCATAAAAACAGGGACGGCAAAAACTGTGCAGAGCTTTTTGTGCTGGGAGTGAGAGTGGACATATCAAACCGACATAACATTTGAGGTCACATAAAAAAAATAAAAAAAAAGACACATGGTTCATTTTTTGAAATGCCTTTGCAGTTCCTCCAGGGACAGGGCCTTGTGTGCAGAGCTGGCCAGCACATTAGATGTCTGTGTGTGTGTGTGGGAGTGGAGGTGATTCACTGCAACTTACCCTGAGCAATAAAATTCTTCTCAAATTTCTGCAGGAACTCCAGGTACAGAAGGTCATCAGGGGTCAACGCCTCCTCTCCTACTACAGCCTTCATGGCCTGAACGTCCTTACCAATGGCATAGCAGGCATACTGTGCAGAGGAAGGAGAGGGAGGAGGGGGAAGAGGAAAACGGATGGATGGACAGACAGACAGACAGACAGAGAGACATGCAGAGACAGAGAGAAAGAAAGAGATTTAAAATCCAATTAGAAAACTATCCCAGGGTCCAAGTACTCCCTAAATATGGAAGGGACAGTGAGATAAGTGAGATTAGTTCTGAACTGTTTAATCTAGTCAGAAACACAGAAAACCAGCAATTAAAAATGGACTTCAGTAGTGATTCTTCAGATGGCATCAAACACTCTTCCTTCAGTCAAACAGATCCTCTCTGTCTGAGGATCAGAGGCAGCTGTGGTGTAGTAGAGGCCGCTGTGGTGTAGTGGTTAGGGAGCTGGTCTTGGGATTGGAGAGTCACAGGTTCGAATCCCACCCTACCCATGGTTGAGATCAGTTACAGTTCCTTGAGAAAGGCATCTAACCCCACACTGCTCGAGGGACTGTAACTGAAACCCTGCAAATAACTGTAAGTCGCCCTGGATAAGAGCGTCAGCTAAGTGTAATATAATGGTAATGTAATGAGTTCACCAGCCAGTCACCAAGCAGAGGTGAGGCTGACCGGTTAAGCCTCCGGTCTTATACCATCGGAACTGTTAGATAAGGCTTTCTGCTACTTCTTTATATGCCCACAGGTGAGCTGTTGTGCTTGACATCAAGTCTCGAACAGTAAGCTACCTTCCTACATGTCTTTTTAGCAGTCAGCAGCTTTGCCTGTAGTCCCCCTTTCTGATTGGTCAGTGCTTAGAATGCACCCTCCAAGTTATTTTTATCTTTTCTGATTGGCCAGTAGTTGTTACATGTTACATTATGTTCTCTCTGGCCTGATGTCTCATTTCTGATTGGTCAGTAAATAGGCTACTTGAGTCTTCTCTAGCCTGTTGTGCTGGCTGATTGGTGGGCTCCTTACCAGCTGGTTGGAGACATCAGCGTGGTCCTTGCGGGTCATGCCCTCCCCGATGGCAGACTTCATCAGACGGGACAGGGACGGCAGCACATTGATGGGAGGGTAGATCTACAGCAGAAACAATAGAGCATGATTACAATACACACACACACACACACACACACACCATCCCCAAACACACGCATGCACACCCTTCCCCATACAGATACACATCCCCATCCCCAGACAGACAGACAGACACAGCAGGGAAGTGTCTGCCAGACCTGTGACTTCACTGATGCAATCAGCCCACCAGAGTGACTGTTCTACAAGACACAGCCATGTTTAGAGGCTCCATTGTGCTACATCATAGAGGGGGGGTGCATGTCTGCATCCCCCCTGCAATTAAATTACATTACATTTAGCTGACACTCTTATCCAGAGCGACGCACAGTGAATTCCTGGAGCGATGAGGGGTTAGATGCCTTACTACAGGGGTACTTCAGCCATAAATCAGAGAGCAGAAGAGAGCTCACCCACCACACCAACATTTATCCTACTGGAATCCTGCGCCCCACAGGCCCACCTAAGCCCTAATCCCTACCCATTCGGCCACATTATGCAGCACATCTTGATGTGTTTGCATTTTTCTTTGACATACAATTCTAATAATATAAAGACCATACATAGGTGTGTGTGTGTGTGTGTGTGTGTGTGTGTGTGTGTGTGTGTGTGTGTGTGTGTGTGTGTGTGTGTGTGTGTGTGCATTTTGTGCCGTTTTCAGTGCAGGTCTGAGGCCCACCTGTCTGTTGTGCAGCTGGCGATCCACATACACCTGGCCCTCTGTGATGTACCCAGTCAGATCAGGGATTGGATGGGTGATGTCTGAGGGAGGAGTCAGAACACACAGGCATGCGATTAGTGTGTTATTTCACCATAAGGTAGGGTGTGTGTGTGTGTGTGTGTGTATGCACGTGCGTACAACATTTTATCATTGGTCCTGATGAGTCAGTGTTCCATATATATGAGTATTTTTTCCATTGGGAATGGTGTGTTGGTGTTATACCACTGCTGGACATGTGTAAGAGTGTATGTGTGTGTGAGAGTGTGTGTGTGTGTGTGTGTGAGTGCGCGTGTGTGTGAGAGAGAGAGTGTGTGCTATACCATCGTTGGGCATGGTGAGAATTGGGATCTGTGTGATGGAGCCATTCCTGCCCTCCACTCGTCCGGCCCTCTCGTAAATAGTGGCCAAGTCAGTGTACATGTAGCCAGGGAAACCACGGCGACCGGGCACCTCCTCACGGGCAGCAGACACCTACACACGCACGCACACGCACACACACACACACACACACAATTAGAAACATTTAAAAAATTAAAGATGTACTGTACATGAACATACCAACAGAAGCTGTCTTGAGTTTTTTGCTTTAATCAACATTATTGAACACAAACTGTGCTCTGCATTTCTGCCCAGATACTGTTGTGGCTATGCATACCAGAAAAAACAAAAAGATTCCACTTTTTTTTAGGAAGCTATGCCAGCAGTATTTTGCAGCTTGTGAATGAGTGGGACATCCACAGCGGAGTGGAATGTTTTGAAGAGCATGTGGCTGGATGACTGTGGTGGTTTTAGCATTGTACAACTTTGGGGAGAAGTAGCCAAGGCCTTGCCGGGGAACACAAGGTTGCTCGGCACAAGAGACACGAGAAAGACTACAGCTTCATAATACCAGCCATCCTCTCTCCTCCGAGGACAGTGGCTGATTCAACCACGCTTGTGTGTGTTTACGTCCTGTGCATCTTTCACCAGACAGAGGCATCTTCAATCACACATTAATGTATGAAGGACCAGACTTTGCCTCTGTACTGCTGTTAAGAAAGTACTTCAGCTAGAAGGCCAAGAACTTGGCTCTGACATCAACATTTGAATCCGACGTCAACACTCCAAAGACTCTGGCTACTCTTCACAGGCACATGTTTGCTTGCTGGTGAGTACATACTTGGAATTTTAAAGCTATTGGTCCCGCTTTAAACAGCCGACTAGAAAACAAAACATTTGGTTGAGGCAAGCCAGAGTCTTAGTAGAATTGCCTGACAGTATTGTAGATCAATACAATATTAGGCGGAGGTACTATGGCAGAGCTAGAGAGCATGTATTAAACTTTTTTTTTTTTTTTTTCCATTTTCAACATGCTACTCCACTTGTTACAACCTAAGTGGAGCACATCTAAATACAAGTTATCCTGCAATTAAGACATATGATTGCACAGCTAAAGTATTGTCCTTTTAAAATCAGACGGTTTAGGGAGAACTTCAGAATTTTTTACCTGGCCGCTATTTTGGATATTTAATCTATTACTCTAAGATTTTAATCTTTACATGGGACAAAAATAGTGAACACGGGTCCAGACCTAAATCTATGGGACTTGCATGCACATAAACTTTTTTGTTGGCATGGACATGCTCATATATCTAATTCTAAGGACTTGACAACAGGTCTGTTTAAATAATTAACAATAAGGCTTACTGCAAGCACGCCTTTTCCTGCAAGTTTACGCACACACCCACATACACACGGAAATAAAAAATGCAATGCAGAGTAAAGGTGTAGCATTCAGGTTACTTGCTAAGAGTCAGAATGTGGCCACACACACACACACACACACACACACACCTTTAACAATTGTAACGTCTGTGCAATTGTGTCTCTGGGCAGCTGTGCTAGCTTTGAGAGGAAGTAACACAGCCGCTTACATTTTACATGTGTGAGGGTGAGGGTGTTTGTTGAAGAAGAAACCTGAACCCCTGCATTTGAATATGGGCGAACAGGAAACCCAGGCGGAGGAGGGATGAGGGCCGGGGTTAGATGATTGGGGGGCTTTAAAATGTCAAGAGGGGGGTCAGAGGGCTTTTGTGGCAGAGATGCGTCCGGCTGCTCGTTGGTGTCCTGTGTTAATCCCCTCAATCTGCTCCTGCATGTGCACCAGGAATTGTTGTGGCAAGTGGGGTAGGGGTGGGTGGGCAGGCTCATCTTACATACAGAGTCAGATGTGGTAGTGGCGTGCACACACACACACACACACACACACACACACACACACACACCTCCACAAAACAGCTTTCCAATGCAACTTAGAGCAGTTTCATTTTCTAGAAGTGTTCACTGCGTATCTTAGAAATACAAGTTTAGACTTTTTACATACGCACAGCCAAAATCTGCTCAAACCTGAAAACCAAAGACTTGAATGAGGTGCTGACATTGAATTCTGAGACTAAGTTTCTCATCTCCCAAAAGCCAAAGTTCTGTCATAGGAATGTTCGCCTTATTTTATTCATTTCCCTCAATTAACATAAAAGGGTTTGAACGGTTGACATTGAACATTCGAGGTTGACTTGACTCAGTTTTCATTCTCAATTCAATGTCACATTTCCAGACACAATATGGAGGACATGGATATTGAATGACACTGACGGCTGGGTGGAAGACTAATGCCTTGCCACTCGGCTACAAACCAGCCTGCAGCTTAAAACATGCCGGTCTGTGAAAGACATTTCTTTCAGCAAGTTTTCACTAGGTACATATCAGAAAGAGTATGACAGATGTTTGATTTATGCAAGGTGGAACGTGAAAGCTGAAAAGGAGATATGGAGACAGAATGTGGCAACTTAATTAGAGAAAATAAATACTAATTGCCTAATTTTCACATTAACGCTGTAGGGCTTTGGCTGAAGGACATGAACGGTGACACACAAGGAACTACAAAAATGACTTTGGAGAGGGAGGGGGGTCTTCCTTAATCTTGTCTTGTGTATTTTTTCTGTTTTCTTGCTAAACTGTAGAAGGACTTTGAGCTACATCCTTTGCATGAAATGCTATACAAGATGAATATTCTTACTATTCTTACTACTACTACTACGCATCATCTACATGTTTCTCCCACAACCTAAGAAATAAACCAGATGCACAAACTTAATTATACATGCAAATTGTGCACACAAAGACATATGTAATCGCGCGCACCACACACACACACACACACACACACACACACACACACACAAGAAGGAGCAGGTATAGACAGTAACACCTCTACACACACAGACTGTGCTGCACAACTGTGCATTTTGGAAATACCTGCTAAAGTCAAGAGCTGTTGCTCTGATGGATATGGATGTGGGTGTGTGTGTGTGTGTGTGTGTGTGTCTGTTTGTCAGTGATCTTTAGTGACTACTGCATGAGGCATAAGACATAAATGGTATTACAAGGCTGCAGGAAAACAAAGCTTAGAAGTAAATCGCTAAAAAAATAAATAGGATGATTCACCCAGCCTGACCATTCTACTTTTAGGGTGCTCTAGGCTGTTCCTTATATTAAGTGTGTGTGTATGTCCACTAGTCAGTCTCAGTAAAGTTGTTTTGTGCGTTTTCTGACCTCTGTCAAGTCAGACAGTGTGTTTATGTCTTACGTCTCTAAGCCTCAATACAGGAAACGTTGTGAGGATGGTGTTAAAGGAGAACTTCGGTGTAAAATGAAAATTGCCATATTAAAACATCATACCGAGTTGGTATGTGTACTGAGGAGCAAAATTGATTTAGCTTGTTGCATTCACAGTTTAACTATTTTTTATAGTTTGACCCAGAAGGCTAATAATGGAAGTAGTAGGTGCCCTTAGACGAAGCATGACGACTACGCTATTTTTAAACCATTAAAACAGCTCGAAGAAACTCCACAGTCCATCGGTAGTACAACAAAAGCCCTGACATTAAACAGTTTTGACAGGCAGTACCTTGCTGTAGTTTCTCGTCGCCGCCATGATGAAAGTCCGCACAAGTCAATTGGCGAACACGAACCAGCAGGAAGAATAGGAGGAGAGGTAGTACAATCGACTTGTTTGGACTTTCATCATGGTGGCGATGAGAAACAACTGCAAACTACTGCATGTAAGAACAGTTTTTTAAATAAACGTTGTGTACATTTACAATATTCGCAGTGCTTTTTTTTTGAATGCCAGAGCCTTTGTTGTACTACCGATGGAGTATGGAGTTTCTACGAGCTGTTTTAATGGTTTAAAAATAGTGTAGTCGTCATGCTTCGTCTAAGGGCACCTACTACTTCCATTGTTAGCCTTCTGGGTCAAACTATAAAAAATAGTTAAACTCTGAATGCAACAGGCTAAATCAATTTTGCTCCTCTGTACACATACCAACTCGGTATGATGTTTTAACATGCCAATTTTCATTTTACACCGAAGTTCTTCTTTAAGTGTGTGTGTGTGTGTGTGTGTGTGTGTGTGTGTGTGTGTGTGTGTATGTGTGTGTGTGTCTTACCTCTCTGAGCCTTCACATGGAAACTAATGTCATTGAGGAAAACCTGTATGTATGTGTGTGTCAAGTCAAGTCATTTTCTAGGGGTGTGTGTGTGGGTGTCTTACCTCTCTCAGAGCCTCAGCGTAAGAGCTCATATCAGTGAGGATGACCAGCACGTGCTTCTCACACTGATAGGCCAGATACTCAGCAGCGGTCAGAGCCAGGCGAGGAGTAATGATGCGCTCAATGCTGGAGAGAGATTACCACACACACACACACACAATAAGTGTCAGAGATGTGTGTGGGTGAGAGAGAGAGAGAGAGAGAGAGAGAGAGAGAGAGAGAGAAAGAGAGAAAAAGACAGAGACAGTTAGGGAAGGGAGTAGCATATATAAGTGTTAAGTGTGTATTTCTGAGTGTGTGTGTTTCTGAGTCTGTGTGTGTGTGTGTGTGTGTGTGCTTGGTGACTTACGTCGGGTCATTGGCCAGGTTTAAGAAGAGACAGACGTTGTCCATGGAACCGTTCTCCTCAAAGTCAGACTTAAAGAAGCGAGCAGTCTCCATGTTCACCTGTCACAACGGCCAAAAAAGGGATTGCTATCCATGAGAATCCACAAATTAAAGACCCCCAGCAACATGACTGTGTATGTACACGGCTTTACACATGTAATGTTTTAAAGGACATTAAAGTATTTTTAGCAACAGTGCAGATGTGTACATGTATATGTTTTTCAAGGTACAGTACTGTGCAAAAGTCTTAGGCAGGTGTGAAAAAATGCTGTCAACTAGGAATGCCTTCAAAAATGGATTTGTTAATCATTTATGTTCATCAATTAACAAAATGCAGTGACTGAACAAAAGGTGTGACCACCCTTTGCCTTTAAAAGAGCATCAATTCTTCTAGGTCTATTGCACAGAGTTTTTGAAGGAACTTGGCTGGTAGCTTGCGCCAAACATCTTGAAGAACTACCACAGATCTTCTGTGGATGTATGCTTCCTGACATTCCTGACTTCCTGATTTGGTGTAATTGGTTGATCATACACTTGACTACAATCCTGCAAAATCCGACATTGTGTGCACCCCTGTGTGTGTACACTTTGTGTGCACCTGCCTAACACTTGTCAAAAAACAACTTTTGCACACCTTATGCCTTATGCCTTAAGTCCTTTCAGCCTTATGGGTGTTTTAACATTAAACATGTGGATGGCTAAAAAGATACAGTACTGTCCAAAGACCAGCATCAGTTGACACACAGGGGTACACACAAAATCATGGATTTTGCAGGATTATAGTCAGGTGTATGATCAACCAATTACACCAAATTGGTTGTATAGGTCAGGAAGCATACATCCATAGAACATCTGTGGTAGTTTTTCCAGATATTTGGTGTAGGCTACCAGCCAAGTTCCTTCAAAACCTCTATGCAATAGACCTAGAAAAATTCATGCTCTTTTAAAGACAAAGGGTGGTCACACCAAATATTGATTTGATTTAGGTTTCTCTTTTGTTCAGTCACTGCATTTTGTTAATTAATGAACATAAATGATTAAAACTTCCATTTTTGAAGGCATTCCTAGTTGACAGCATTTTTTTCCACACCTGCCCAAGACTTTTGCACAGTACTGTATGTGTGTTTGTGTGTGTTAAAGCGAGAGAGAAAGAGAGAGAGAAAGAGAGAGAGAGACAGAGAGAGCGAGCATGTGAGAGTGTGTGAACACAAAGAGATACACAGTGCTGGTATTTAGCCCCTTTGCCCCAAGTACGTACACACACACACACACACACACACACACACAGCTTACCCCCATAGCAGCAAACACAATGGCAAAGTTTTCAGCGCTGTAGTCCAACACGTCCTTGGACTTCTGAACCAAGCCAGCCTGCCGGCAAATCTGAGCAGCAATCTGAGAGTGAGAGAGAGAGAGAAGGAGAGAAAGAGAGACAAAGAAAGAACAAAAGAAAGAAAGAGCAAAATAAGCACACATTTGTATAACGCTTTCTTCAGACAAGGGTCACAAATGCTTAACAACAAAAAAAAAACAGAACAAAATAGAAAATAATAAATACATAATGCACACATGTGAGGTGAGGGGTGGCAGAAGATAAAACCTTGACAATATGACAAAAAACAAACATTACTATTTTACCATGTGAAGCAATGACACATGACACAGGGATTACAAAAAAACCCTAAGAAAGGCAAAAAAAGAATAAAAATTTTAGAAGAGTGGCCCAAGTCATTTCCCACTTTAAGTCTGAAACTGCTACTTTAAGCCATGGTAATGCAGCTGTTAGCCAAGGGGCTCTGCTTATTCTGCCGAACCTTCAAAGATACGAAACTGTGCCAACCATCCTACTGTACTGTGTGACAGGGAATCTCAAAAGAAAGGCTGTATACATTTATATATTTACATTAATGTGCACAATAACTATACTTGCTGTACATTTCTGCAACCTGTGTTTCAAATGACATTGATTAAGTACAAGTAACAAAAAACATGCATTTTATCCACTCAACTCAGCAAATATCATACAACATATGCAAGTTATTATGTAACACAGGCTAGATCACTTAATGCTCAATAATTAAGACGCTTAATGCTCATTAACAGTGACTGATAGTTACTGTAAGTTTTGCTATCGTACCAACATTTAATGTCTCTGTAATTGGGTATGAGTCCCATTTACCATGGGTTACCCTCTTTTAAAACTCATTTTTAGGATATGAATTTTAAACAAAAAGTAGTCACTGAAAAATCCAAGGCAGGAATGGTGACAATATGTTAGGATAGTGGTCATATCATTTCCATTGAAAACAAAATAGGATGAAACTCTAATTCTTTCCTATACCACATAAGAAATCCACCAGACATGGTCACAAAATGTAGAAACATAAAAAAATGTAATTCAGAAGTTTGATTTTTCCTTCAATTTTATAAGTAAATGCCATTTTAAAATGATTTTACCTCGAGACTATGCTTCTTTATTTACAGGATTACTTTTGAAAAAGCTGGGGTTTGAATGGAACTATTGATAGGGCGAGAGACTTGAAAGATGTGATTCTGTGACTATGCCCGTTTTTTCCCATGGACTCCTCTTACATTTCATGTAGCTTTGCCTGTGTGTGTGTGTGTGTGTGTGTGTGTGTGTGTGTGTGTGTGTGTGTGTGTGTGTGTGTGTGTGTGTGTGTGTGTGTGTGTGTGTGTGTGTGTGTGTGTGTTTAATGCGTTGTAACAGGGACAGGGGGGATTCAGAACTATTTTGTGCCATTTCATGTGATGTGGTGTGTCAGGCTGCTTTTTTAAGTCTGTGTATATGTGTGTGTATGATCTGTAATGGGATGGCCTGGCATGCATGTGCGTGTGTGTGTGTAAGTGTGAGAGCGAGAGTAATGCAATGGTCTGTGTGTGCTGATCCGTGGCGTGGCCTTGCCGTGAACTCTGACCGGGAACACCTGTTCTGAGCAGGGCCGAAAAGCCTGCGGAGACCTCCTGACCTCGACTTGATGAAACAAAAGACTTTTTTAATATCATTCAGTGCTCCTACAGAGAGGTCCTGCACAGTCGGTTGTCATTAGGTCCGGTACAAGGCCTTGCCCGTTCACTGTATGTGTGTGTGTGTGTGTTTTGGGTATGTGTGTGTATGTTTAACTGTAGGTCTGCCTCCTATTGTTTCACGGTTCCGCTTCTGATTAGACATCACGTGTTCTGACTGAATCCCTCACTCACACACACAAACTCTCACGCTCTCTCTCGGTCACACACACACACACATATATATAAAAAGACAATTATTGTTCATTTATTTATTTATTTTCCTCCTCCCACAGTCATTAACTCCTTTATTCCACAGGGGTTTGTGGGGCCTTCTCCTCAGCAAGAATGTCATTGGTTGATAGGGGGTGGGGGTGGCCTAGCTGTGCGTATAGCCTCCCCATTGGCCAGAGAGAAGGAAGGAAAGGAAGGAAGAAAAGCTGCCACTATCCAAATGGATGAAATGGGGACTTTTTAGTGCCTTTCCTATTAGCCAATGGAAGTTTATCATCCTGTTATAGTCACAGGGTAGCGCATAAGAATGGGGGATGGGGAGGGGGGTTTGGGGTAGGAACTAAGGAACCAGTTCATGCAACACACACTCCAAACTGCCCATCGACCACCCCCCACATCCAACACCCGGTAACACACCAGCCCCAGCCAACTCATGATGTCCCATTCCATATAAATTTGACAAAATGGCTACGTTACTAATAGAAGGTGAGGTGGGGTGGGGTGGCTGGTTCAGCCTCAGCTCAATTTTAATATTTCCTTCACCACCACCTGGTCTGAAGTACACTGCATGTACCAATAGTAATGAGCCGTGATTGGGATACCAGCCAACATGCTAATCCAGCCAAACCTGGACACGGCACTGCAGCCTCCCACACCCCTCCCAGTGTTTCTATGTGCTTGTATGTGAGTAAGAAAGCGACTGAAAATTCTGTAAATATATCTGCATGAAAAAAAAAAAAAAAAAACGTGTTTGTGTGTGTGGTCCTCTGTCTGCAAGAGAGCAGGGAAAGCAGAAGACATTTTTTTTTCCACAGTGTTGAGCCCCCTCCCTCCCTCCCACTCTCCCACTCTCTCTCTCTCCCACTCTCTCTCTCTCCCACTCTCTCTCTCTCCCACTCTCTCTCTCTCCCACTCTCTCTCTCTCCCACTCTCTCTCTCTCCCACTCTCTCTCTCTCCCACTCTCTCTCTCTCCCACTCTCCCACTCTCCCTCTCTCACACTCTCCCTCTCTCACACTCTCCCTCTCTCACACTCCCCCTCCCTCTCTCCCTCTCTCCCTCCCTCTCCCTCTCTCTCTCCCTCCTCCCCCTCTCCCTCTCCCCCTCCCCCTCCCTCCCCAAGATAAAGACAATAATGCATATCGTGTCAAAGCCTCCCTCAACATGAAGACCATTTTTTCACATTCAGACTATACACAAAGAAAGATACACACATGCACGTATTTGGACACTTCCTTGCCCCCTCTTAAAACCAAAAAAACATACACAGACATTCATATACACAACCATACTTGTAGGTCTACAAGTGCACACAAAAATCCATATGGACCCCCGCACACTCTCAAATACACACGTATGGACATCTACACACAAACACACGCACACACACACAATCACTTAAGCAGTGCGGCCAGTGCTGCTGTCTCCTGGGAACAAAGTACTTGGATTCTTCAGTGGACAAATGTTTGCAGAAGGGCGTGAATGGGGATGATTAGGGATGGCTAAAGGTGGAGGGACCAGCTGACCAGCGCGCTCCTGGGAAGGTCCTGCTGCACAAAGGGGGCCCGCTCCCCACAATGCCCCAATGTTCCCCCTCCAGGTGCTCAGCACTCCTCCTCTCCATCTACGTGCCTCTATGGGCCCTCCGCATTAAAAAAATGTGTGTGTGTGTATGTGTGTGTGAGAGTGAGAGAGAGACAGAGAGACAGAGAGAGAGAGAGAGAGAGAGAGAGAGAGAGAGTGAGAGTCTGGGAAGGGAGTAGCATAAATAAGTGTTCAGTGTGTATTTCTGAGTCTGTGTGTGTGTGTGTCTGTGTGTGTGTGTCTGTGTGTGCGCAAGTGTGCTTGGTGACTTACGTTGGGTTATTGGCCATGTTTAAGAAGAGACAGACAAGTGTGTGTGCGCGCGTGCGCACATTTGTGTGTTGGTGTGCATGTGCATGGGAGCACACACACACACAAAACAGAGAAAAATGTAGCTGCAAGCAGTGATGAGGGGGCCAAGCATGTGCCCATAGCGGTATGATACCAATTTTTTGTTTCACCCTCCAAATCACATATGTATTGCATAATTCATTTTGGCTAGCATATATCAAAGCATTGCTTAGATAATGGCCTCGCTTCCTGTTTGGCACCCTCACCATGAAATTTGGCTGGCTGTGACGTCCGCATGGTTTTGCTGCGTTAACAAACTCAACAATTATGTCAAATTAAAGAGCATTAAGAGTTCTTAGCAAAACTGCATGTTTGCCCCTGGCTGGCCGAAAGGCCCCTATTTTTGTACACAGTCTCCTTATTGGGTCCCAAAGTGACTGTCAAGTTTGGTTAGCGTATGTCAAAACACGTCCTGACATATGACCTTACTTCCTGTTTGGTGGCTTCGCATTTTGATTGGCTGTGACGTGAATTTCAGATACGAGCAAAATAACATAATGGGAGGACAGAGAGAGATGATCATTAAGGACAATGTGATGAATTAAAAAAAATCACAGGCAGTTTGTTGAATGACATGAAGCATCCTCATGTGAGGCCACCACACATACGCACACACACAGACACACACACACAGACACACCAAAAGAAGTGTGTCTTTTGGCAATTTACTGCAATAAAATGTTTTCCTCCATTAGAGTCACTGGTGGAGTCACAATATCATAATAAACTGATATCTTTGCTCTTCCAAACATTGTTTAGAACACCAAAAACATTGTGTTGACCTTGATATGCGACTTATTCTGCAGCCGTCTTGTATGGCTGGTAAAAAAACCCTTGGCCCTACTCACTGTAACATGGTGGCAGTCAACAACTGCACTTCTCATAAACCACATGTGTACGACAGTCTAGCTCCTCCGACAATAACAGCTGGGGTCATGGGTTAAGTGTTCAAGCAGAGTTCCACAGAAAATAAATATTAAGGTCTTTTAATTATTAGCCAAAGCATTCACTATTTATGAGTGGGAGGAGATGATGCAGAGCGTGTACGCTTTACTTGGTCAACCTTTTCGATTGTCTGCTTCTGTTTGCTACCAAGTGAAGAGCCTTGTTGCTGAATATTTATCAGACAGCATGGCTTGCTATTCACTGTTATTGCCCAGTGTCAGGGACAGCAATGAATTTGCTTTTAATTGCCATACAGCAAAGGGCCCGCATCACAGAAGGGAGTCATCTGCCCTTGAGCTGCATTTCCTTATCATAAATCACAATCACAGCACACAACCCAGACACAGACCATCATGGCCGTTTTAACATAATATTCAACCACATAATTTTTTTCTATGAGATTGTTGGGACAGAGTGGAGTCATTTGCCATTAAAGGCTATACCTTGAATAGATTGATAGATCAATTAATCGATCGATCGATGGAAACCTTCATTGCCCACTTGTGGAAATTCACCTTTGTCCCCAGACACACAAGAAGACATATAGCACATATACACACTCACAAGACTTTGCAACCAGTACAGCAGACCAAGGGCAACATAGCGAGGTAGCCTGCAAACTGCCACTGATGGCGGCCCTACTAAGGTACCTCATTGTGTGGGAGGCCAGCAGCGGAGAAGATGGGGATCTTCTGGCCACGAGCGATGCTGTTCATGCCGTCGATTGCAGAGATGCCGGTCTGGATCATCTCCTCGGGGTAGATACGACACTGTGGGTTGATTGGCTGGCCTGGGGGAAGTAACCCATGGAAACCGGTCATCAACCATTCTAGGATACCTGCAGATAGCTTATCTCATTGCATCGACCCACCCACTGTGTTTGCAACAATCAAGACTACAAGAATGATGCCATCAGACTGACTTTATATGCAACATTCCAGTTGCGACATGTTAACTTTCTCTACATCACAGCGCACACACTAAAAGTATTGATCAAACAACATGACGTTGTCAAGATAGCTGCTTCTCTATTGACATCGACTGATGGCAAAGTGGTGCCCTGACAATGTTGGTTAATGTGGAACACAATTAAACTTTGAACAGCTGCAAGTCAACCACTCAGGGCTGTCTCATGTTGATAGTGTTTGCCTGTTGAGTGCAGCAAGCAGTTGTCCTTGCTCTGTTTGTTTGTTGAGCGCAACGAGTCGGTGTCTTACCCATGATGTCCAGGTAGTCCTCAGCCAGCACAACAGGCCCACGGTCAATGGGCTTTCCAGAGCCGTTGAACACACGCCCTGCAGGAACACACAGCTCCTCATTATTCATCAGCTGTGTGTATGGTGTGTGTGTGTGTGTGTGTGTGTGTGTGTGTGTGTGTGTGTGTGTGTGTATGTATGGTGTGTGTGTGTGTGTGTGTGTGTGTGTGTAGAAGTGCAGGCGAGTAGGCAAGTGAAGGCTAGTACTCTTACCCAGCATGTCTTCAGACACAGGTGTGCGAAGAATGTCACCAGTGAACTCGCATGCCGTTTTCTTGGCATCAATTCCAGAGGTTCCCTCAAACACCTGAAAAACAAAATCGACACCAGTCACACTGGAGCAAACCTAACTGAGTCATTTTTTCAGGTCAATTATTTCTCTGCAGCTGGGTGGGGAGAACTACACTACTCAGAATTTCACTCATATCTGACTCCTATCCATGACTGAACTCACCTGGACCACAGCCTTGGTCCCAATCACCTCCAACACCTGTCCACTCCTCTTGGTGCCATCTGGCAGGGTCAGGTGGACGATCTCAGCGTACCTGGGGAACTTCACACCGAAAAACAAACTTAGGTGGCTAAACAGTAGACAGTTGTTTACCTACTTTGCCAACAAACATGATGGTGCCTCAATAACTACTTCGGCACTGAAGCTCAAAACATAAAAATGACTCATTAGAAAGGGACATCTGCCTACCTTGACATTATCCAAGATCACAAGGGGTCCGTTGACACCAGAGACAGTAGAGTAAGCTACACAGACAAAAAGAAAAGAGAGAAAGATGTTTTATCAAAATTTCATAAATAACATCCGAACAAATACATGGATTATGTCAGCACATGTTTATAGCTTTTACTTGAATTATGCATGCAAAGTATTACCATGCCAAATGCCTTACAGAGGTCTGTATAAAGAAGGGAAGCATGTGATTCTCAACTCTTTGCTACAGTTCTTTGTTACCCCTGCATCGCTGTCATCAGTGGTACCAGACCAGAGGACCGCAGCAGAGTAGCTCTGACTATGAAAGGCCTCCATCATAAGCAGGTCTGTCTTTACATGACCAAGGCACCCAATTTGTCGACAGCGACCTTTGCGGAAGGACTGTACAAGGTGGCTTTTTAGAATGCATTTCCATGTCCAAATGTCATGGGGGAGGACAAGAAGGCATGCAAAATTGCTCCCGAGCCACATTGATAGAGTCAAATAATCACTTCCTGTCTGAGGACCTATTAGCCTATGCGGCCAGGGTACATGAATGGCAATGATTTCAGTACCATTAGCGATGCAGGACACTTAAAGAAATGTCGCAAGCACTACATGGGCCTTGGAATAGAAAATAGTTGGCGTTTCAAATAACTGACATTTACTATGAATTGTGTGTATGTGTGTGTGTGTTACACATGTATACACATAGAAGCCTGATTGTACAGCACCGTTGCTGTGGAATGCATATACATTAGGAACTTGGAACTTCAGACACACCAGACAATCCAAAACTTTGTAATATTTATTTTGAAAACAGAGGTCGTTCTTCCACATTTTCCTGCATCTGCACTTGGGACTAAAGTCAACGTCCATGTGTAAATACCGTTCAGATGTTTTAGCAGGAAATGCTGGAAGAATGTTGTTTCGCATTTTTTGTGTTTTTCAATCCCTTTACTCCATCAAATCGAAATAATACTATGTAATAATGGTAGTGATGGCATTCACTGATTGACAAAAGAAACAAAAAACAACCAAGAGTGTCAAAGAAAATAGGTTTCTAAGTTTCTTGTACTTTATGCAACAATATGTATAATTCAAGTAAAGAACATTCAACATTATGAAACATTCAATAGGTCTGAGGGTTTGAGTTTCCTCATACACCATCAAAGCACGCAAATAACCATTGGTTTTCTGTGATGTACTGATGAAGTATCCTGAAATTTTCACAGACCAACTAGACCCTGCGACTTAGCAAACAAAACCCAACAACAGGAAGAAGGACTCAGAAAATAATAGAATAATAAACCTTAAGTGCTAAGTGTTCTCCCAAACAATAGTTTGTTAGAATAAGGTTTGTAGTGAGGAAGTCACTTAAATCTTTTCTCCCAAAGGTACTCTTCCTAGGTGCACAAGTATCTTGTGTTTTCTCAAAACTACACAATACATTTTTTTAACACTTCATCTTAGATGGTCTCTACTGACCTTCTCCCATCAACACTGCAGTTAGGCTGTTTTCAGACAGCAGCAATACTTGAGAGGTGCAGCCTCTGTTTAAGAGGAGATGCCTTTAACACAAGACTAAAGAAGAACGTTTTGGCCCAGGGGTGGTGCCTGGGTGGATCACTAGGGGTGTAAATCAGTTATAGCTAGACAAGCTAGACAAGAATGATGTATGTTTCTGCTGCATACAATTATTTGGGCCTTTACACAAATAAGCTAAATGAAGAGCCTTAAAACCACTTAGCAGGTAGCACTGCCACTGCTGCCCCTCCATGCTGCACGTACAGTACAGTGAGTGCACAGCAGGTTTAACAGTGTACAAGATATTACATGATGGTGGTGCATGGAAGAACAGCCATGGGAAAGAGGGAAGTAGAATGCAGAGAGGATTGGGCAGATGGAAAACAAAGGAAGAAGAGAGTGCTGAAGAAGGGAGCAGACTTGATGAAAGACGCAGAGAGGTGAATACAGAAGAAAATGGTGAGAAGGGGAAAAGGAGAACAACACAGGAGACCCAAGGAAGGAAAGGATAGTACATGAATAAAGGAAAAAAAAAAAAAGACGAAGAAAAAGAGGAGGAGAAAGAGGAGAATGGAGAGAGGAGAGACAGGAGTAGAGAGGGAAGGAGAGGAGACAAAAAGGAAAAAAGAAAACGAGAGCAGCAGAGAGAAGAGGAGCCTCGGCTTGCTGGGGCAGCATTGTCTGCAGCAGGTCTTCCATCAGAGCCCTGACTGAGCCTTTCTGTGTGAACTGTCAGTCACTGCGCTGATATCAAAGGCGAGTGGAAACAAGAGCAGACTGCTGCTAACGCACAACACTAAAGATCCACAGGGGGCAGCCACTATGCTACTAATTAGCAGCAGCCAGCAAAATAACCCGCCAGCGCACAATCACATGTTCTCACACACACACACACACACACCTGCGCTTTAGCCCCCCATTAGCCAGGAGGGAAAAAAACAGAGAAGAATGAGTGAACTAGATAAAGAGGCGAGTGGGAGACAGAAGGCGCTTTCACACTGCACGACACGGGGTGGCGACACGGTACAACACGCTAATTTACCCCGGAACGGCAGTGTGCATGCACGGCGTGTTTTTGAACCCTCTTCTGAAAAGGTGGGTTGAGAAGGCGTAGCCCAGTGGCACTGTAACATTACGCCATGCATATTGCTGGGCGTGTACAATGACGTGAATGACCAGTGCATCGTAGTAAATACACCTGTCTGCAAAGTTTTCATTCAGTTTTTTAAAACAACCATGGCGAGACACACAGAGTTGTTGCTGGCTCTTTGCACAACCATTCAAGGGCAAATGACATGGTACTGTACTGCACCTAGATGCTTACATGGGATTGCAAATATTTGCAAAGAATACATTTGATGCCGATTTACTGTAGCTATTTGTACACGGCACCATCAGGTAAACTATAGCGCTATCATTAAATAATTTACTCTATCCACACATGATTTGTCTCTCAAAATATGCTGTTTATTTAACATAAAATTTTTCGGCATAGCATTTACCCTACCGTTTCCATTGTCATGTCATTGTTTTGTGTTTCTAAAAAAATGTTTCCCACAACCACAGAGTGTAAAATGACGCTACGACTACCGGGGTAACAGGAAGTGAACTCGCATTTTTTTTTATTCAAAATCATGCACTTCCAAACAACACAGAAATGGGGGATATTATTCCTTGCACATTTAGGCTACATGATAAAGCTGTTGACCAGCAAATATGTACAGCATCTAAATTAAAAACAAATTACGAACTCACGTTGGGTGAGTTATATATGATTTAGGCCAAATAAACAGCATGTTTCGAAAGACAGTTAGCAGTTTGCCTCTGAACTCCTTGTTGATGTTTTTGTAGTTCTGCTCAGCTGTTTCTCCTATTTTAAAAGTCCCGACGGTGGGTGGTGGCAGTTGTGAAACGTCACCATACCACACCCTGCGCCCCGTCTCGCCTCGGCTCGTGTTCACGCTCACCCCATGTTGCAAAAAAGTGTAGGGTCCGAGGTGGGTCGAATTGGCGTGTTGTTTGGACACACCACCCCATGTCGGCACTGTGAACGCAACAGATGACCCACTAATTTCGGCTGAAATTAACGGTAAACTGGGCAGTGTGAAAGCGCCTAGAGAGTTGAGAAAAAGACAGCCAAGACAGAATGGGAGGCAGAAGACTGGCCCCACACACTTCAGTAACACAGACATAAACAATCAAAGGACAGGGCAGGATTGCAACATTCAAAACTATAAATATAAATACCTAAATACATATAAATACATAAATACATAGCAGGTTCTGGCATGCTCCCTTAGTCAAGTCAAGTCAAGTGGGTTTATTGTCGTTTCAGCCATATACATAGCACATAGTAACACTAAACGTTTCACCAAGAACAACTGGTGATACATGCAGTTGTTAAAACACAGTATAGAGAAGTGAAGTAAAGTACAGTGTGTACACACACACTATTAAGATTCATCATTTAATCACATTAAACCAGTAGCATTCTAATGCAATGCGATGATTTATGCGAAGATCGTCTGATTGGATTTCAAACCGGTAAAACTCAACTTTTTAACTCTCAAACAGTACGAAAATAAGCCAATTTCCTAAAAAGGCTGCGGTGCTCTTTTAAGTACAGGTATGAATTATTATGAGTTTTATCCAACGAGAGCCTGTTTGACAGAATGACTATCTCTGTCCTTCAGCAGAGG
Source organism: Coilia nasus (assembly GCA_027475355.1). Taxonomy (NCBI): domain Eukaryota; kingdom Metazoa; phylum Chordata; class Actinopteri; order Clupeiformes; family Engraulidae; genus Coilia; species Coilia nasus. The sequence continues at coordinate 13,829,281 of CM050204.1, read as the reverse complement.
GTGTCTGTAACCCAGAGCATGAACAACAGTGGCATCTTGGGTGACACGTGTTACAATCCAGTGTGTGCGTTTTAATCTTTAAATGTGCTAGTGCTTGCTTTCCATGGATGGAACAATGTCCACTTACAATATCCTCTACCATTGGGTAGTCAATAGCGGGTGAGCTGTGTTAAAAGATGAGTGGGCCTATACTGACAAGGACAGACACAGATATTCAAGATTCAAGATTCAAAAAGCTTTATTGTCTAATATGTTGCCATATTAGAAAATCTTCTTTTGATTGAAGGCTTGGATATGTATTTGTGTGTGTGTGTGTGTGTGTGTGTGTTAATTGTGTGAGTCTACATCCCCTCAGACCAAAGAGAGTATCTACATCCCATCTATTCTACATCCCCTCAGACCAAAGAGAGTAGATGGATTACAAAACACAATGAACAGGATGTGCCTCCAGATCTGAGACCTAAATCTAGTTTGTAAGGATGCTTTCACACCACTAGCTCGATTATTTGGCCCAGACCAAGCAGTAAAATTGTTACTATGTAGCATGCAGACTGTGGTGTCGTCCGTTTTCACATCGGCAAGCGAACCAAAATTGGTCCGCTTGACGTTTCCTCATCAATATTTATCTTAGTTACCTATAATGCATTTCAAACACTTCGTTCGTGTGAAGTCCAGAAGACCAAGACCACCTCTTTTTGGTCTCAGTCTGCTTGATTTAGTGCGCACCAGAGTTCGATTGATGCTTTCACACCAACGAAAACTAACCTAAGTACGAGCTTTTGGTCCGAATGGACCATCTAGTACACAACAACTGTTGTTGGTATGAAAGCACCCTAAGTGTTTAGTTGGAACTCTCATTTGGTGGCGGAAAGTGCTGCAATGTCCTCCATCTCTAGCCTGGTAAACCCGCCCCTCGTACTTCATTTTATTTTGTAGAGGGTCTGGACCGGAATCTCTTGAGGGTCATTTAGTCGGCCCCAGCAAGACCGATCCAATCAGCGAACAGAGGGTGTGTTCGTTAGCTGTGACGTTGACCTTGTGTGCTACATTTGAATTCTAGTGTGTAGGTACGCTAATTGCATACGTGACGACCAGGCGTTAGCGATTGGGTAAAGGCAGAGGCTTGTTTTAAACTTCGGCAGAGTCCACAGAGTCCAATCATTTCTGACGGTGTCTGGTCCAGACCCTCTGTACAAAATGAAATGAAGTACGAGGGGCTGGTTTACCAGGCTACTCCATCTCCTCTGTGTGCTGTGTACGCTGCAAGTATGGCAACTAAAACCTGCCTTCCAGTAACCCGTTAAGTGAAAATTCATAAATGGGCAAGGACCAAATGTGCATCGTGTTGTACCAGCTGTCTACCAGTTCCTCTGATTTCTGAGAAAATAATGAGGAAGAAAAAGTCGACATTTACAAAAATAAATAAAAAACTTATGCAGAGGTATAAAAAGATAAATAATTAAAAATAAATAAATAAATAAAAAAGTCATAGACCTCTCGCAACCGTCTCCAAAAGAACGCATATAAATGATGATTGGTAACTCCATGTTTTTGGGAAACATAATTAAGTTAAATAGCTGGTTAAATAGCTAAAACCTGCCTTCCAGTAACTCGTTGAGTGAAGACTCATACTGGGGCAAGGCCCAAATGTGCCTCGTGTTGTACTCTGGTTACCTCAAGCCATTGTGCTGGTGAGGTTCTTCCCACTATGCTTCAAATGTAACACCTTAGCGTAGTCTCTAAAGGTTAGTTTATTGGATGCCGCAGAAAATGACTTCACAAAATGGTGCAAAAATCTGGACCTAGGCTTTCAGTTCTGGGCAAACACTGCCTCGTTTTTATTGTATGATGGTGTGGTTTCTCAACCTCGGAGGGAAAAACAAATTTAGGTCGGAGAAAGCAAGGATAAAAGCCGATTTCTCCGGTTCACAAAATCACTCCTACTCCCGAGTAGCAGCTAAGCACTGGCCTTCACAATGACGTAGTAAATAAGGCATTAGTCTGTCATAATTACCCTTATTAGGCTCCAAGAAAGCCACCGGCACCTTGGACAATATGGCCAGAGCAGAGGCTCCATCTCTTTACCCATGCAGAAAAACACATGCTTTGTTCTAATTCCTATCCTTTTTTCACTCCCAAGACATTATGGGCTTTTTTCCCACTTCTCTCATGCTCACACACACATACTTATGTACACACACACACACACACACAAACACACACACACAAGCGTCTCCACAACACCACAACACTCTCCAAACCCTCAGACAAATTGCAGAATGTGCTTTGCTTGGATGTGTTTATAAATGGACTTAATGGCTACACTTACCCTACAAATTGCCCATATGTTTCCAAAGAGATACATATGGCTATTTACTAAGCACTGATAGTAATTATGATGCCACAAAATTGCAGTGGTATAATTGTACTTCAACCTCTGGGGGGGGGGGGGGGGATAGCAAAACAACGTTCACACAAAAGCACTAATGGAAAATATTTAAGACGTGAAATCTTAACAAGGACACACAGCACAGTATATTTAAAAGTGCCATCTTTCACAGTAGGCAAATTAGGACCCAGACATGGGCGGCATGTCTACCAGTTCCTCCGATTTCTGAGAAAAGAATGAGGAAGAAAAAGTCGACATTTTCAAAAATAAATAAAAGACTTATGCAGATGTATTAAAAAAAAAAAAAAAAAAAAAAAAGGCATAGACCTCTCGCATAGACTTCTTCAAAAGAACGCATATAAATGATGGTTGGTCACTCCATGTTTTTTGGGAAACATAATCAAGTTAAATAGCTGGAAGATGGCTAGTCCTTACAGCATTTCGTGCACTTTTCTAATACATTGATTTCTCATTTTCAGACCACTCTTCTGCCGAATCCTCCAGGTAAGCCACACAAACCCCATTTCTCCTTCAAGAAACTCAAGGGGTGGGGAGATATACCCAAAACCGTATTCAGTTTTTCCTCTCCTTCCTTCAAATGACCTATACATTCACACGCATGCACACACAAACACACAAACACAAATACACAAACACACAGTGTGGAGTATCTGCCTTTTCCCGTTCAGTCTTGAAGGTTCCCCCACCCTCTCCATGCTGAAGAGTGGTGGGCCGGGGGTCAGCCTGCAGCGGACAGGAGGGTCGCGGGCTGCCTTGGCAGGCTGCCACGGCCTTTTGTCTGTGGAGATGTTAATTGGTGGTAATCCGCCAGCAGAAGCTGTTTGGGTAGCCTGACCCTGGCACCCTGAAGGACACCTTGGTGTGAAGTACTAAAGGGGCCTATTCATGAGCTGTTGAAAAGGAGAGGGGGGGGGGGGGGGGCAGAGAAAGAGAGAGGGGCAGAGGAAGAGAGGGAGAGAATTCCAACACTTTCTCTAGTCCCAAGCTGAGAGAGAGAGAGAGAGAGAGAGAGAGAGAGAGAGAGAGAGAGAGAGAGAGAGAGAGAGAGAGAGAGAGAGAGAGAGAGAGAGAGAGAGAGAGAGAGAGAGAGAGAGAAGGTTACAGACAGGATGCTTTTTTGGAGGCGACACAATAAAATCAACATCAACAAACTGCCCAAATCAAGGCTACAGACACTAAAGGAATGGAAAACAAAGGGTCCCTACACTAACCCTTAACAATGACACAGTGATTTGAACCAAAGTTTCCTCAAAACCAATCTTAAAACTACTAGGAAATACGACAAGAAAATACACCAAACACTAAGGGCCCGTCCACACGACAACGTTTTCAGGTCAAAACAGTAAAGTTTGTTTGCGTTTTGGCCTTCCGTCCACACGGCGCCGGCGTTTTGGGTGCCCGAAAACGATACTTTTTGAGAACGGGTTCCAAAGTGAGAAAGTCTGACAACGCCGCTGTTTCGTTCTCGTGTGGACAGGGTAAACGCCACCTTTTGAAAACGATGACGTCGTCGCCCATTCACCTTGCGCTGCACATATAACAACAACTTCAAACTTTTACAAACTGGTTGCTGTCGAATAAATTGTGATTTGATTAGCTTATAGTGTAGGCTGGCTGTTGTGAAATTGTTTCTATCATTTGCCATTAAACTGTCTGTATGGCTAGGCTATAACAAATACTTCTAGGCTTTCATTATTCTTAATTAATTAAAGAGCAACTGTCGCTGCTTTCAGCTCCCCTCAGTAACAATACTCATTGCTAAAATCAACATATGACCTGTTTTAAGCGAATAATTGCGCAGTTGTCTCAAGTTTATTTGCAGCCCCTTCTATTTTTTCATGTTCTGCTCCGTATCGCCTAAATGGGTCAATTTAACGACGTGACATCTCACAACACCGTCAAACTTTTACAAACAGGTTGTTGTGGGATATTTTGGGGGTAAAAATCGTCTGCAGTGTAGGCTATGTGTAATGCAACTGTTTCTACCTTCTGACATTGAACTACAGGATGTTTTTTGTATACTTCGCTAGTTCAGCCCAACAAAAGCTTTTCACGTTATGCTTTTTAAATAGGGCAACTGTCGCTGCATCCGACCCATCTAAACTAGAACGCACATTGCTAAAATCAATATACATTACATGTTTAAAGTGAATCATTGCGCTTCTGATCATGCCCCTCAAGCTGGGACAGCACACCTTCTGCAATGAAAACGCAATGAAAACGTTCCCGTGTGGACGTAAATATTTACTGCTCCGTTGTCGTGTGGATGCGACTTTTTTTTTAACCCGAAAAGAAAAAAATCCAGGAACGTTGTCGTGTGGACGGGGCCTAAAACACAAAGAAAATGCCCTCATCACATCCTTTGTTGGGGAAGAAAATAAGATTTATTTTAGTGCAAACACAGTGTGGTTATGGGCCATTGATCCCGCCGTTGTGTGCAGGAAACAGTACACAAAGACACGAACAAGAGCATCTTGTGCACGGTGAGGACGGTAAAAATAGGGGGCCATTAGATGCCCGAGAGGCAGAGGAATAGCCCTTCACATTGTGAGCCACCTCCACTCTCATTTTTGGTGCCCTTGCAACTGAAAGAAGGGCACCTTGGACACAACACTGCCCCTGTTCAGACTGCTCCTCAGACAAAAGGACATGCGGAAGGACAAACAACTCATCTCTTCACCTCAAGAGACAGATAGACACATAAGCCCTCACTCTGTCTGACACACACAAAACTAAACAGACCCTTACACACAGACACAGACAAGAGTACCCATCTCTCATGGAGGTACCACTCAACCCAAAGACAGACAGCTACAATTTTAAGTCTTCAGGTAGATCTAGACAACCTCAAATGAACAGAACACTCCAGCACACACCACATCATCATCATGGCCTCAAACATGTGTCATATCTTACAAATATTTTAGTTGTTAAGAGCATGAAAATAAATCTAAATATAGGCAATCTATACAGAGCCAATGCATGTTTTCACATATCACTACAAGTTTGCCTAACCTAAACAATTAGAAGTAAATTAATTAATTCATTAATTAATTAATGAAGAGACAGACATCGGTATCTAGTGAGATTGGCGAGACTACTCCTTATTTGATACTGAGCCAAACTGGTGACACTGGGTCCACAAATACGCAGCAGCCAACTAAACCAAAAAAGGACATTTCCTCTTCACAAACCCAGTCGGCACAAGGGTGCCTTCAGCTCAAACAGAAGCAAGGTAAAGATTCCGAAATCGTTAATGCTATGAAATGTATTCTGAGGTCGAAACCTGCCAGGTCAATTAGAAATTACAAATTTTAAGAATTTTCCCTCTCCTTAAACCTTAAATTTAAGAACTTTCTTAATTTTGAACAGTTTTGTTAAACACCTTCAAAATCTCACAGCAGTGTGATTCACCTGTCCATATTCTACTAAACTAAAAAGCATTGGCTTATCACTGACTATGGCTAATGGCTTCATCACAATTAGGTGGCATTAATGATTTCTTTATTGACAAAATTAATTAATTTACATCTAAGGAGCTGGTGTTCATTTTGTATTGTTTTTTCACACATCAATGTGCTAAAATACAGGGTATAACCCTGAGAGGTATAATCAAGACTGACTGAAGAAAGTCGTACTAATAAAGCAAGCATTAACAGTCTGCTGCAAAAATATTAGACCCTATTCCCTTTCATCAGCATAATTATTCTGCTGCTGGTGGTGTTCGTTTTTTTTTCTTCCCCCTTTTTTTTTGGTCAATGAGATATAATTGGTCTGCAATTTATTTCTCTTTTAAAATGGTGCAAATTAATCTGTGTGAAAATCATAAATGGCTAAGCCTAAAAAAAGATGAGTGAGTAGGCAAAAATCCATAGGGCAACTGGAGAGAGGGGGGGGGGCAGAGAGACAGACAGACAGAAAGAGAGAGCGAGAGAGAAAGAGGGAGAGAGAGAGAGAGAGAGAGAGAGAGAGAGAGAGATTTTGTGTAGATGTGTAAAGACAGAGCAGACTGACACAGCTGACAAGCAAAGCGATGCAGACGGATACAGAGACCTTCCATTGAGCTTTAAATGGATGGAGACCAATTACACAGGACTGGGTCTTCATTCAGAGACACAAGGACAGCAGGATTCCTCTCCCCTGCTCTGCCACCACACACACACTAACACACACACAGACATATACACACACACTTCCTTCTTCTATTACACAGCCACCGACACACTGTATTTATGAATTGCAACTTGACAGTGGGAAGACAGAAAGAAGTATCTCCAGCTAGGTATTTAACATCTGCTCAACTGAATGTTGTGCCCAGAGCAATAAACTGCATGAAAAACTACAAAAATTGGCTCAACATTAAGGTGAACCTTCACTCTGTGTGTCAGATGTTCAGTGTCATCTAAATAAAGTTTTACATTTTAAATCCAACACATTGTTGTGGGTGTATGTGAAGCAAGAACGAATATGCGTTTTCTGCAGAGACAGGCAGTTTAGATTTGAAGATGCCAGTAGTACAATTTACAAAAGTACTTAAGTGGAGTTAAATATTAATGCATAGCGTCTCATTTAAAGATAACATCACCGACTGAAAGGGATGTCTCCGTGGACAGAAGAGGAGTACACAGACTTACCCATCCTAACAGAAACATACACCTTACTACAAGTGCTTGTACTTATATCCAAAAAGGTGAGGAGCTGGCAAACACAAGGCCACTTAGGAAGGTCTGCAGGCCTGTCTTTATAGGGGTGTAGAAGACTGTTGTAGTTTGGAAACTTCATGGTCTCCTGTCTGCTCCATGTGTCAGACTGTGGTACAGTGCATGGTGGCAAAGGTTGGCAAAGAGCCCATAACGCCTACAGCCATAATTTCATCTTCACAGCGCAGACAGCCGAATAATTGCAGACAAACGCAAGATGCATTCAGCCACAGGAAGACGACGAGGAAGAAGAAATAAGGTTGAATTTGCCTTTTAAAAGCATTTCTTTGCATTGTGACATCTGAAGGATTTGTTTACGACCATGTCATTGCGGTTAATTGTTTCCTCACAAAAAATAACACTGCCGCGCTGAATGCCTGTTCATCACATTTAAACGTCTATTTAAAACTAAAACAATGAGGAGGCATCTACTGACTTAATTGCTTTTGTTGCTGCTGACATGATTAAGAGACAAAAGGCTTCAGGACACCATAGAAAGCGCTGCATTGTGCAGCCTAAGCAGTACAGTGGCACATCTCTGTGTTAGCATTACTTATTTGTGTCGGAAAAACATTCTCACTGCTGTCGCTTGCATATTCATAGTGTGTCAGATCTTTATTGTAGTGATATAATGCAATGTCTTTGTGAGATCTCATGCTTTTATTTTTAAAAACCATTTTTGCTTCAAATTAATAATGATGGGACAAAAGGCTTCCACATAAATGCTGTCTTCTCTATTTATCTCAGTTTTTAAATGGTTAGAAATTATCATTTGATTATCATCATTCTCATCAAGGATGTTTTTTCCTCCAGACAAAAAAGGAAGAGAGAGAGACAGAGATTTGAATGATGTTCTTGTCTGTCGGCAAGGCAGCAAAGGCTCCCTTCTGCACTTGTGAAACATTTGTAGCTCTGACAAAGTGCTTTATTCAGAAAAGGCTGGTGAACCCTCTCTGTCTGACCGTTCCACTGCTCAATGCTCACAGCTTTCACACACCCTCGCAGAAAGGACCAGTTCTGTGTTAAGTCATAATGTGACCAGATAATGTATATAAGAAAACTCACTTTAAGTTGTGTGCCATGCTTGGGTGCTACACTGACTGTGATTTTTACACTGCATCACACAGGTACCAAGAAAGGTTATTAAAAAAACAAAAACACAAAAAAAGTCCTTTTTGTCTACATCTGTACGAATAAACACATTTGTTCCAGATAATATTACAAATGATATTTACACTGCATAATAACTGCCTTTTAATATAAATCTGAACTAAACACACAGCTTAGAAGACATATGCAAAATTCACTACATAAACTAATGTTTGTGTATTATGTTGTAGTCATTGGTGCGTGTGTACTGTATGTGTGTATGTGTGTGCGTGTGTGTGTGCGTGTGTGTAGACAGAGAGATGATTAAACTAGGAATTGGAGGTCTATTTCCTCAGGTATCTCTGATGGTTAAAGGCATGGAGACCTTACCACATGCCTTCATTTCCACCAAGAATTTAGGACACCAGCCTAGGAACACAGCGTTATGAAAATGCGCTCACATACACATGCGCGTACGCACACACACACACACACACACCTCTTCCCTCTCCTTCAGCCACCTTAGACTTTCAATTCCTCCATTAAGTCATTTCTTTCATTTGCTGAAAGGCTTTTAGCCAACTGCTTCCCTTTTCAGCATCGCACAGAAAAATCTTACCGTCTGTCCACTTCAATGGGAGTGTTAGGAGAGCAAATTAATGACTGGGTCCTGTGTGCATCAAGAACATCAACAAGACGAGAGAGAGAGCAATCTTATCCTTGTGTAATATCTGTGCTCTTTGCCTGGACACATGCTGTGGACCACTTTAACTCTTGCCAGAGGTGTGGTACACCCAGAAAGTATTAGTGGGAATCACTTCCATGATCAGCACTTTCATTAGGGGTGATCACTGTGGAGTCATGATGGAAAACAGACAAACACACACACCTTATCTCCACAAAGTGCTTAAATTTCGTTAGGCTTCATCACTGCATGTCCAGAAACCTCCAATGACAAGGGGGAAGTGTTAAGGTTTAGCACTGGAGGTGTGCTGAAAGATTCTACTGCTGTTCCGATAGCCCATTACAGCTCAATAAAAATCCTCTCCCCAAATTCATGTCTCACAGACGCGTCAGTTCATGTCCCCTCCCTAAACACTACACTTAGACTGGTGAGAATGTAAAGCCTGTATCTTTCCGATTATGTATCCCTCTCTCTGCCAAAGAACTTAAAAGAATTCAGAAATATTAAATTCACTTTAAAAGGTTTGACCAGGTATTATCACGACGAGTGTGAAAGGTGTAAATGTGGAAATTTGAATGCCTCACGTACAAAAAAACGCTGTCTTTTCTCTCCCTCTCGCTCATGTTATAGTCTATTTATGAACCAAAGGACATAACTGACGGAAGACGCATGTGCGCGCGCACATGACACGAAATTCATACTGCCAAAAGATAGTGGCAGAGAATTTCCCATAGGGGATCATCTGATGGCGCATCATGCCTCAACATCAGCTGCTTCCTCACGTGACGACATCACATGACGAGAGGATGATCCTCCATCTGCCTCTATCCGTACGTGCTAGTTCAGTTACGCTTCAATTAACTTCCTAAGATAACACCACCCAAAGGAACAAATAACCATGTTGTAAAGCAAGGAACACTTTTGGCACAGTTGCACCAAATGATTTTATCGTGTTATTAGCTAGCCATACTACTGCCCCTCTGTTTTGGACGGCTAGCAAGGCAAACGGTAGCTTGCAATGTTGTATGCTTTACATTGGTGGTCCTACAGGCAGATTGAAAGGATGTCATCCGAAAAAAAAAAAAGAAAATTGCCGTCGCATCTGCAGAACAGCAAAGTGGAAGTCGTTCTGCCAGTTACTGGCAAGACAGTAAAGGACCGTCAACTTCAGTAAAGTACATAATCCTCTATTAACTGGCTAGCGGGCTAGCTATGAGAGCTGTGAAAAGCTAGGCTAGTCCAGAGCAAGATAACCTTGTCAGCTGATGACAAACCCCTGAGCCGAGGCATAATCATGGCCGTCAGAGATTACCTTTACTAGATCTACCGCATATTTATTCAGTAAATGACAAGCATATATTTTATATACATTCTTTTGAGCACTGGTTGTTGCTTACTTTCACAAAAGATAGGTTCAACTGTGGCTTAAATGTAATATAGTCGTATACTGCAATGTTTCGCACAAACCTGCTAGCTAACTGAGCTCAGGTTGACGTATAGGTTTTAACAGGTAAATTCGTTGCATAACGTTTACGACACGGCAGTGTAGTGTCAAATGTTGCCGCATCTGGGCTTTGGCTGTGAAATGAGTTTAAAACATTTGTATAAAAGCGCTGCTAAGCTAACTTATTCAATGGCACTACTGCAGCATAAGCTAATTCTACTTGACAAGGTAGGTACATACTCAGCCTCGGTTGAGAGATGTAGTTTCTGGTTACTGCTTGAGCGTGTTGTCTTGCTGCAGCATCGGGGCCGTTGAGGTCCACAGGACGATTCTGCACCATTGTTGCCATTGTAAAACTAATACAGTAGACGGCTCAGGAGAGGTAACCGATGTGTTAAAAGGAATTAACACTCAGAAGTCATATGACACTCAAAACGGAAGTTTATGAAGTGACGATTCGAGGACGTGCGCGCCGCCAGACAACGTATGACGTGCACGCTTAGTGGGACGCTCTGTCTATCTGAGCTTCCACATAGAATTTGCCACGATACTCTTAAATCTGTCCATCATGTACTCCTTAATACCTGATTTGTAGATATTTGAGAAAAAAATGTGGTTGTGTCGGTGTGCCTCAGATAGACTTACTGTAGGTTCAGGCACAAAGTAGAATTTACGTTGGGGCAAGCAAGAGACCGTGTGTAGTCTACACACGAAAAGATGGCATGTATTCAGTTATGAATAGCCTATCTTTGTATAAGTGAAGTCTTCAGATGCTGCTATCCATCTTCACTTAAGCTTTAGAAACCCTTTAGAAAGCCTCCACCAGTGACCATTCATGTCACTGTAGCATTCACTAATGAGTTTTAAGGCTTCTCGAAAGTACTTTAAATAGTATACAGAGCCCAGTAGATCTCAGTGAAGTAGCTACAGTTAGGGCAGAGACTTTGGTTGGGGTCATCCTATCATAGACCATGAAAGAAATAATTGCTGTCTTTAGACTCTAAAAAGTACTTTTGTGCATATTGGTCTTACATTTCCTCTCATCTACTGATTCTTTGAACACTTTCGCTTGTTCTTAAAAATGTTTTTTTATTGTTATTATTTGGACATGATATATGGGGCTTGCAAAATGAGTGGTGTAGGCTAAATGTGAGACTTCATTCGTACGTCATTGTGTTCTCAGCATCTGTATTTTGTCCATATGTTATTTATATTTATTTTAGCCACAGGACAGTGTAAGTACTACATGTGTTACTGGAGGTCAGTAGGCTAGTAGTGTGGCTTTGATACAGTCGTTTTCACTCTAATCACCATCTATCTATCTACCTGTAAGTTTCTTAGTTTTGTGGTCTTCAAACTGAATACAGGGGTTGAGCTTCCATGTCCTAGTGCATGTGTGTACATGAACACAGTGTGGTACATTTTCTCCCCACACCTGAACACACATACACATAAAAAAATCTCACAACACTTCCACACACATCAACACCTCTCACTCAAAAAACACACCTAAACATACACATACACACACACACACACACACATACACACGCGCGCACACCAACCCTTTTCAGTGGGAAATGTTGTGGCAGGAGAAAGCACTAGAGTTTGGAGTGGCTGCTGTGCAGCGGGCTTGTGGTGACGCTGTCCCTCTCGCGCACCTCATAAGAGCCCATCCAAACGTTTCAGACAGCGGGCAAAAAATAGCAGATTAATGCCAGTGAAGAGCCGCCGCCCACGGGTGCATTGCCCTCCGCTCAAAAATATCACTCTCCCCCACACACCCGTTTGAAAGATATGATGTTTTTCACGCAAGCGCAGTATTTGAACAGCCTCCTATTCACCTGCACCCACACCTGTGTGTGTAAGTGTGACAAAGGGAGGGTCTGTTTGTGTGTATGTGTGTGTGTGTGTGTGTGTGTGTGTACGCATGTGAGAGAGGGTGTGTGCGGCCGTGTTTCGTGCGAGTGTGTGCATTTGAGAGAGGGAGTGTGTGTGTGCATGTGATAGAGGTGCACGTGTGTGAATATGTGTGTGTTTTTTTGTTTAGGGAAGACAGAGAGAGAAAAAGAGAGAGAGTTTGTGTGTGTCTATACAGAGTGTGTACGTGATTATCTGAGCACTGTGAAAAGTGTGAGGATGCCCATTCTGATAGCTAATGAATATGTGGACTCAACCTTTGGCATAACATGACCATACACTGAGTGCACTTACAGTTCTTTTACAGTCATTTTTACACTTTTATCTTCACAAGTGGTTCTTTATAATATGCACTATACCTACAAATATCAGTCGCCCTTTGGGGCAGAATGCAGTAAAACAACCAGAACCTCGCCCAGAAGTTTATGCTACCAAAACTATAGCAGATGCTACTCTCAAGACTTCTTTAGTCACTCATTGTACAATATACTACAAAAAATTGGAAAATGCATATCTATATGGTGCTGCATTCTTTATATCATGCACTAAATTACAAACAAATAATATAAAATGTAAAATAATAAGCCAATGTCAATGTCATGCCAAAAAAGTCAGAACTGCAGAAAGACTGCAGATATGAACATCCATCACATGCTTTGTGGCAGCTTTTGTAAATTTGCAACAAACACGAAAACGTACACAGCCACTTACACAGCCACTCCAGACACATTAAGCGAATCACACAAGCTGCTCAGAACTTAATCCAATCATACACAAACAGGATGATTGATTGTGCGTGGGTGTGTGTGTGTGTGCGCGCGCACGCGTGCAGACTCAAGACCAGCCAGCACCAGGCAAGGGGCCTCCTTCAAACAGCATGGTTTTGCCTATAGCTGTTAGCCATGGGGTAAGTAGTCAGATGTACGTGAGTGTGTGTGTGTGTGTGTGTATCTTTTTCAGGTTTGGTGTATGTAATTGTGTAAAGCTAAATTGACATCAGTGTGTAGCTACTGTAACTGGTGTGTGTATGCATATCGATGTGTGTGCAGCAAGATTGAGTCATGTGGTAGTGCGTGTGTATGTGCGTGAATGGGAAAACAGCAAAAAAGAGTCAGAACTGAAATTCATGGTAAAATTGTTTACCACAGGTACGTTTGGAGACTCAGTCAGAATTGTGGTTGCAACATTAGGAACAAGGTTTTATTAACAATGATGCATCAATAGAGACCTAATATAAAATAATAATAAAGAAATGCGATAACATTAGAAATGTTATGTACAAGATTATTATTCAGATTCCTTCAGTAATATAGCAGCAGCTATAGTAGTCAAAAACATCCCTAATCCTGAGGCTCTACTGTTGGTGTTGACCTGCCTGTATACAGTGCACAGGCCTGGAGGTGATAGGCTGTTGTGCTGATCACTGGTAAATCCTTTTATTGTGTGATTGGATCAATTATCTACCGAGGTTAAGTGTCTGCCTGTTGGAACCATTCACTTGGACACAGAGAAACAGCCTGAAAAAGTCTGTGTCTCCTCTCTCTCTCTCTCCCTCTCTCTGTCTCTCTCTCTCAACACACACACACACACACACACACACACACACACACACACACCCACACACACACACACACACACACACACACACACAGATAAAACACACAGACAAGATAGATACACGCATAGAGAAGCAAAAAGGTTTGAGACGAGGTCAGTAGGCTAGCAGTGTGCCTTTGATACAGTCTTTTGCCCTCTAATCACCATCTGTATGTGCAAATAAGGAGGACAAAAGATGCAATCGGCATGTTGACAAAGACAGGAAGTGTCTCCCACTATCCAGTACCACCCCCCCTTCCACACACACACACACACACACACTCTCTCTCTCTCTCTCTCTCTTTGTCTCTCTATTTCGTTCGCTCTGTCTTTCTCTGTCACTTTCTCTCTCTCTATGTCTCTCTCCCACTCACTCACACACCCAGACTTACGCACACATTTTTTAACCCCACACGCAGGCATTCACAGACATTCACACACATGACCGGACGTGATGGAAGAAATGTGTTGGTGGTCTCAAGCAGATTCCCAGCCCGACCCTGCCCCTCTCTCCCCCGCAGAAGCCCTCTCTGGCTCATCAACACCCCCCCACCCCTTGCTTCTTGCTCATAATGCCTAACTGACCTTCGGTCTAATTGGACTTTGGAGGGGTGGGGTGTTGTGGGCCATTGCTGTCCTGCAAGAGTCCCTTCAAGGCAGCAGTGAGCCCCGGAGAAGAGTCAACTCGGGTCATGTCTTAATGAGGTTCAGAGAATGTGACCAGACACATTTACAGACTAAGCTGCTGTGTGGACAAAGTGCAGAAGAAAAACATAAAACCTGCAGAGTACAGAACCGTCATCTATGGCCCAAAGTGAGATACAAGGCTGCCGAAAGAGGCCAAATTTGCCACCCAACTTTGTATGTCATATTTGACCTTCAGAGAAGAGGGCGATTCCAAGGCCCTTGTAGAAAATAAAGACTGATATTCAGAGGCAGACATCCCAAGTTCAGAAAGTAAAAACCATTAAACCATACTTGGTGAAGCTAATTCACTGAAGCAACTGCTCCTTAGTAGCATAACTCCTTAGCCAGGTGTATGCATGAAATTCCCTGTGTTAAAAGCACAGGCAGAAGGAATACGTGGCAGCACTTTTACTTTCTCAAGCCAGTTTGTCCATCTCTGCCGATGCTATTACTGTTATTATTGTGGAGGGGGCATTTTATATTCGTTTGTAGGTTCTGACACACTCAGAGATATGTGTTTCCAATCACAAACAGCCAAAGTGTTGCCTCATGTTTCACTTCCTAGGTAATGAGGAGAGTAGAGATAACTGAATATGATGATTAACTCTCACCATGTTTGTGAGGCATTTGGACAAGGCCTCCGGTGCCTGCGTCACTTTCTTTCCATTTGACAGACTGCTCCTTTGTGTGGTGTGGGATTTGTGCGTCGTGTGTGTGTGTGTGTGTGTGTGTGTGTTTTTAAAAGAGTAGAAAAAAACCCTGCAAAAGTGGGGGGTTTTGTGGGAGCCGGAGGGACGGCTTCATTGATAGGGCTCGTAAGGGGCGCTGAAAGGCTGAAAGCGAAGCCTGCTGCGTTACAGGTTCCTTGTTCCATTCAGAACCTTTTCTTTTTCTTGCCCTCCACAGGAACAGCGATGTTGGTCAGCATTCAGTCCCCCAGTTTAAAAGTTCCCTCCATGATGGCTTGTGTGAAGTTGGTGTGGCTCACAACACACACACACACACATTTACACATTTACACACATACACACGCACGCACATACACACACACAGACACGCACACAAACACACATGCACGCACGCACGCACACACACACACACACACAATCACACACATGCACCCATGCACACACACACACGCACACATCTACACACACTTTCCTTCCCTCTCTCATGCTGAGAATTTGAACAGTTGTGGCTCCAACAGTTTATATTCTTCTCTGTCGTTACAAGGACATTGTGCTGAAAAGCGTCTCCTCTCTTTCCTTTTCATTACTTCGAGACAGTCTGGGAATATGCGCATAAGCAGCTAAACTCAGACTGCATGTGACAATGCACATAGTCTACATTTGACAGCCAATGGCAGATAGTACTAAAACTGTTTTGTAAAGAAACATTTGATTATGATCACATATATTACAAGTATGATGAGAAAAAACTTTAATTTAATTGACATGCATTATGTGTGAAGGTTATACTTGTCAATTAAATAATAATAATAATAATTATATTGAAAACACAACATCAGTAAATTAGATGTGGCATATGAGTGTGTAAAACCTGTTCTCACTAAAATATGTTCAGGGCTGACAAAAAAAAAAAAAAAAACAGACAAAAAAAAATCAGGGTAGCCTCTGAAAAAGCATAATATCATAGATATATCACATGACTTGAATAAAATTTGCCCACTTGATAGTTTTTCTCAATGCATCCTTTGATCTGAGTCAATTGACAGAGAAATAAGTGACTAAAACACACACGTTGGCACGCATGGCAAGTACACACACACACACACACACACACACACACACACACACACACACACACACACACACACACACACACACACACACACACACACACACACACACATGCACACACACAATATTGTCAGGCTGATTTCCTCTGACCCTTTTAAGCATTCCCTGTGTATGTGTAGGAGCAAAGCGTTTGCCTTCTCTTTTGTTTCATGTGCTGCCTCACTGTTCAGCTGTCAAAACATACGAAGGCTGGCAGCGAGTTCGTTTGCTTAAAGAGCCCCGCAGCCCGAGCTGTCCCCAGTCCCAGGAGAGCCCTGCCAGCTTTAAGTAGCACAGCGTGTGTCACACAGAGCTGTGTGCAGGCCCTGAGGGAACTGCCCAAGGTTCTTTAACGCCTCATCACATTTAGCTTGGCAATTAATACTGAATTGAGTTAAAGGAATCAAGGTTTTTTTTTTCTTTTTAATATTAAAACGGCAACCTGAAATGTAAACTCACACTGAACACTGTTGAAAACCGCATTTTTTACGAAGGCTCTGCGTTATCAGTTTTCCACTTTTGCATAAACACTGCGCTTGGCCTTTTCCCGTTGTGTTGCTTTAGAGCCATGGAGGAGGAGCTGTGTGTTTGATGTAGGCAGGAGCTACAAAAGGACATCATTTTTTTCTTCTTTTTTCCAAATCCAGCCAGCATTCCCATAAATACCTACATTCCTACCATTATAACGGAATGAAAGAAGAAAATGTATTGCTGTTTGAGGTCATATATAATATATATTCACACTCGCAGCACATGTCACAATGGTCAAGATATTCAAAGACAACAGCACCAAAGAGATTTGATTGGTTAACCCCCATCCCACACCCTACAGCAGCCCCCGCCCCACCCCTCACCCCCACCCCCACCTCACCCCACCCGCACACCCATCGATACATTCAGTCTTTTGTTGTTTTGCAAATATACTAATCATCTATTAATTACAGACAGGCATAATTTACAATAAAATAACACTTTCTTAAAAGTCGAACAATTCATCGTTCCTTTGTTTTTTTTTTATACTACAATAATTTCAACAAATTGAAACACACAGTCTGGCTTCCTCTGCGTCGCCTGGTAGATCCTCTGTGGGGGAGACACACATGTCTGAAGTGGCAAAGAGGATGTCCGGTAGGAAACAGATCGGTCAGACCTCCACATAGACGCTGGTGAGGCACTTGTTTAATTTAATGCCAAGCCGTAAAGCGGGGTGCGTCCAGCTTCTCTAGGCATGTGTAGTGTGCTGTCCCCCCAAAAGCACTTGTCTGCACTTCCCACCCCTCCTGGGTCGCTTTGCTTTTGTCCGTCTTAAAGAGACATTGGGCCCGTTGCAACATCTCCAGCTACACATAGACACCAGAACTACAACTTCAGAACCAGCACAGAAGGAGAAGAGGAATACTGCATATTTAAAATAATAAAATAAAATAAAATAAAATAAAATAAAATAAAATAAACAGGAAAGGTCACATAGTAAAGACTTGACTTAGGGAAATCAGAGATGCTGGATGACAAAAACATATAGAACACAATACACACAGAACATTTTCTCTACTGTGTGGAGTTACAAAAAACTGACTTTTTGTTTGGCTTTTATTCAAAAAAGAACACTTACTACAAACTTGGCAAAACAAAACTGTTCCTTTTCTGCCATGACAGAAAATTATGTGCCATATTTCAGCTAGTGTACTACATCCAAATGCTGGTTATTGTCAGTTTTCAGTTCTTTATTTTCTAAATGGTAAATGATGTTGCCAGTTTTTTTTTTTATCATTACTTAAACAGTGTAGCGAGACGTCCAACACATTTAATATTTGCTTCCTTTTTGCTTTTCAGCGCAGCTCAACACAGCTGTATGACTAGTGGGTAATATGCAGTTCTTGTGACAATTTTCCAAAGCTTAACGGACATGATCACATCCACTGTAGTACCACAGCACCCTTCCTCTCAGTCCCATTTTAGTAGTACACAGAGGGCTTGCCTCAAAATTTCTCTCTGATCTTTTTTTTTGCACCGCACATTTCTTTAACGCCATGACCACAGGAGGGAGAAACACAGTGGCAGCACTTTTACTTTTGAAACAGCTAAACGTCTCCTCGAAACGAGGAATACAGCTGGCCCTAACGTGGTACAGGACAAAGACAGGCTTCAGCGTTTGTCCTGAACTTGACTGTACTACCATTTACGATACACTGAAACCCCTGCACATAGATATGTGGATGTCCTTGTGTAAAACCGAACATTAATAAATTTGTATACACAACAAAACCAAATACAGTGGGCAGATACTTGTTAGGCAAACAAGTATTAACACATCTAACAAAGAGAGCCTGGCCAGATTAAAGCCAGATTAGGGCCAGGACTGTGCTGAAATAGTGTGTGTGCATGCGTGTGTGTGTGTGTGTGTGTGTGTGTGTGTGTGTGTGTGTGTGTGTGTGTGTGTGTGTGTGTGTGTGTGTGTGTGTGTGTGTGTGTGTGTATGTGTGCCAGGCATGCACAGGAACCGTGCTGGGTCATGGTCCAGTTAGTGCCATGGTCTGTGAATCTGGGTTACAACACGGACATTAGGAGGTTAAGCTGATTTTAGTGCAAAACCACCCTGTACTATTGACAACAAATTAGAGGAGCTAATGGCTGAAGCGTCTATGTGTTTGCGTGCGCATGTGTGCGTGTGTCTGAGTGTCTGTGTGTCTGTGTGTGTGTTTGTGTATATATTTTGTGTGTGTGTGTGTGTGTGTGTATACCTGTGTTTATCTGGTACATGGGCATTATTGGTTGTGTTCAGAAAGGATTACAAGAATGACAATCACAAACTAGACAGAGAAAGAGGATCCACAGAGAGAGAGAGAGAAAGAGAAAAAAACACACCCAAAAAACAAAAGCGAAACGACCCATAATGAATACTTAAAAAAACACAATAACATTAAGAATAAATCCGCATCATTCCAGAGCTTTTTTGTCCAGAGCTTCTTTGCCATTGGTCCGCGAGTAGGGTTCGAATGCCGAGGAGCTCAGGTAGCGGGCCGAGAGTTCCTGCAGGTTGCCGGCCAGCGAGCCTGCCATTCCCAGGGGGGTGGAGGAGATGCGGCTGGCCACCGTTCCCAGCAGGGAGGGCATGGGAAAGCTGAAGATGCCCGGGTGGGGGTGCGGGGGGTGGTGCGGATGGGGGCCCCCCGGGGGCGAACCCTGCAGCCCCGTGACAGCGGCTGCTGCGCTGGTGACCGGCGGCAGAGGGGGACTGGCGCTGGCTGTGGTGCCCACGCTTCCGGACCCAGAGCTGGAGCACGACCCACCACCGCCACCGCTGGCCCCGCCACCGCCACCAGCAACCCCGCTGGGATCGTTTGCCGTGGCGATACCAACGCCGACCCCCAGGCCCATGGAGGGGCCCCGCAGCGCAGAGCCGCAGTGGGGCAGCAGCCCTGGCAGACCCGGGTTGGTCAGCAGCCGGCCCTGCTCCAGGAGACGCAGCACGCTGCAGGTGGCGGCCGTCTCGGACACCACCGACCGCAGCTCCGTGTCCTTGCCCTGGTCCTTCTTCTGCTTGGTGCGCCGGTTCTGGAACCACACTTTTACCTGCACACAGAGACAGAGCGAGACTTGACAAATGCGGCTTCAGCTTTTGAAGTACAACTGAGATGTCCCATTAATAATACACAGTAACAATGCACAGGTTTTGAATTTTACTGTCAAATATACATTGTGCTCTAACCAAAGCAATACATGAGGTTTTCACCTTCTTTACTGCGTATAAAAATGCAAACAATTGGTATAAAGCAAATTCAGAAATGTTGAAATTTACTGAGCTTCCTACCATTTAGACAGTCCTATCAAACCCTAAATTTAATTTGTGTAACCATGGTCCTCAGGGATTTATGCAGACCACATATGAATACACAGCAAATGAGTTCAGGATATGAGGCACAGAATTACCAGATAACTCTGGCCAAATACTTAACAAATGGCCGGAGCATTGAGCTGCCTAGGAAGAGCCAATCATATGACGATGTCAGGTGTAGTCATTCTAAAGCAACCCTGCACTGCAAAGACTTCCTGCTTCAGAGTCTGTCCTGAACTTCACTGTACTAACGTTTACGACATGCTGAAAGCCCTGATGTGTGGGTGTCCTTGTGTGAAACCGAACATTAATAAATTTGTATGCGCAACAAAAAATATACTGTGGGCAAATACTTGTTAGGTAAACAAGTATTAACTCATATAACAAAGACATGTAAGGTGCATTAACTTGAATAAACAGGACAGCATTTATATATACCATCAGGGTTATGGTATTTATCAAACACTTTTCTTCAAAGCAATGTACAACTCCCATAAAACACCACATTATCGACAAAACACTTAGATAACTTTAGAATATAGCAAAAATAATTTAGAGAAAAGCATGAACATAACATATAAAGACTAACATAGCTTAAATAATTATCAGAGAAGATATAAGGATAAGGTAGTGAGATAAAAGAAATACATGTGGTATAACCAAAGCCTCATATGAATTACCCAATAATACGACTCTAAATTTCATCCATGGCATTGCTTTGGCTGCTTAAACCAACCGTCAGATACTTACAAAAAATAACCAAGCAGTCGCTACTCTGCATCTCATTTGCTGCGCTCTTTTGTAAATATGATTGGATTATTTAATTGTGTCCCCGCATACCACGTATAGCTTTGTGTTCTTTTGAAAGGCTAATTAAATCTTTTCAATGGCCCTGTCACTCCACTTGGTCGATCAAGGTGCTAACACAACCAAGGTCATGGTTCCTATGCCCACAGCCAACATACAAATAAAAATATACACGTCATAATAGCGGTCTGTCCCCATAAGACTATTTGCTAAATGAATAAGTAAATAAATAGAAATGAAGACAAATGAATAAGTCTTCATCTATCATCTCTTGTAACCGTTTGCATATAGTGGAAACATACTTTTCTTGTGCCAACGGAATTTGCAATTGTTAATTATGGTTTTCACACCCTAAATATCAATGGGAGAGAGGCTACTGAGACATAATTTTCCCAGAGTGTTACAGTCAAATTGTCTTTTTGTTGCCATAACAAAGGAATGCCTTCGCTAACATCACTTTTCTACTCACAAAGTCGATGTGTTTAGTGTTTATAATTATGTATTGCCAACTGAGGCTCTTGCTGCTTGCCCAGTGCGCTTGGGCCGCTAGTTCTGTCTTGCACACACATAGCGGTGCATATGCACAGAGAGGGGTTAGTAGGTCAACTGCCAAAATAAAGATGCAAGGAGGGCGGGGGCAGATAGACAGGGGGCATTGAGCTGTAGCAACATCCCACTGCATTTGCACAATGTTAGCAAAGGCACAAACACACACATTAATGTGTCCATCACCATCCACACATATCCACACATATCCATCATATCCACACATAGCCACTATATCCCACGGCATTTGCATAGGCACACACACACACACACACACACACACACACACACACACACACACACACACACACACACACACACACACACACACATTCACACGCACGCATGAATGCATGTACGCACACACTTATGCACACATACCATAAGCAATAAGACCCCTCCACACACTAATGGCTATGGCCAACAGTCTGCACTTTCTTACGTTGACTGTGTTTCCCTTCAGCCACCTTGCAGCAGAGCAAGCCTGTCTGGTGGCCCAGCCCAACCCACAGCTGCTAACATGGCCTCTCATCTTCAGCATGCAGGGGGAGACACGCGCTGCAGAATTTTAATGTAATCAGAGGCTGCAGAGGAACATGTGCTACAGCTGGATAATTAACTGGGGAGAAGGTGTATAAAGTGCAGATGTGTTCTGTATGATTTTTAGACGTGTTGCCTGGAACACGTTGGGGTTCTTTGCCAACATTTCTCCGATGCCTACTGTACATCTGAGGTGCTTGTCGTGAGTATATATAATTTTTACCACACTACGCTACAGCCGAAGGGAGTTGAAGGAAAACAGGAGAGAGGCAAACATTCAGGGCTCTCCCCCTCGATCAGGGACGCTACACAGAGGGGACACGACGAACAGCAGGCAATCAAGGAATGAAGCTGCACAGCAAGAGAATGTCTAGGGTGGTCGGGTGTTTGTAATCTGTGTGTGTGTGTGTGTGTGTGTGTGTGTGTGTGCGTGTGTGCATGTGCGTGCATGTGTGCTTGTTCATGCACACACATTTATTTGCGTGGTTCTGTGTGTGTGTGTGTGTGTGTGTGTATGCAGACTGATGCCTGTACAGACACATTACCAAACCAGCAATTCCTATTTGTTGTTGTTTTTTTTTAATAGAATAAAATAGAATATTCAGTTGAGTAGAATTCCCATAGGGGTTCGCGGCAAATGGAGCCAGTACGAGAGACTACAAAAAGCTAAACCACCACTGCCACTGCCCTTCCGGAGTCCCTGCATTCCACTTGCTTAAAGGTCTCATTCCGCGAAAAAACTGTTTAGTACTTGCTCTTTTTGAAATACGGCAGGTCAGTGTGAGTTGCATATGCATGCTGCACATGACAATGTTTTTCTACCCCGATTGCCTCCATTAGTCAACAAAAAATAGGCGGGAAAAAACTAGTGAATAAAGAAAAGGCAAACAAAACGACGTAAGTTTGTTAAAAGCCATGCTACAGCTGTGGTTACCGGAGGAGTCTCGTTGCAGCACACATTCACTTTAGCCAAATATGGGTAAGTATGTGTGTTTGTTTAGAACGTTTAAATCTTCTATTTGGTGTGCTATGTCCAAATGGGCTTTGAATAATTGTAGCCTGTGACTAGCTTGGCCAAGAACCTATCATTCTCCCTGCTCCATCTCCTCCACCAAACTACAACAGCCTATAACAGGAGCACTAAAGCCTTTTTTTACTAAAACCGGACTACAGAGCATTCATTAATACTAGAGACCACCGCAAAATTAATGAAAAAATGATGCATGACCTTTAAGCTCCCTAAAATATTCAGTGTTTTTTTTTTGTTACTCAGGACAACACAGATATTTATTATGTGCTCTGTACCCTGGCTGTACTAACTTTATGCCTTTGTTTACTCTGTGTTCCTCTGCGTCCCTCTGCATATCTGTAGCTTGTTTATGTCCTCTTTTTGTAAGTCGCTTTGGATAAAAGGGTGGTGCTAAGTGCTAAGTGTAATGTAATGTAATGTAATGCTCTTTCACCCCACCACCAATAAATACATAAACAATAATAGCAACATCGGTCATCATGCACAGCGTAATGTGCTTGCATCAGGTGACTGTGAGGCCTGCGTGTGTTAGTGTGAATGCGTGTGTGGGATTGGAGGCAGGAGAAGCGTGTGCATGGAGAAGTGGCATGTTTGGAGCGCATGGCATGAGAGGAGTCGGGAGGCCATGTGCAGTTCAGCCACAGAGGGGGCGCACTGACCTCCACGTGACCCCGACCCTGCACTGAGCACGGAGTGGGAAATATGCTTTTGACTTCTTTTTCTTCTCCTCTATTTCCCTTCTTCCCTCTCTCTCTCTCTCTCTCTCTCTCTTCCCTGTCTTCCTCTCGGTCTCTCTCGCTCTCTCCCCATCTCTTGTATTTAAACTGTTCATTGTAACCATTAATTTGTTTTTGAGTCCTTAATTTAGTTTTAATGTCATGATCAATTACATTCAGGTGTACTTTACATTTAAGTGATAGCATGACATATTTCTGCCTTTTGTCCTTTTAAATTATTAAGCAAAAATAAAAAAATAACATTAAGGATGGAATGGAAAGCACATAAAATAAATACAATTTGTCTATTTCGTGTAAATAGTTAAAATATTCTAAATCAGAGGTTATCACTGATTATCCTGCTGTTGCACGTTTTTGTTTTTCAGTGAATAAATAGGTGAAAAGATAACACTCATGCAGACATGACCTCTTTTTTCTGTGGTAGTTCATGGGCAACAGATCCAGGAGGTGTGTGTGTGTAATGTGTGTGCATAATTTAGCCGTTTGTGGGTCACCTTGTGTAATTTATATGTGTGCATGTGTGTGTGTGTGTGTATGTGTGTGTCTGTGTGTGTGTCTGTGTGTGTGTGTGTGTGAGTGTGTGTGTGTGTCTGTGTGTCTGTGTGATTGCAAGCATGTACGCTACCTGAGTTTCAGACAAGTTGAGTTGTCTTGCGAGCTCGGTCCGTTCTCTGCCCACCACATATTGGCAGCGCTGGAACTCCATCTCCAGCCGGTACAGCTGCTCCGCCGTAAAGGAGGTTCTGGTACGTTTGGGTCGGTCCAGGTCCAGACCCTTTGGCAAAATAATCTCTCGGATCGACCCTTTGGCATCTAGAAACAAATCACACGCAGCGTACCACACAGATCAGCAGACGCTCTCCTCACAGTTTCCTTACACTGCGAAGCTAGAATTGTCTATATTGTTGGATTTTAGCCCAAACTCTGTGCTGTCACAGTTAAATCATTTAAAGTCGTGTAATTTTAACAAAGCTCGATCAAATATGTTGTGCATCATTCTAACAAAACGTAGTCGACAGTTTATTGAAAATTGGGTAAACAATTCCACAACATTCTCACAAGTTCCATATTAAGTTGAACACAATACACCTTCAACCTACTCTAACACTGAGACCAGTTACTGTGTAACACACTGTCCTGTGTATTAAAATTAAAACACAAAAGTAGTAACTAAAAACCCACAAGCCGTATGTTCAGATTTATATCAATATCTGACTCACAGGCATTACTAATATTTAATTTGATTATTTTTTTAAGAGGATAATTTACTAGGACTTTGGATCTTGTGGCTGACTAATAGAATGAAAATCTTACAATTCAGCAGTTAATTCATATTCCATTAGTAGTACATTTCTGATGTATCCTCCAATCACACTTTCAAAATACATTATTATTAAATATATACAAAAAAATAACACTTTGGAAATGTGCTCAGCAACTGTGTTTTTATAATGTACAATTACAGGCTTACACACTCTCACACACATCTAAAAAATAAATGAAGAAAAAAAGTATGCAAAATCTTGTTGGATGATTAAAAATTATCTGCAGGATAAAAATATAAAATAAATGCATCTATTTGCGAATGTGACTTCTAGATTTTTTTTCTTTTTGTATACACACTATAAAAAGTGCTGCTTTGAATCAACTTAAAAAAATAACGCAAGTGGCCTATGGATCTTTTTATGTCGGTTAAACTTAACAGTGCCATGTACAGTCATAACACACATACCAACATAAACAGATCTTTTTTTTTACAGTTGGTTTTATGGTTCAATTTTTACAGTGTATGCTTCAACATCAACAGTAATGCCATGAAATCTATAAAATAACAGGAGCATGAAAATATCTATATACAATATTGTCAAATGTCAGGCTAAGGTAAAATACGATGTTTGAACTTGATGAATGAATTTAGACAGAAAAGATTAACGGCAGATTAATTCCAATAACAGTGTAGGCTATAGTATGAATTACAAATTGAAATGAGGATCATATTACTTGCACAATAAAATGTGCAGGACATGAATGATGATCAAATCCTAAACTATTTAATAGAGAATGTAAATATAAATTCACCACGTTATTTATATATTTAGTATTGCCGATGACCCATTAATGATTCTTATTAATCATTACTTTTACTGAGAAACTAACCCAGTCATCTTCAGAATTATTAGTTGGTTACTTAATTACATAATTTTGTAATTTACTCTTTGTTTCATTATTGAACATATCCTCTGGAATGTAAAATGTGACTAAATACAAATTCAACTTAATTATCAACATACGACACTTAAACTTCTTTTACCATTAGATAATGTGAGGCCATTTATATATTACTAACAATATTCTTAATTGAATTTATATGCCCCAAAACACTATTATACACTATTATATTTAGATGCAGTGCCGATTAAATTTTAAGTCAGTGAACAACCACAGCAGTATTTGTTACATGCACATATAGATATTTTACAGAGAGCATTGGCCTTCATTCTGCCTCTTAGGCATAAAATATAAAAATATGCAAAGCTGATCGTTTTTTATGTTAGTAGAGTAAGTCTTCATGTTTACATGATTTACACTTAGTAAATTCCTTTGTTTCCCCTTGTGTACTGAAACAGCCTGAGTTCACGCTGCACAGTTTGTTAGTACTCTTTTGATTTTTATCTTTGAAAATCACGAGTCGCAGAAGTTGCCTCAAACATTCACTCACTCACTAGCACAAATACACTCTCGCTTACATAGTGTCACCTATACACACATATCACACACACACACACACACACACACACACACACACACACACAAACACATACACACACACGCAAACATACTCACACACACACACACAAGCACCAACACACATACACAAACACACACACACATACACACTCTCACACACTCCCAATCAGACATATTGTGATGCAGAATGTGAGTGTGTGGGTCAGTTGGTCGGTCGGCCGGCCGGTTGTTTGGCGTTGCCTACCTCGCACTAATATCCTCCTACAGTAGTCTGGGTCACCGGTGCTGGAGCGGCTCTTGTCACAGGTGTCGGAGGCTGCGGAGGGGGAGAAGGACTCCGGAGGCTCCTTCAGGAAGCTCTTGGAGACGCTCCCCTGGGACTCCTTCCCCTCCTTCCCCTCCTTCAGCCCGTTCTTCAGCATCATGCCCGGCTCCTGCTCCTGGTTGTACCGCACCTCCATGCGCTTTCTCTCTCTCTCTCTCTCTTTCTCTCTTTTTTACTGTCCGCCTCCCTCCTCCTCCTCCTCCTCTTGTTCTTCTTCTCTCTGCCTTTCTTCCCCCGACCTCTCAAGGACCAGACAATGGGGGGAATATTGCCCGTTTTGGTGTCTCGGTAATGTCCCCCTCTGTGTTCTCCTGGTCCTACTGCCCCAAAAATCAGAGCGTTGCTCCTGGTGGAATTCGGTGGGCTTTAATGTTGCAGCGGATGCTGACTTCGTCCCTCCGATGTGCGTCCCTATTACGACTGTCCAAAACTCACTTGCCAATGATCATGGAGTGATCGGCAGGAAGGAAAAAAAAAAAACTTCGCGGCGATGGAGTGGCCCCCCTCACCTCGCTACACACACATCAAGCTGATAGATGATCTCCAAATAATCAGAAGAGGACAGATGCATGCTGCGCAGTCCAATTGATTACGGTAATTTTCTGCTGCCTCCACATTTGCGTAACATCATGAATAGGCGAAATTGTTTTGGAAATATATTGGCCCCTAATGGTGGGGTTTGCTCTCGGTGTCCCTCTCCGGCAGTCAGCTTTCAACTACCGAATCAAGTCAAATGATTGGTCTCGCTTGGAGAAAAAACAGCCTCTCTGATAATGCATATGCACACACACTCACTAGCACACGCATGACTCTAGGTTCATATACACACACACAACACACGCACGCACACATACACACACACACACAGACACACTCTCATAAACACACACACAACACACGCCTGCACAATCACGAAGGAATGCCACTTCCAGAATAGGTCCCAGTCTCCTCATCCTATTCTCCTGAGTGTGTGGCCAGCCATTTTTTTTTCTTCTTTTTCTTCTTCTTCTTCTCTTTTTTTTGTTGCTGTCGGCGTCCGTTGCACTTTTCACAATGTAGTCGGTGGTCTCGTCACCCGGGCCAACTTTAAACACGTCGTAAGTGAGCCGGCGTTTCCGCACACAGAGCGCGCTCCGCTATGCTGCGCCTCCATCTAAGAACTACCACGATCGCAGAGTACAGAGGGAGAGTGACAGCAAGACAGACGGAGAGACCCAGGGGTGGAGGTGGGGGGTGGGGGGTAGCAGGAAGAGAGATAAAGGAATTGAGAGAATAAGACGATACAGAAAGCTATAAAAAGAAAAGGAGAGACAGAATATGTTGTACAAAAAATACTTTAGATGTACCTAAAGTGAAATTAGGAAGGGTGGTGAAAAATTGTCAGTCATTCGGATAGATGGAGAGAGAGAGGGAGAGAGAGAGGGAGAGAGAGAAGCAACAGAGGAGTGAGTGGTTCCACATCGCTGAAAGAAGAAAGAGAGGAATCTGCCCTTGTGGTCTCACCCCAAACCTGTTCATTAGCGCTCTACCCCCCCAACCCCCATCCCACGCGCACACACACGCACTCACAACCTGTCGCTGTTAAAGACCATCAGCTCTCAATGAAAAATCTGTAACTCACAATAGTGCCTGTCTTAACTCACATCCATTCATGCACACCTTCCCACACACACTTGCATGAACGCATACATACACATGCACGCTCACACACGCACACACACGCACACGCACACACACACATCCTCACTTTTCTGCTCCCTCTCCAGTCTCATCCTAACTGACAAAACACACAGATATACTCTCTTTTCCCCACACACACACACTCACACACACATACGCACACACACAAATACACACACACACACACACCCAAACACGTATGCTCACACACTTAGCATCCCACCCACCCACTCACTCTCGGCGTTTCTATTGTCAGCGCAACAATATCTGTGGGAGCAGTGGTGGCTGGTAATCCAATAAGACCATTGATTAGTCTACAATGATTCAATTCAAGGCGGCGG
Source organism: Coilia nasus (assembly GCA_027475355.1). Taxonomy (NCBI): domain Eukaryota; kingdom Metazoa; phylum Chordata; class Actinopteri; order Clupeiformes; family Engraulidae; genus Coilia; species Coilia nasus. The sequence continues at coordinate 13,800,362 of CM050204.1, read as the reverse complement.
CCCCAGAGCCGAAGCTCTGCTGTGGGCCTTCTCGTCACCTCTCGCTGCCCCCACGCCCTGGCCCCCCAACCCCTCTCCCTATTCAACTCTTTTATGGGAAAGCAGGAGCCAAAGGAGAGAAAGATGGTAATTATCTAATTGGACTATTAACAAACAATCCGGAGAGTGTGAGTTCCTGGGCGTAAGTGTGTGTGTGTATGTCTTTGTGTGTGTGTGTGTGTGTGTGTGTCTTTGTGTGTGTGGGTGTCTATGTGTGTGTGCGTCTTTGTGTGTGTGTGTGTGTGTATGTGTGTGTGTGTGTGTGTGTCAGTGAGAGAGAGACTGTGAAGGGCCACATGTTGCACTAACTTTGTTCAGCGAGTGTTTGGGGTGGCCGTCTGAAGTGGAGGAGGAGGGACTGTTAGGAGAGGTAAGAGGGAGCCAAGCAAAGAGGAACCTTAGGGCGCAAAACAAGGAACTTATGCTGTCTGGGGCTCTTATTCTTCGGAAAAAAATGAGAGAGAGAGAGAGAGAGAGAGAGAGAGAATTATGTAAATTATAGATAACTGCTTTTCATCACACTGCCCAAAATCATCACTATTTCAGAAAACACTTAAAAATCAAAGGACAAGGTCAGAACAATCAATGTCCTCCCTAAAATCCTGCACAGGCTACTATTACCGAAACTGCATTTTATGTCAACAGTATTTTACATGTTTTAAAAAATCATCTAACAAGATCAATTCAAAGCAAAGAGCAAAGCAAATGCTACATCAGTGTGGAATTGTAATTTCTAAGGCTAATCACATCTCCAGTTAAGTGTAGATGAATGCTTACATATAGGCAGTATACATTTTCATAGACATGTTTCTGTTATGGGTGGAACGGGATACTGACTTGGGGGCACCTAGGAGGTATTTTCTTTTTTCTCTTTTGCGGCCACAGGTTCTCAGAGAAAAAGAGAAAGCAAGAGAGAGCGAGAGAGAGAGAGCGAGGGAGAGAGAGAGGAGGAGAGGCAGCAGTAGAGAAAGAGAAAGAGAAAGGGAGGGGGGAAGCAAAAGAACAAGTGAGAGCGAGGGTGAGGGTGAGAGAATCCCTGAGCTGAAGGACTGTCTTAGAAGTAGTACCTAATTAGACGCTAATTATCTGGCTGTGGTGAAACACTCACTGTTTTCTCACCACTAATGTTCCTGCCACCTCCTTACAAAATAACACACCTTTTTTTTTCTTTTCTTCTTTCTTTTTTTCTCCAGGCACAAGTTTCGCAAAACACTGTTGAGACCGCAGCATGCTCAATGCCTAGCAACACACAAGCAGAGAAAAAGAGAGGCTGGGAGATTCCAGGAGAGAGGTGATGGTTAAGTACTGTACAGTCGTTATGCTTCCACAGTCTGAATGGGGCTGTCCTCTCGTACAGGATCGGCCATTTTGAGTCGCCGCACAGCTAATCCTGCCTAAGTGAGCGAGGTGGGGGACCCCAGGCAGTTAAAGTGTGCTTTTTTTTTCTCCTTTTTTTCAAATCCCTTGTTCAGCACTAACCCTTATTTTTATACGTTTCCCTTTGCCTCTTTGTCGTGCCAGCCAGAGAGTCCAAGGCTCGCCTTGTGGGCCCAACACTTAGTGTGAAAACAAACTCTCCCTCCAACTATAGCAGGTGGTAATTGATGTGATTTTACATCCCCATGTGTTGGGCTTCTAAAACTAAGGCTTTGTGACAACTGACCCAATAGAGTGGATTAGAGACGTTATGCTGCGTTTGAGAGTGTCAAAAGAACATGGTGTAATACTTTTCCTTAGAAGGAATCCTTCTAGAATGTCCTTAGAATGTTCCTTTTGTGCAAGGCCAGTAAAAGATGTACATGAAACAAACTAGCTTTGAGACAAACAGGGACATTTGTGTTTTGTTTAGTTTTAATTGTCTTAGTTTATTTTCTCTGCCTGTAATGATAGGACAATGTGAGAGAGATCGGATGGGTTCGGGAAATGACCTCAGGAAGGACTTGAACCTGGGTCACTGGATATATGGTACGGTGGCCCCATGTTGTTCTATTTCTACTGAAAACAAACTGTGACCTGTGCAAGTGTCAGGCAGGTGCAGCTTCACAGACGTGACAGTAAAAACAAAGCCTGGTAGTGCTTAATGAATGCTGAGCAAGACTTTGTCTCTGCACTGGAGTTGTATTTGGACGGGTTGGTTCAGACTTGCAGGCAGCACACCGGCAGCAAAGTGGTCGATGAGAAGTCCTCCCTCTGAACGTGACTGTTTGGATGCTGGATGTGGTGTAATCAGAGCCGTACTCATCAATGGGGTTATCCATTGTAATTTCCCAACAAGAAACCCTGCCAACTGGGATAAACTGAGAGAGAGAGAGAGAGAGAGAGAGAGACAGACAGAGAGAGAGAGAGAGAGAGAGAGAGAGAGAGAGAGAGACAGACAGAGAGAGAGAGAGAGAGAGAGAGAGAGAGAGAGAGAGAGAGAGAGAGAGAAAAGAGACAGAGCGATAGAGACAGAGACAGAGACTGTACAAAATATGATATTTTAAGATTTAATATTTCACCAGACTCCATTTTTTTTATATTTCAAAGAGCTTAAAGAAAATAAAAAAATGATCATACTCCTTGGAGAGGGGGCTTCTGCGACCTTCGCCACACAATACGTCTTAAAGTGTCATGACCTGAGGGACTTGACCTGAGTAAAGCTGTGTCTGTGTAGGTTCTTGCAAAACTGATGCTTGTGACAATAGACACATGCTTACACACACACACACACACACACACACACACACACACACACACACACACACACACACACACACACACACACACACACACACACACACACACACACACACACACACACCACACCACACCACACCACTAATCCTACCACTGTTCATTCTACACTCCACAGTAATGTATTAAACTCTATCTGTATTGATATACTGGTACATGTATCTGTTATTTGTATTTGTTATGTTACTGTGTTAGTCTAAACATTGACTTTGGCAACACTGTACTTATACAGTCATGCTAATAAAGCACCCTTTAAATTTCACAGAGAGAGAGAGAGAGAAAGAGAGAGAGAGAGAGAGAAAGAGAGAAAGAGAGAGAGAGAGAGAGATTGATTTTGCCTGACTTGCTCACACCTTTAGCCCCAATCAAGCCTGCCTGTCTCTTCCCCCGACCTGCTTGTTGGCCTGTGTGCATAGTCCTGATGAACTGTGAAATAAAGTGTTATCTGCTTTTTAACCTTAACGGAGTACTTCCACGAGAAACCGTTTAGTACTTGCTCTTTTGAAATATGACAGGTCACCACGAGTTGCATATGCATGCTGCATGTGAAAATGTTCTTCTAACTCGATTGGCTCCATTAGTCAGTGAAAGAAAGTAGGCAGAAAAACGACTGAATAAGAAAAAGGCCAACAAAGTGACGTAGGTTTGTAAATTAGAAAAAGCTATGCCACAGTTGTGATTACTGGACAAGTTTTGTTGCAGCACACATTCACTTAGCGAAGTATAGGTAAGTATGTGCTTTTTGTGTAGAGCTTTTAGATCTTCTATTTGGTTCTCTATGACCGAATGGGCTTCGAATGATTGTATCCTGTGACTAGCATAGCCAAGAACTTATCATTTCTCCCTGCTCCATCTCCTCCACCAAACTAGAACAGCATGAAACAGAAGCACTAAAGCATTTTTTTCCACCAAAACCGGCTCACATGGCATTCATTAATACTAGAGACCACCACAAAATTAATGAAAACACGATGGAAGTACACCTTTAAAATAATGTTTCCAAAATCGTTTTGAGGGCACATCAGCTCTTAACAGGGTGATCATCATTTCTTACATACCCTTTGTGGCCAACAGTCTGCGAAAACAGCGCTATTCGCCAATAGGTCATACTTGCATAAAAATCTTGCAACGTTCTCTGCCTTGTCTGTGTACATAGTTGTTTCCAAAGGCCAAATGTCTCTAGATTTGTTGGTTAACCATTCAATTGCAAACTACTGCTATGGCCACGACAAAAGGCTGTGGTAAATTATTTACGCTGGTGATAACTAAACTAACTAAAATAATTATGATTACCATAGGGGGACCTTGGACCAATTCTTTAAGAAAAAAAATCTAAAGGCCACACCATACTGCAATATTTTTGTATACTTGCTTTCCTGTTGTTCACTCTGTCTCTTTCTCTAAAACACACACACACACACACACAGCAATAACTAAGGCAGAACGGGGTTGGTTCCTGTGGTATGTTATATATTATTTCACAAACTATTTCACAATTTCACAATTAATTTCACAAACTATTATTTTCACTCGTTTCACTGTTCATGCCCATGCTCACTCAGTCAGTTAGTCACTTACTCTCTCTCTCTCTCTCTCTCTCTGTAAACACACACACACACACACTCACACACACACACACACACACACACACGCACACACACGCACACACACACACACAGTCATATCCGCTCATCTCTGTGAGTGAGTATGTCTCTTGAAATTATGTCTGCTGGATGTTCTCTGTCAAGCAAATCGTCAACCTCCTGTTTTTCATCATCATCATCATCATCATCATCATCATCATCATCATCATCATCATCATCACCATCATCTTCTTCTTTGTCTTCTTCTTCTTCTTCTACATTAGCAGGTCTACCATGTTTTATCTCAGACCTCTAATCTTCACTCTTGCTGCCAGTCCCTGAAAATCAACACAGTTCCTCCTGACCACCACAACACTACTCTTCAGACAGAAGGAAAGAGGGAGGAATAGAGAGAGAGAGAGAGAGAGAGAGAGAGAGATAGAGAGAGAGGTAGAGGGGGAAGGCTAGGTCACGGGCTACTGGTCTGAACCCTCACCAACACGATAACACCCATGGAAAGAGGGCCGTTTAGAGAGGCATTGGTGTGTGTGTGTGTGTGTGTGTATGTGTGTGTGTGTGTGTGTGTGTGTGTGTGTGTGTGTGTGTCTGTGTGTGTGTCTGTGTATGTGTGTGTGTGTGTGTGTGTGTGTCTGTGTGTGTGTGTGTGTATGTGTGGGCATTGTGTAGCAGGCTCCGGGTGAGACCGTCATCAAGCTTCGGTGGCTTATCTCCCCATCGCCGGCCCAGCCCTGTAGGCCAGATCTTTTATAAGTGCAGCACTTTTCCACCACAGTCCCACCCCCCCACCCCTCTCTCTCTCTCTCTTTCTCTCTCCCTCTCTCTCTCTCTTTCTTTCTTTCTTTTTCTCTCTCTCTTCCCCTCTCTCTCTCTCCTCTCCCGTCAACGCTTAAAAGTGGCTGAGAGCTTAACCACAGAGACTGGCTTTCAAACACCGGCAGAAAATAACACCGAGTGGAATTGGCCCTGTCTCCTGAACACAGCCATCAGCACGGAGAGGTGAACGTGATGGCAGAGACAGACGAGCACTGGGATTGTTGGTTGTGGCGGTGTGTGTGTGTGCATGCGTGTGTGTGTGTGTGTGTGTGTGTGTGTGTGTGTGTGTGTGTGTGTGTGTGTGTGTGTGTGTGTGTGTTGGGGGCTTGGCTCGGTGTCACCATGCTGGAAGGGGGCATAAACTGGTGAACAGAAATAGGTGCAATCCTGTCGAGGAGCATTTAAAATGCAACACAATCGGAAACAACATCCCAGTCAAACACTACTCTGGCCAAACACGGAGGTGTGGTGCAAGCGGTGTCCTAAAGGAGGCCGTGAAAAAGAGGAGAAATGTCATCTTCAGCAAGGGCATTGTCTAATGCATCTTATCTGTTCACTGTACCTTATCCGTTCAGTGCACCTTAGCCATTCATTGCATCTTTTTTTCTGTATTGCACTATAATCGATACTGCTTATTTATACCTTTGTATACATTTTTATTGCATTTTATATTGTATATTGCTTTATTATGTCAACGATGTGATCTTCTCTTCATTGTGGGTGCTTCACACTGATAAAGGCCTAAGGGCTGAAATGCGTCTGCTTGTGGACATGGTGGTTTAAAGAATAAATGATGACACTTAGCATGCGAGTGCGTTTTTTTTCATATAGAGGTATGTGCAAACTTTTTCCATATGTGCATCTGAAAGGTTTTGTTTCTTTGTTTTTCATTGACTTGTGTTCATTGACGGTAAACTGTGACCACCTGTGAAAAGGGCTTGAGATACACGTATAAGGGAAGGGGCAGAGGAGGAGGATCCTCCTTGTATTGAGCTGAGCCTGTTGAACTCTCACACCGGCAGTGTTGCCACTCTTGGGTCTCTGGCGCCACCTAGTGGTCATATACTGTTTCGCATGTAGTGCAGATCATGCATGTTGTGTAATTTTGAAAGAACAGTAGAGGCCCATTCGACTTCATAAACGTTTGCCTCAGTTTGCAGTCAGTAATGCATTCTGGTGCCCTGTCTGGCGCCCTCTACTGAATTTGTCATGTTATGTGTACACTATTTAAATCCAATTTGAAGACATGTCTTTTCTCTCTGTTTTTAGCTTGTTCTAAGGCTTTTGTCCAGGCTATCCAGATCTGGTTTCATTTGGTGAGCTACTATTTGCTCTGATTTTATAAAAAATACTAAACCAATAAAAAATCATATTGCGTATAAAAAATCTTTCACATTAGGTTGTAAAGCGCTGGTTCTGCTGTTTTGTTTGGTATAAGTGCCATCTCTCTACGGCCATTCCGGAGTGATTCAACAGAGTAAATTTGTTGTGAATTTCAGTTCTCGGTACTTCACCCACTGCCTCAATATCTCCAGTTTCTTCCTCAGTAAAGACCATGTGCTGTCTTGTTGTTATATACAGCCTAAGGGCCAGTCCAATATTGTGAATGCTGTTACAGTATGTTAATGTCAGTCATATTGGTCATCTAAAATGTATTGTTCATGTTGTATGTAAATAGTTCCAGATGGGAGGTATCTATTAGTCATGTTTATGACTGTTGTCATTAAGTGTCATTTGGTTTTGGTAATGTTAAGTTGGTAGTTTTTGGGACGCAGACATTGCAAAAAACAAATGACACTTAATGACAACAGTCATAAACATAAATGAAGTATTATTAATGTTCATTATATGTGTTATGTTGTGTTTAAAAAGGGCACATGTCACCCTTATGTAGACACCTCCAAATAAAGTGTAACCGCCATATCTAATAACCAAAAAAGCATCTTCGTCCTGTGAGGAAGGAGAGGAGCTGCATGGTCATAGCACTCACGGGTGTGCTGCTCAGGTGACAGCCTTACTGCTGCCCTCACTCATCTTCAGCAGCAGGTGAACCACATTTATCCAGCTCGGTGTAAACCACCACAGATATACAGTAGATGCTAACGGTACGACATTCATTGTTATCTGTGAATTTTGTCTGTTTACCTATGTTTTTAGTAAATTACTTTGTTTGCTCTAAAATACTAGCGGGCTCTTACATTGTTCCGCTGCTTCTCCTTTCTACTTCAAGAAAGCAGCTGTGCACCAAATATCATCAGAGAGGATAAGTTATTTGATTTTGAGATGTGAAAGTACACTCTCAGAAATATGGGGACAGTAGGGGTACAAATCTGTATCTTAAGGTACAATACGTATTAATGTACCAAGAAAGGCTAATATTTGGACCTTAAGGTACTGATGTGTACCTATTCAGCTCTGGAGAAGGTACAAACTAGTTGAAAAACAGTGGTTAAAAGGTACAATTATGTGCCTTTGAGGGTACTGCCGGTGTGACAAGGTTTGTACCCCTAAAAGTACAATTCTGTACCTTCTTTTCTGAGAGTGTATCATCTCAATCATTTCAGCTGACGTAAAATATTACCATGTTTTTTAACAAAGAACATACAACTGAGGGACAACAACCGAGAAAAGTTTAGAGTGACCTCGCTTTGTCTTGGGAGAGGGTACGGCCAGGCGGTTCGTATTGGAGGATCGCAGCATTCTGGACGGGATGTAAGCATTCAGTATGACGTTGAGATAGGTGGGGGCGGATCCAGAAGTGACTTTGTAGGCTAGAGTCAAAGCTTTGTGTTGAATTCTGGTAGCCACCGGGAGCCAATGCAGGTTGATGAAGAGAGGAGTGACATGCGACCTTTTGGGTTGATTGAAAACCAGTCGTGCTGCTGCATTCTGAACCATTTGCAATGGTTTGATTGCACAAGCAGGAAGGCCAAACAGAAGGGCGTTGCAATAGTCGAGGCGAGAGATGACCATAGCCTGAACCAGAAGCTGAGTAGCATATTGGGTCAGGTACGGTCTGATTTTTCTAATGTTGTATAGCGCATAACGGCACGACCGCGCTACGGAGGCAATGTGGTCAGAAAAAGATAGCCGGTCATCAATCACGACGCCGAGGTTTTTAGCAACCTTGTTCGGAGCAATCGTGACAGTGTCCATATTCAGGCTGATATCATGGTGGATTGACTCCTGGGCTGGGATCACCAGGAGTTCAGTCTTAGACAGATTGAGCTGGAGGTGGTGTTCCTTCATCCATGCGGAGAGTGCGGAGAGACAGGCAGAGATGCGTGCAGAGACTGTGGTGTCATCTGGTCAAAACGACAAGTACAGCTGTGTATCATCAGCATAGCAGTGATAGGAGAAGCCGTGTGAGCGGATGATGCGGCCCAGCGAGGTGGTGTAGATAGCGAAGAGAAGGGGGCCCAGCACCGACACTTGGGGAACACCTGTGGAGAGAGTGTGAGTTGATGACAGTTGTCCTTGCCAAGACACTTCAAAGGAGCGTCCAGTGAGGTAGGATGTAAACCAGGAGTGTGCTATGCCTGTGATGCCTATGTGTGAGAGTGTAGTTAGCAGTATGCTGTGGTTGACTGTATCGAAGGCTGCCGATAAGTCGAGTAGGATAAGTACTGATGACTGACCTTCAGTTCTGGCTACTCTGAGGGCTTCTGTGATGGAAAGCAGTGCTGTTTCAGTGGAGTGGCCGCTTCTAAAGCCAGACTGCTTCGGGTCAAGTAGGTCATTCTGGGTGAGGAAATTAACTACCTGCTTAGAGGCCGCCCTCTCGATGGCTTTCGAAAGGAAGGGAAGCAGTGAGACCGGCCGATAGTTCTCCACCTGGGCGGGGTTGAGTGTGGTCTTTTTGAGCAGTGGTGTGACCCTAGCCTGTTTGAAGGCGGCTGGTACTATACCTGATGATAGCGAAGCATTCATCACGGACGTGATCGATGGGACTACTGTTGGGGCGATGGCTTGCAGCAGATTCAAGGGGACGGGGTCTAGTGGGCAGGTGGTAGGACGGCTTCCAGTGATGAGTTTGAAGACGTCGCTTTCGGAGAGAGGGGTGAATGAGGAGAGTGTTGCATCGTAGATCGTGGGAGGTTGCAGGTTGAGGCCGGGTGGGTCGCAGAATTGATTGCTGATAGCCGCTACTTTTTCTGTAAAGAAGGAGGCAAAGGTATTAGCAGTTAGATTGGTGGCAGGAGGCGGGGGAGGGGGGTTGAGCAGCGATTTGAAGGCACAGAAGAGTTTCCGGGTGTCAGTGGTGTTGCTGATTTTATTGTTGTAGTAAGCTGTTTTAGCAGTCGTAACCGAGGAGGAGAATGACACTAGAAGAGATTGGAAGGTCTCTAGGTCTTCCAGATCGCTGGATTTGTGCCATTTTCGTTCCGCAGCTCTGAGGGTGGTGCGCAAGGAGTGGATGGTATCTGTCAGCCAGGGGCGGGGCTGGGTAGAGCGTGCGGGTTTGGTGGAAAGGGGACACAGGGTATCCAGGCAGGAGGTCAGTGTAGAGCAGAGGGATTCTGTGGCAGCATCGACCTCTAGTGGAGAGAAGGTGTTGGGAGGGGGTAAGGCAGAGGCAACAACAGAGGCAAAGTGAGTAGTAGACAAGTTGCGAAGCTTGCGACGGAAGGTTACTATGGGTGGGGGAGTGGAGGGTAATTCCGAGAGGGAAACCATGAAGCGGATGAAAAAGTGGTCTGATGTATGTAATGGTGTGACCATTACATCGTCAGCCTTGCAGTTTTTAGTCAGGATTAAGTCCAGTTGATTACCATTTTTGTGAGTCGGGGGGCTGCTAACCAGCTGTAGGTCAAGTGAGTTGATGAGGGATAAGAAATCTGTAGCACATACCTTGTCGAGGTGGATGTTGAAATCCCCAAGGACTAGTAGCGGGCAGTCAAGGTCAGGGATGGAGGACAGTAGTGTGTCTAGGTCAGTCACAAAGTCACCCAGAGGTCCTGGTGGACGGTAGATGACAACCACAGAGATTTTAAATGGAGCTGTTACCTTGATGGCGTGGTATTCGAAGGAGTTTGAGTGGGTCTTGTCAGGCAGTAAGGGAGTTCCATTTGGTGTTCACTAGGACACCAGTTCCACCACCTCGCTTTGAGAGGCGGGGGGCATGGGAGAAAGAGTGGGTCGCAGAGAGTGCAGCCAGTGTCGCAGTGTTTTCTGGTTTCAGCCAGGTTTCTGTGAGGGCCAGCAGATCCAGTGATAAACTGTTGGCGTAGGCAGGGATGAAGTCAGCCTTGTCCTCCTCCACTTCATACGCCGGCCACCCCAAACACTCGCTGAACAAAGTTCATGCAACATGTGGAATGTGCATATTGTGTGTATTGCTTACATCCATTCTTGTTGAGTTCTTTATGTTTAAATGTTGAATGTCTCCTCTCAAGGCAGTAAGATGACAAAATGTCTATTTCACAAGAGGTTCTGTTCACGTGATATATTTGATGCAAGGCAGGGCAAAGTTGATTTATTGATATATGACATTTTGTTACACTTTGAAAACCCACATTAATCTTATTTGTGTTGTGTTTTCTCTTCAAAAACAACTGCATGTTGGCCTCCCACATTCTTGACAGAAGCAGGAAGGTGAATGCCATGACAAAAGCAAGCCATTGCATTTCAATGCGAACATTTCATAAATTAACAAATTGTAACTAACTAACTATCTGTAGCCATGCAGAGCAGTACTTTTATGTATAATAATATAATAACTGTATATAATATATGATAATTACATATAGGCCTAATTATTTTATATATAACATTATTATCCTGATGTAACTGAGGAAAACAATTTCCAGCTATAGTTCATTCATTTCAATATAGGCTACTTATCCTGAGCTATCAAAGTGATAGTTTCCCTCTATGAGGAATTATTACCACTAGCCTTTTAATAACAACTGTAATTTTTACCCGTCTTATTTTGTACTTATTCAATTTCTACCTTTCTACCTTTCTTTAATAAATAAGTTCTTGGAGCCTGTTTGACAGATTATGGATTAGCAGACTAGAGTTAAACTTCCTGTTTATTTTACATGAGAACAGTAGGCCTCCATGGGCTATGCCAACAGCACAGTCAATGGTGCTGTAACAATAATACATAATTGTGACCAAATGTATTTCAATTTGAAAAGCAGTAAGATAGACAACTGCATTTTTGTCTTAGGTGCCTTCAAAAAGCACTATATAAATGCAGTGTGTTGCTGTTGTTTGTGCTGTTGTTGTTATTAAAAAAAATACTAAAAATACTTTCCTCAAGGGAGCATGAAACCATTTGCAAATGTTGCACTGGCCTTTTTAAAATCCAGTGTTTGAGGGCAACAGTTATATGATATATGCCATAAATCCGCAAGCAGTCAGCAGATTAGCTGTGGTGACCAGTCTGTTGCATGTAAATATCAGAGATATATTCAAAAAGTCACAGCTGAACTTGACAAGTGCCTATAATCTAACCACCAAACAAACTGAGAAATGCCACATATATGAATCAACTTTTTCGGCCTGGTGGATGACAGACTGACAAACCTCCAGTTTGGAATTAGTAACATCAGTTTTTCCGGTAAGTTATAAAAAGACACATCTTGTGGCGGAAGGAACTAAATCTACAAATAAGATTGATTAAAACATTTAAAGGTGTACTTCCACGAGAAACCGTTTAGTACTTGCTCTTTTGAAATATGATAGGTCACCCCGAGTTGCATATGCATGCTGCATATCAAAATGTTTTTCTATCCCCGTTTTCTATATCAGTCAAAAGAAGACAATATGCGGAAAAACGACCCAATGCGAAAAGGGCCTTCGGCGTGACGTAGACGCGAAAATACATATAAGAGAAACTGACCGAATGGGCTTTAAATAATGTTAGCCTGTTTGACTGACTCGCATAAGATTAGCAGGCTAGTTGAATGACTGAACTGCATTTAGCCGGGCACTTGCACTGTTTTGTCATGCAAATATTACAAACGGTCAGGAAGCGACTGTGCTTGTGCCATCTCTCCTTCCTCTTCGGATTCAGGATCAAACACATAAGGCTGTATCTCCGTAGACATTCTGTGTGCAGTTTTAGCGCTGTCAAGTTGACTTTTCCCCTTTACCTTACTCTGCTATCAAGTTGACTGTGGGGCAAAGGAAGCTGCAGGGAGCGTGCCTCTGGTGAAATCGTGTCGTTCTCCCGGCCCCACCCCCTCTACCAAACTAACAGCCTGAAACAGAAGCACTAGAACATTTTTTTTCATTAAAACCAGCGCACAGGGCAATTATTAATACTAGAGAACACCGCAAAATTAATGAAAACACGATGGAAGTACACCTTTAAGTTTTAATCAAACTTATTTGTAGATGTAGACCATTGTACAAAAATTCCGAGAGGAGAACAGGTACAATTGTTAAAGTCTTTTTGACACTGAAAGTATTCAAAAGACTGTCTGTGTAGATTCTCATTCATCCAGGCCATGGTAGTCAAAGGAACAAAGTTGTAAGCAACTTAGATGGGTGGTTTCCCATCATCAGGCCAAAACTGAAGAAGCCTTTTGGATGAAAGGTGAAATGTCTTCAAGCTCCAAAAAGACGTCAAGTTGTTTACAACTTAGCTCCTTTAACTACATACACAAGGCTCAGTCTTTTAGAAGCAATGGAATTGGCCTGTGGTGACATAGGCCAAGAACAGTGTCAGGGGTGGATCCCACATGCTAGGGGCTTCTTTCCCCGTTACCTAGCTAGGGACATCATTGCCTGCGAAGTGGATGAGGTGCTGTGGCCTGACCCAGCCCAAAGGCATGATGAAGCCCAATAATGTGTTGGCAACATTGGAAACAGCACATGTAGTTTTCATTTGTACTACAGTATGCTGTATCACTGCATACTAATGTTTTTTTTTGTTTGACGTACTTTATAATGACAAAAAGTGCACAGTAATACTACCAGTTTTTTGTGTATGTACAGTATATATCCTGAGTTTGGCTTTTTTTTGTTGAAAATGCATTTCAGTGCTGTAAAAAATAAATTCCACTGTTATCATATCTGAACGTTGTGCTTTCCATTATTTGGTGTAGTGCTTACTGATTGCTTCGTTGTGCTTTCAGTTTGACTGTTCCTGTTTTGAGGATAGAGTTTGGTTTTGACCACACATAACAGTAGCAAATGAGGCATTAACAGTAAATGAGGCAGTAGTTCCCTTTTGCAACAAGATTCAGGGGTTTGGGAAAATGCATGTGGACAACTGAAGTTTGTGTTTACAATTCTGAGAAAATGGTGCAAGGTTTTGTGAATTGAGTTTTAGCATTTGAGAAAAACTGTAACAGAATACCCCAGTTCTATTACAAAATAATATTCTTCTTGTAGCCTAAATAAGTACTGTTGTTAACTACAAAATGTGACAACCACATAAACACTACAGCATTTAAATAACAACATTGTTAGGAAGTCTATTACATTGGGAGACATTTGGGAGCTGTAGGTTAACTGGTATATCTGTCCAGGGAACACTTTACTGTATGTCAGGAAAGATATCTTTTTTGGATTTGCAAAGACAACAGATTATGTGCAGTATGCTGATGTAAGAATAAGGAAAGTTGGTGGAAAAATTAAAACAACATATATTGTGTTTGTTTATTTTTAAAAATTAGGTCAGCAGGCAAGATTAAACTTTGCTTTAACTTCAAAATTGGAGGCTTTCTTCTGATTTTGATGTGTGGTCTGTTTTGAGGTGGCTTTGCAGCTTGTTCAGCTGTGACACAGAGGTGTGAAACTGTGGAAAAAAAAAAAACAGTTTTTAGGATTGATTGCCATTGTGTGTAACTCACTTAAACACAAATAAATCATATGAATCATGTGTGTGCGATTTGGCGACCCAATAGATCTGGGGAGTTCTGTGAATTGGGTTTATGGTTGTGTTAACTGTGTGTAGTATTTTGACAAAATGAGCCCAGTTTCTTAAATTGTGCTTAAGCAATTGTAAAAAAAAAACTGTAAATACCACCTTTTGACTCTGATATTAAAGACAGAATTGTAGATGTTGGGTGGCTTGTAATTGATGCTGTTATGAATATTAAGAAAAAGACAAAATATGACATAAAATTAATGAAAAAGTAAAACTAACTAAATAAAACTGCACCACAAATAGCAAAATATTAGGCCGGGGGTTTGTAGGCAATCTACCAATGAGCAAAATCTACCAGAGAACTGGTGATCAAAATGCCTGAAGGCAGCCAGATCTGCCCCCTAGTGGGGCATCAGTGGCACACCAACCTCTTGCTATCTGCTTGGCTATTTGTTCTGTCATCAAGTGACAGAGCGCATCAACAACCTCTATGTATTTTAAAGGAATCAGGCAAATCAGGTCAAGATAATTTATTTTTACTGTGACAGAAAGACCAGATATGGGCTACATTACCTGTTAAATGTAGCCTAGATAAGTACTGTTGTTAACTACAAAATGTAACAACCACACAAACACTACAGCATTTAAATAAGAACATGGTGGGGTTGTTAGGAAGTCTATTACATTGGGTCACATTTGGGAGCTGTTTAACCCTTAGATGCATAAGTGGGGTCAAAAAGGACCCCAGTGGTCATTTTTTTGCAATATCTTTGTCATTTTAATGTTTTATCATTTCATCCTCCATGTATTCCTCAAATAGGTTGTCTTTCACATGAGACCATTTGGATTTGTATGTAATTTTTATTTTCTTTGAGTTGTTTCATTTTTTGTATCAGTACCACACTTTTCCATACACGGGGTCAAAAATGACCCCAAGCATTTTCTATGGAATTTCAATGGGGAACCCCAGGAACCTTTGATTTTTGTCAACTGTGACTGTCAGGTATACATTTATTGTCGAGCCACACATCCAATGTCAACAGTCTCACAACACTGAACAACACTAACAACTACTTTGTTACACTAGCTAACTAAGCTAACTACGCTAACACTAGGTAGCCAAGCTAGCATACATCACTGTAAGCCTATTTGTTGTGTAGAGAAAGAGTAGACTCTATACAGACTAATAGAGACAGACTAGAGTAGACTCTATACTCTAGAGTAGACTCTAAACAGACTTATACAGACTATATTTGTAACATCCTGTAATAAAATGAAAGCATGAATAGGTTTGCAAATGTGAGTTCAAATGAAAGATCATAAGAAATTAATACATGAAATATGAAATTATTCTCTGGTGTAATGTGCTTCAGCGTGTATAAAATAATTACTGTTCATAGTGAGAAAAGAGGTAAAATGAAAGCATGAATTGCAAGTTGTGTTCAAATGAAAGATAAAAAATTAACATGTAAAATATGAAATCATTCTTTGGTGAAATGTGCTTGAGCATGTATAAAGTTACAATGAAAGCATGAATAGGCTTGAAAATGTGAGTTCAAATGAAAAATCATAAGAAATTAATAAATAAAATATGAAACTATTCTCTGGTGTAATGTGCTTCAGCGTATATAAAATAATTACTGTTCATAGTGAGAAAAGAGGTAAAATGAAAGCATGAATTGCAAGTTGTGTTCAAAATGAAAGATAAAAAATTAACATGTAAAATATGAAATCATTCTTTGGTAAAATGTGCTTGAGCATGTATAAAACAGCTGTTCACAATGAGAAGGCATGGCTGACAATGGCATGGCTGTTCACAATGAGAAGAGTTAAAATGAAAGCATGAATAGGCTTCCAAGTTTGTGTTCATTAATACGTAAAATTAATATGTACATTAATACGTAAAATATGAAAATCATTCTCTGATGTAATGTCATTTAGCCTGTATAATACTATGGCTGTTCACAGTAAGAAGTGTAAGTAAGAATACAGTATTACACTATAAACTAGTGATGTTATGTCATTGCTGTCTCTCACCACAGGAGAATATGTTATCATCTTAATGCTCCTATAAAGAGGAGCACATACACACTCACTTACACTACTCATTTGTACACGCGCACACATACAAACACACAAACATGGGCAAATTCACACATAAATACACACAGGCACACACACAAAGTGATGAAAGAACAACATTTTGTTGATCAAAATATAGTAAAAATCCCCAATTAAGCAAAATGAAAGCAATTTCCATTCTAAAACGCATTAATTATAATTGGGGTCATTTTTGACCCCACTCATGGAAGAGTGTAGGTATTGATGGGTCATGCATCTAAGGGTTAACTGAAGAATAAGGAAAGTGGTTGGAACATAGACCATAGATAGCAACAACATAGATTATGTCAGTTTATTTAAAAAATGGAGGTTAGCAGGCAAGATTGAACTGTGCTTTAAATTCAAAATGAAATTACTCCACCATAGATTGTTTAAATTGGAGGCTTTCTTCTGATTTTGACATGTGTCTGCTTTGAGGTTGCTTTTCAGTTTGTTCAGCTGTGACACAGAGGTGTAAAACTGTGTGAAAACATGACAAATGATTGCAGCTGAAATCCAATGTTATAAAAATTTCAGTAGGCCTACATATGTCAGAATGTTTTTTAAAATAGAAGTGTTGTGAAAGGCTTGACACACCATAAATCATGTTGAGGTAATAAGTTCTTTGTAAGAAACGTAGCCTGCAGTGAAGGCGTGGTCCTCCCCCATGCACCCACCCCTCCACCTACATCTGATGAGCTGACTGTATAAAAAGAGCCTGGAAAAGAGGAGTAAAACAGACTTCGCTACAGAAGGCTTATATAGATACATAGTTACATAGATAACGCTTCCAACAGCACATTCCAACAGCAGATTTCTCTCTTGAAGACAGACGAATTACAACATCTCAACATGCAGTAAGTTCCTGAAGTGGTCCCTTCTGTACATTGAGTGCTGTCTTTATAACTATGTCAAGAGATCATTGCTACACTGTGGTGTCTTTTTAAGCCGCAGAGGAAAAATCTTGTCTGTGTTGTCTGTGTAGTTTGCCATGCATCCAGGTCATGGTAGTCCAAGAAGCTAAGTTGTAAGCCACGAGACTTCTTGTTGGAGCTTGAAGATGTTTCCACTTTCATCCAAAGTCTTCTTCAGTTCTGGCCTGACTTGTCTAGTATCATAATTGTTTTAGTATTAACTGCTGTTTGGACTGAAGGATTTATTAAAGGGGCTGGATATGAACAGCCCAACACTCCGTGAAAAAGTTCATTTTAAAGGTCCACCCTATGCCTTTTGTCAAATTCAGCACAGAACAAGTGTACAAAACATATTTTGTGCTATTCAATCCAGTAATTTCTCCTCAAAACCATGAAACATGCCTTTTGTCCATAAAACAGGGGCGTTAGCATTGTCCACAGTGAAAAGTGCAGTCTTTTTTTTTCACAAAAAGCAAAATGATTCATGCCATACATTAAACGGGCAGTTAAACATTTTCTGTTGTGGACATAAGGCTGTATGCATTTAACAGTGAGGACATTTTTTTCAGTACTACCAACTAGAGAGTACTTCTTTTGAAGTTAAACGGAAATATGATCTCACAAGCACTGAAGTAGGAGAATATTTGATTACCTGTTTAATCAGCACCAATAGTTCTCCTCAATTGTGATTTTGTACCTTTATATAGACTAGCTAATTAATCACGTGTTTCCTCAGCAGGTGCAACACAGTGCAATAATATACGTGAGTAACGGTGTAAGTGTAGCTTTGCAGTAACATGGTGTTAGTGTCATGTTCATTGCTAAATTTGGGCAGAAGCAGGGTCAACTTCTT
Organism: Coilia nasus; assembly: GCA_027475355.1. NCBI lineage: Eukaryota > Metazoa > Chordata > Actinopteri > Clupeiformes > Engraulidae > Coilia > Coilia nasus. Next base: position 13,782,479 of record CM050204.1, on the reverse strand, counting down.
GTAGTAGTAGTAGTGGTGGTAATGCTAGCAGCACAGTGCAGTTAGTAGTGGTTGCTTTAGAAATCAAAAGGCTTTTTGTGATTTTTAATTATTTTTTCATTACAGGAATGAACAGCCTGCCCATCATACTGATGACACAGTTGTGTTTGAAGATGCTGTTCATCACTTCAGGATTCCAGCTCTCATCTATGTGAAAAAGTGGGAGAGCTTCCTGGCATTTGCGGAGAAGCGCACCTCTACCAATGATCACGATGCTACTAATCTGATGATGCGAACAGGAAAACGTCAGGAAAATGAATTCCTAACGGTAACAACAATGTTTGAAAAGAGAATGATAGAATAAAAAGAAGAATTATTAATGTAATTTTTATTTTCTGATGGAGATATTGAAAAGATACTTCGTCATTCCTCTGCAGTGGCTCTTTGTTAAGACCTATTGTAGATGATTTAAAATGACTTTGTAAACAAATTTACATTAAAATATATAAAGCATGTACAACTGTCATACTCTGTGGTCTGGTTTAAAACAGATTGTAGTGGGATATAAAGTTTTTAGATAATTGTCATGATATTCTATTTTGCTCCAGTGGTCTCCCCCTAAGAACTTGATGGAGGCAACTAAAGATGGATACCGTACCATGAACCCGTGTCCGGTCTTCAGCGAGAGCAAAGAAGAATTGTACCTGTTCTTCATCTGTATCAAGGACCATATCCCTGAGGGAAGCCTTAGCCCTGGGAAAACCCGCTTGTGTTATGTAACCACAAAGGACTGTGGTAAGACATGGGGTGAATTAAAGGATGTGACTGAGACAGTTGGTGGTATTAAGCTTTTAGATTACCAAACATTTGCAGTAGGACCAGGTCATGGTATTGAAGTAAAGAGAAGCTGTTCTGGCTCAGACAGCAGTCGGCTGCTGATTCCAGCCTATGTTAAGACCATGAATCAGCAGAGCCACACATTGGTGTTCTACACTGATGATGAGGGAAAGACGTGGCAGGCAGGAAGGCAGCTGTTTCAGGAGTGCGGTGAGAGTCAGGTGGCTGAGGTTAGAGTCAACGACGGCACAGACGTCTACCTGTACTGCAGCGCTCGCACTTGGGGTAAAGGAGCACAGCAGGTGCCACGTTTGGAGGCACTGAGTGATGATGTAGGGGGAAGTTTTAGCAAACTTCAGAGTCTGTCATTGAGGGAGACGCCTCACGGCTGCCAGGGCAGTGTTTTAGCCCTCCCTGCATTGAAGCAGCCCCCTGGAGACCATGGCCCCTCCAACACGTGGCTGCTCTATAGCCATCCAACCAGAGGTCCCCAGAAGCAAGGAGAGAGTGAGTGGACAAGGAAGGACCTGGGCATCTTTCTCAGAGAGTCTCTTCAGGATGGGGGTAGTAGAGGCCACACACCCTGGGGTAAGCCCCACATCATTCACCGTGGGATAAGTGGCTACTCAGACCTGGCTGAGGGTGGAAGGGAGGGCCACTTTGCCTGTCTGATGGAGTGTGGGGAGTCAGCCAAGCTACGGGTTGTCTTTAAGGAGTTTGATATTGGTGAGATTCCAAAGCCAGCTGTCACATCCTTGCCTGGTGCAACATCTCCTCTCACAAATTGGTAATGCTTGTCACTTTTTTCCCCGTATTAGAAAGATTGACAGCCAACAGCACCAATCACTGTCTCCTTCTCTGGCCTGTCTCTCATCAGCTTTCACAAAGGGCGTTAAGCCCTGCACTGTTATTCATTCAGTGCCAGCTTATTACTGTCATTCTCCATCCTTCCACTGGGGTTTCATGTTTTTGACTAACAGTACAGTGTCTGTTGCATGGCAGTTAACTACTTACATAGTTTTGGATGTACATTGTGTGTATTTCATTTCAGTTGATGATGAGTCCTGGTCGCTATACGAATGATAAACTCACATTACATTTGTTTCTGTGCTTGTGTATGTTTGTCTGAATTTGATTTCAAGTTATGCAAATAGAGACATGTCCTGCTGTTGAAACCAATAAAATATTCTCGAGCCTGCCATCTGCAATAAAAACATCTGTATCTCCTCTGTAGACGATTTGCTGACTGACCTTTAGTTCCTTTATGAGTTAAGAGTTATGGTTTTGTGTAGCTTTGTAAAAACAGACATACTATCTTTTGGGCCAGAAAACACCACTACAAAACTGCATAGTTGTGCCAACTATGTCCATTATGTGAACTATATGAGACCCAATACCACAAAATCATGTTTGATACATCACTCAAAACAATTAAGGGAGCAATCAGAATATATACTGAGCTGTTGAACACCAGTTTCGACCTTGGCCTGGTCATCTGGAATATTCCCCAGTCTTCTGGTAATGTGTCCAGAGCCGACTTATCACGCTACATGATACAGCAAAGTGACGAGCGACCTCCCTCTGAGTGTTCCCATCCTCCAACAGTTGCACTGCTCTGGCCATGTCTGCTGGTCTGCAGGCAGCGCCTGGCAGCATTGGTTACAACCAGGAACCACAAACTCAGCCATATAACGATCCAAACTGCACTCATTTTAGCCATAAGGGTACAGAATGCAACTGTGAAACAATTGTGAGCATCTTGCCTTTAGGGCCTTGCTGCTACAAGGTTTGAGCACATAAGTCTCCACATGACTTGGCTCAAACTCACCAATGACTCACTGGGATACACTGTTAGTCAAAACTAAAGAAACAGTTCAGGTCAACTTGAATTTATATGGCAATTCAGACAAAATGGGTTTGCTCCCTTGATTGAGTAGTGTATTTGTAGATTACTATTTCACCTGCACTACTATCCCACTCAACAGCCCTTGACTGGATGCACCAGATGCTGATTAGCCAGAGTTTTCGTTACCTGGCAGTCTGCTGTAGAGGTCAAGGACTTGGGCCAACAGCCAGAGGGTCACAGGTTCAATTCCAAAAACTGACAGCTTGGTGGGAGGAGTGAATGACCAGTGCTGTCCCTCACTCTCTTCACTGTAATGTCCTCACAGCCCCTTGAGTGTTGCATGGCTAGTTGCCTATTCCTCTGGGACATTTTCCTGTCTCGTGTGTATTCACTTCATGTATGGGTCGAATGCAGAGGATGCATTTTGTCCAGAGGACTCCCTCTCATGACCTAAATAATCACACACACACACACGCACGCACGGACACACACACACACACACACACACACACACACACACACACACACACACACACACACACACACACACACACACACTCACACTCACACACAAAATCTGTCGGCCACGCTTTCATTTGGAATAGTGTGACAGATGTTGCTGTACTGTGATGTTCCTGCTAATGTTATAGATATGTCTACTCTATTGTAGTAACTCTTCTTCAAGACTAGTTGTAGCAGTTGGGTGCAGAAAATGCTCTAAGAAACCCTGCCCAGCTCAGACGTCTTGTAACACCAAGATATAATAAAACATAAATCATGTATTTTCAGAATGTGCTTGCCTTATGTTGCTGTTAGCCATCTCAAGTTAGACCCTGAGAATGATTTTCCAACAGTCCTCAAGCAGTCCCCACATGTGTTCACCACTTGCTTTTCATTCACTCTGGTTTTTTTAAGAAGCATTCCAGACACCTGTGATCTTGAAGCTATGATGATGGCAGTGGTGCAAAAAGCAGTCACGAGGTAAACTTTGTCTGTGTTGAAGAATGAAACATTCCATTAAATTTGCCTGAAGGAGCCACATTGCTCTCATCACACAATGAACTTTTATCAACACCTACCCTGTACTCATTTGCAAGTTTAGCTGACAGGTACTGTATGCTCGACTGCACAAGTAAGTCATTTTGTTTCAAAAAGCCGCAACCACCAAAAGATTTTGCTTGCAAATGCACTCAGTGATGGTGTCAGAAGAGGCACGCAAGAAGTGAAGTAAGCATCAGAGAGCATTAGAGCTCATGATGGGAAGGCCTGGTCTGACAGACTGATGACAAGTGAGTATCGCAGGTACAGCTGTGCACATCTATTCCCAGAGGAACTTTTCCATTGACAAATTCACCAGGAGAGACCCAGAAAAGCTTTTATAGGTAAGAACCAAAACTAGTGAAATTCTGAATTAAAGACATTGCTACTCTATTTAGGGAGCTTCCTCCAAAGAGAGAAGTTGTTCAACATTGCATCTGACTCTGGAACATATTTAATGGGTTCTTTTACGTTGCACTGTAATATTTTCAACAGAGGTATAATATTTGCTTGGAGTAAAGGGTTATGGGTGAAATTCTTCAAATTTCATATTTTTGTTATTTAATTTTTCTAGAGACAGAGCACAAGTTCCATCTGAAATGAAGGAGCCTTACAACCAGACATATAACAATATGTCGGAAACATATTGGGAAAATGAAACTAATTGTTTTCAGGACTACAACTGCACAAACTCTACAAAATTGGATTTTGAAGCATACTTTAATAACATTAGCTTCATAGTTTACTCTGTCATTTTCTTTGTTGCACTCCCTGGAATATGCTTTGCTGTGTACAAATTTTGCTCTCAGGAAGTTGCTCCTGTGTATGTCATAAATATGTTCATTTCTGACCTGATTCAAATTTCTGCCCATCTAATTAGGTCTACTTTATGGGTAATAGGGTTCCATGATGATGTTGTCTATGTCATGTGGTTAATCTATCTACTTGGTTTGCAAGTTAACATTTTCTTCATGGTGTGTATATCTGCAGAGAGATACATAATGATTGCTCATGCTGTCTGGTACAGAAACATCCAAAATATTAGTCCAGTTGCTATATCTGTCTTTATTTGGATCTTATCAGCTGTCCTCATGGTCATCACATATTTTTTTATTGATTTGGTAATTTGGCTTATGCCCCCAGTCTTGCTTCTCCCGTATCCCCTGGTGATGTTCTTTTTTGTGGCAACATGGAGGGCCCTCTCCAGAACATCAATACCTCGTAATGAGCAGATACGGATCATGGCAACCCTGGCTCTTGTTCTTTGTATTTACACCATCTTGTTCCTCCCTTATGTAGTGGTGTTCATTTATTATGACATTGATGGTGTTGACTTTGTAAATACGACGGTTTCTTATATTTACCTCAGGTATTCAGCTGAAATGATTACTGCTTTCAACCCCCTATTTGATCTTCTTCTTTACGTGTTTATGAGGAGGGATGTCACAGATATACTGAGAGCTGTTTTCTGTTGTTATAAGAGACGCGAAGGCAATGCAGGTACAACACATGTAACAGATGCCCCATAAGATAAATATTCAACTTGCTCATTTTATTTATTTTGACGTCTGATTTTAAACTTTGTTATTTACCAAACTACATGTGATTGCACAAGGAGACTTTAAACTCATTCTTGACCTATTCTAGATCTTGTGGACAGTTTTTGTAAGTTTTTTATTGTATGTTTTTATTTTGTTGAATAAATGTCTCAAGATATGTACACAGTCAAAACAAGGCACAGTGCTTTAAGTTGTGGTTCCTATATTCAATCAACAGCATGTCCTAGTATGGGAAGACCTCAGTGGAACACCTACAATAAGTGGACTCTCGTGATCTGCCAAGATAGAGAGATCACTTGAGAAAAACGAATTAAACTGTATAGATAGTCCTAGACCAAGAAGATAATGTTTTCACCTACCCATTGTGCAACAAAACCTTGAGTAGTTGAGTTTTGAAACCTGACGTGTTGTCAAAGTTCTGATACACATGTCAATTTGTATGGGAAAATAAACTTGAAACAATAACTAAAAACTAGAAAAGCACTCCGTGACTGCAGACCTCTGCCAGGGCAGCTCAGATCACCACCAAAATCTAATCACTTTTAAGTTAGCCAATTTCTACCTACCCTGAAAATTTCATCAAAATCCATCCATAATTTTTTGACGCCGATGATTACATAACCTCTGCTGACGGAGGTGACAATGGTGACAATGGTGATGACCAGGAAGGTGGTTTAGCAAGCAAACACGTCACCACAAGAGGCGACAGTTCTATGGGGAACAAGTTGGCCCTATCTCGCAATGGTGAAAAATCCTGTCAAAAATTCTTGGATCCAGGTGGTGATCCATATCACCAACAAAAAGTATAATCACTTTTAACTTAGCCCATTTTTGACCTACCCTGAAAATGTCATCCAAATCCATCCAGTACTTTTTGAGTTATCTTGCTAACCAACCAACAAACAAACACCAATGATTACATAACCTCTTCCTGGCGGAGGTAATAATAGTTAACAGCAGTGCCCAGCATAAACTGTATGCTTGAATTCGAAACTCCAGATGACTTCCAATCAAACACAAAGTTAGGAGAAAAACTAGATGTGACAACAAATATATTTATGTACATCAAATACATCATATAGATGCATACATTTGAATTGTATATTTAACCATGTATGGCATATACATTTAGTTTGTTTCAAAATAATCATTCATCATGCAGTGATTCACAGACAAGACCTAGATCTTGAATAGAAGAATTATCAACAAGTAAAATATAACATACTGCCACTATTTTATGGGATTTCTATGTCATAAAGCATTCCACTGTCAAGATTGTGATATTGCCAGATTCCAGACAGTCTTTCAGACTACACAAAAGATCCAATGCCATAAACATTTTAACTGAGATACTGTACACCAAAAAAACAAACTTTTTTTTTGAAGGAACTTGGCTGGTAGCTGGTGCCAAACATCTTGAAGAACTACCACAGATCTTCTGTGGATGTATGCTTCCGGACATATACAACCAATTTGGTGTAATTGGTTGATCATACACCTGACTAATCCTGCAAAATCCCTGCCTTTGCGTGTACCCCTGTGTGTGAACTGATGCTGATTTGAAGGCACCTGCCTAAATCTTTGGACAGTACTGTATTTTTTTAGTCATCCACATGTTTAATATTAAAACACCCATAAGGCTGAAGGGACTTAAGGCATAAGATGGGCATAAGTTGTTTTTTGACAAGTGTTAGGCAGGTGCACACAGAGGGTACACACACAGGGGTACACACAATGTCAGGGATTCTGCAGGATTATAGTCAAGTGTATAATCAACCAATTACACCAAATTGGTTGTATTTGTCAGGAAGCATACATCCACAGAAGATCTGTGGTAGTACTTCAAGATGTTTGGCACCAGCTACCAGCCAAGTTCCTTCAAACACTCTATGCAATAGACCTAGAAGAACTGATGCTCTTTTAAAGGCAAAGGGTGGTCACACCAAATATTGATTTGATTTAGGTTTCTCTTTTGTTCAGTCACTGCATTTTGTTAATTGATGAACATAAATGATTAACACTTCCATTTTTGAAGGCATTCCTAGTTGATGGCATTTTTTCACACCTGCCTAAGACTTTTGCACAGTACTGTATATATATATATATATATATATATATATGCTTCCCTTATGAGGAGAAGGGTATGGTGCGATGTAATTTTCATTCCACTGCAATTTCGATTAGAGCTAAGGATAGGCCAATCCTTACGTACAATAGCCTCTAATTCTCTGCTAATAGGAGAATATTGCAGGAAATTCCTTTATTCATCTTTACATGTTTTTTTGTTTTCCTACCTCTTTCATCTTTACTACTATATAGCCTACCAGGAAAGAGTCATGACTCAAATATAACATAATAAAGTTTCAACCTAAACATCTGAATGTAGTACTTAAACAATTTGAATGTATGAAAATCCATGTTTGTGCGTAACAAAGCAGCTTTAGAAAATGTGCTGTAATTCAAAAGAGGAAGTTTAGAACAACTTGGCATGTGGGCAGTCATGGGCTAGCGGTTAAGGTGTTGGACTTGTGGCCAAAGGGTCACAGGTTCGATTCCCCACACCGACAGGTGGGTGGAGAGATTGACCAGCACTCTCCACCATCCTCCCCTGTGACAGAGGTACCCTGAGCATGGGACCGTCCCCACACCCTGCCAGGGCACCTGTTGAGCTGCCCCCCTGCTCACACGTGTGATGGGTTACATGCAGAGTTGAATTTCCTAGACCAAATTATGAGTCTTTGGGATGGGCTGGAGAAGACTACTGAGTTGTTCAACTCTCTCATTAACAGTACAGGCTTCATAGGGTATTAGTTAAATTAAATGAATGCAACTACAGAAATAAATAAATGTGCCCTATTAAAACAATATTCAAGCCTATCAAAACAAAGTGAATGCTGTACAACAAATGAATGCTGCAATGACATCTAACCCCAGAGTGTGACTATTAAGTGTAGGACTTTATTTGGGCAGAGAGTGTATTAAATACAATAGCTGTATTGTAACTGGAGACAGTATAGATATTTTAGAAAGTGCTGAACGCTAGAGCTTTTGTGTTGTGTTTATTTAGACTTACATGCATATGCACATTCAACCTCAGTTTCGTTCGCAACTGTCAACAACTCGTCATGCACTTGCAGCATTTTTCACCTGTAAAAGTTTGCATAAAAGAGATATCCTGGTAAAAACAAAAACACTGGTTCCAAGACCAAGTATACATGAATGCAAATACAATATGAAAACTAGCTGGATGACAGGTGAGCTCAGTAATACAGGTAGGTGTGTTTATTTTTATAATGAGACCATAAACACTATATTCTTTTTACTGGGAAGCTTAGCCATTGCATCAGACACGCATGTAATCTAGCACATACAGCTCTGGAAAAAATTAAGAGACGACAGTAAAATTATCAGTTTTTCTGACTTAACTATTTATAGGTAACGTGAACATTTTTGTTTTATTCTGTAAACTACTGAAAACATTTCTCCCAAATTCCAAATACAACTGACACTGAAAAGAATGGCTGTCATACATGTAGAGATGCTGATTTTAGGAAAATTTACAGTGGTCTTTTAGTTTTTTCCATAGCTGTATATCCTCTTTCTGAATGTCATTTACAGTGGGTGGGGCAAAGCATTAAAGGCTCTAACAGGTGAAAGGCTACATTCAAGTGCTGTGTATTTATATTCTCTGAAGGGACATTTTAATAGACACACTGACCCAGAGACTAAGACAGAAGAGATAGAGGTCAAGAGAAGCTTTATACAGGTGAGCACACAATGATTGTTCTTTCATTATTTTAAATAAATCAAAAAGAAAACAAATGATTACATTATACACGGTGTTCAAGGAGCTTCATAATCCCAGGAATGTATCGCCTAGCGGAGCAGAAATGGTTAAATTACGATCTCCACTGAAGTTCTAACGCATACGTCAATGTGCTTGTCTGTGCCCTGCTTTCACGTAAGATTCTGTCAGAGGTGGACAGTAACTAAGTAAATTTACTCAAGTACTGTAGCCTACTTAAGTACAGTACTCAAGTATCTGTACTTTACTTGAGTATGAAAGATTTTGGCAACTTGTGACTTTCACTTTACTACATTTTTAAGACAAATATTGTAGCCTACTTTTTACTTAGCTACATTTCAAATGCACATGAAGTACTCATAACATTGATGAAAGGTGGATGCACTGAACTCCTGTTTAAAAAGTGTGATCAGTACAGTTCCAGTACAAGTTACACATTGAAACATGGCTTTGAAGTGATTTTGCAATGATGTGATAGATAGATCATATCGAAGTCTGAAGTGTCTTTACTTTCAGTCACTGAATTTGAACTTGGTAATGATCATGATGGCAATGGCAGATAATGACAAATCTTTGTCAAAACATTTGTGACTATGATGAAGTTGGAATGAAAAAAGACAATCGCTTGACGTTCAGCTTTGCAACTAAACATTACATTTACCACTCCAATTGAGTTATTCTGTTTGTGTTCAGGTGTTTCAGATTTGTTAGTAGAGAATGAATAACAATAGTAATTCCATTGATGGGTTTAAACATGGACTAGGACTATTTTTTTAAACTACAGATCTACGAACTACAGAGCTACAGAAGTGCATATTGTTTTGTAATTTACACCATTATCTTAAATCCCTGCAACTATGTGTTTTGGTAATTATATGTGTCAAATTGTTTTTGTGCGCACGTGACGACAAATCTTATTTTTAGCCGGTATTTTATTGAGTTCAGTCGGACGCCACGTGTTATACCTATAGGCCTATACCTATATAACTTCAGTTGGGAGCATTTTACCAAATATTCCAGAGTAGCGCTCTACAATCTTTGATTTTACTATGGTAACTATGCGCTCTCTTAACACATTTGAATAGCGTCACCCTCCTAATGCACAGGGTCATTTGTTCTCTTTTTGGTTGCATGGTGACATTTTGAAGACAACTTTAAGAGTCTTAAAGTAAAGGATTATCTGTGAAATGGTTCAGATCTTTGATGTTTTGTCATTTGATCTTTCTACAGACAAAGAGTACACGTTCCATCTCAAATGAAGATGCCTTACAACCAGACATATACTGTCATACCTGACTTCGAACACAATGAGACAAATTGTCTTCAAAACTACAACTGCACTACTTCAGGATGGGATGTTCCTTTTCCATTGAATGACGTCACATTCATAGTTTACTGGGTCATTTTCTTTATTGCACTCCCTGGAATATGCTTTGCTCTGTATAAATTACGCTCTCAGATGACACCTGATCAAGTTGCTCCTGTCTATGTCATAAACCTGCTCATTTCTGACCTTATTCAAATTTGCAGCAATCCAATTCAAATGACTGCATGGCAATATGGTTTTTTTGTTTCTTATGTCCCCTGCCTATATAGTTTACATGTTAATGTTTTCTTCATGATGTGTATATCTGTGGAGAGATACATAATGATTGCTCATGCTGTCTGGTACAGAAAGATCCAAAGTCGCAGGACATCAGTTATTGTATCTGTCATTATTTGGATGGTGTCAGCTGTCGTCTGGATTACCTCATTTTTCTTACCTAATATGTATGGCATGGTTTCAGTCTTGCTTCTCCCGTATCCCCTGGTGATTTTCTTTTTTGTAGCAACATGGAGGGCCCTCTCCAGGACATCAGTACCTCGTAATGACCAGAAACGGATCATGGCAACCCTGGCTCTTGTTCTTTGTATTTACACCATCTTATTTCTACCTTTTATTTTACTTTTATTTGATGTTGATAACAACCTTACCTCGAACCTTTTCATTTCAGCTGAAATTCTTATTGCGCTGAACCCTCTATTTGATCTTCTACTTTATGTATTAATAAGGAGGGATGTTAAAGATGACTTGAGAGCTCTTCTTTCCTGTTTTAATAAGAGACCCGAAGCAAATAGAGCAAATGTCTAAGCTACTGCAATCTAAGCAGTGGTCTGTAAATATTCACCTTACCTAATGCATGCATTTTGAAATGTCTTTTAAAATTAGTTTTGATTTAAAAGAATGCTTTAGGGTGATTCCATGCCAACTCAACCAGGCACTCCCAGTTCAAAAAATGGATTTTCCTAACGTTAATTGTATGCAAACTTCAAATAGATTGAATAAAATATACAAAATTGTAGAGTCCTACTTCAAATAGTTTTTGAGTTATGCATTTTAGAAATTTCATTCTGTTTATTTTATTATTTTCACAGAGTTTTGTCTTGAGTTCCGAGTCTCACCAATTTGTCATTTTTATTCATATTGGCTTGAAATTTGGTGCAGACACAGAATTTGCTTTATGGAAAAGGCAAAACAAGTATTGTCATGAAAGAATAAGTTCATCTTAAGACATAACAACAAATACCATGTTTTTACATTTCGAAGATTTTGTACATTAAAAAAATCTATAACTTACAAAGTATCTGGAGCATTTCAATGCTACTTTCACAGTTTGTTGTTGTGTCACAGTTGTAACAGTAATGAACGTTACGATAGTGTCACATAAAAACTGAGTTCCTCAGGGGATGGTGAACATGGCTCCACACCTCAAAATACCACTTTTAACGGTATTTTGACTCTTTATCTGACAGGGAAGGATATGTTTGATATATTTGAAAAACTTTGGTGTGAAAGAATGAGCATTCATATAATACATACTGAAAAATTAAGAATGTTATGAAATTGTAATTTATAAAATCTTCAAAATGTAAAAGAATGGTATTTGTTTAATTAAATATCTTAAAACATAAGATAAACCATAAAGCAAATTCTGTGCCTGCACCAAATTTCAAGCCAATATGAATAAAGTTGACAAATTGGTAAGACTTAGTGATAACTCAAGACCAACTTAGGTGAAAAACATTATAAATACTGCAACAAAATCAAATTTAAAAAATGATTTAGAGTATGTCTCTAAAATTCTACATGTCTTCTTCAATCTGTATGAAATTTACACACAAACATTTTCAAAAAAAAAAATTTCATGAATTGGGAAAAGTTCCAAAAACTGGTTGAGTTGGTATGGAATGACCCTTTACTAATTAAGCTAAACAATGCAAGCTTCATTGTGATGAGCAGATTAACACGTGTATTTATTTTAATCTTGTCAATGTCCCAAATTGCCCAGACTATGCACTATGTAAAACTATTTTTGTAGATAATTTGCCAGTTAAGATGTGAGGGCAGCTTAAGCAACACATCACCAAATGTGTGCGCAAAAAAACACTTGGCAAGTTGGCAGGCTACTGTGCTTTTGTACTTTAGTAAGTTAACTTAGTAGCTTTGGACTAAAATTCAACGTTAAGTCATGTTGTCCATCTATTGTTTCTTCTGTATGTAAAGTGTCAGTGCACCATGTCTATCTATGTTATCAAGGTGGTGCTTTTTGAACTGAAGTAGACATCTTCATCAAATCATAGTAACAATGTGATTGAGTTTTGTGTGGGAACAAACTGTATTAATCAGAGACTACATTTTACTTTTTTGTGGGTTGTACTTGGGGGCTAATGGTCTACTTTAGTTCCAGAAGGTGTCTGTGTCTCTGGCTGCAGAAACTGATCTTTAGGATGAGTCATGCTTTCTGGTTTACTTCCAATTTTGTATCTGCTATGTGAAACTGTTGAATTATTTACACCTCATTTAGCCTAGTAGTATAGTTGGGGGCTTCTCAGACATTTGGCAGTCAGCCATCATGTGACACACCAGAGACATAGTAGGACCATCACAAAGCTTCTGAGAGGACATCGATGTCTGATGAAGACACTCCTAATAGCTAAGCCTTGCCTCTGAGGACTTGAGCTTTTTCTTGGCCTCTGGGATAACTTTTTATTATTATGGGATTCTGATTGTAATTTTCTTATGTTTTCAATGTTATATAATAAATATATTTGAGCTTTTTACTCCATTGTCATCTTTAAGAAACCCACATTGTGTGCTTATTTTCAACAGTATTAGTATATTAGTATAAGTATAAAGTTGACAGTAAAAGTAGACAGTATTTAAATAATAATAATAGTAATAATCTGTACTTGTATGGCACAATTCATGCATACAAGATGCAGCTCAAAGTGCTTGTGAGAAGGTGATTCTCCCCCCTTCTCACCACTACGCTGGTGAACTCTGTTGAGTAGTGTTTGCTCGTGGCAGGCGCCATTGTTGCCTGCGCGGGTAGGAGAGCGAGAGAGAGAGACTCGTGACTTCACGCATGCACAAACGGCACCGGGGCATTTTTGGACATTGGAATGAGTTGGGATTTGTGTCTGTATGTTTGTGTGAACGGTGGCGAAAGCATTGGGAGTAGTGATGGCGAGATGAAGCTTCATGACACTTTGAAGCCTTCCAGCCAAATGTGTTGGAAAGTGATTCATTTCTCGAGGCATCAAATGCACAGTAGGGACACCTACTGCTCAACTCAATACAAGAGTAGTGAAAAAGTGAACACTTTGGTGTGAGTGCAATGACAACTCTGCGTGCCGTGTGGCTCGAAAATAGGCTAACTTTTCATGCACTGACTCTACTATGTGTGCCACTGTTATCTGCACTTACAATGTGTGAATTATGAGCTAATTGTATAACACATCCTTATGCTCTTTAGCTCATTAATATTTGTGTTCTGTGATGACATTAAATGACATTAAATGAACATTCTGTGATGACACAAATGAACATATAGCACTATATATACACTATTCTCATAGTGTATATATAGTCCTATGTAGAGTATAGTGCTGTTGAAGTGTTTTTTATAATTAGAATGTATGCATGTGGTGAATGTATGCTTATGGTGAATGTATGCTTGTGAGACAGGGTAGGAGGTGAATGCTTGGTGTTACTTGGGAAGTGGGATTAATTATATTTATTTAGAAACAGTATCTGTTCCACCGCTTAGGGAGATAGTCGGTTTCTTTTCTTAGAAACAACTTCCCCTGCCTTTGAAAAGACTCGCTCACAGGGCACAGAAGAAGCTGGTATACATAAAAACCGTTGGGCCAGTATGAACAAATTTGGATAGAGACTTTTGTGTGTGTTCCAATATGTCAGTGGATTTTCTTTTCTAGGTATGTGGGCTTCATGGATATATCGCTGAACTTCCACAATGGCATCGGCAGTTGAATTATGACTCTGCCTGCTCTGCTGCACAGTCGCATCTAAATGGCGCCACAGATTACCTGAGGGGGGGGAGGAAAATAAGGTTATGAAATGTAAAAAAAAATACCATTGTAGTGTGCAGCACTAAACATACCAGTGGAGGTGGAAGGTCCCGCATCTTCACCGGCTGTTGGTAGCTGTGTTGCTGGAGGACGTGGTGTGTGACTGGAAATTATGAAGGTACATTCAGAGGTCAGTCTTTGGACTGCCTCATCGGCCTTGGATGGGCTGAGAAAGCCAAGCGTCTTGAACCTTGGGTCCAGCAGTGTTGGTAAGGTAAAGATGCTCATCATCTGAAACTGGTTGAGCTTCTCCCTCACCTGACGAAATAAATGTTCAGCAAGCTCCTTGGCCATGGTCGTTTTTTTGTGTGGAATCTGCTCTCCAATTGTGTAGTCCAGCATCTTTATCAGAGGTATTATCTTAGAAGCAGACACCTTTTTCTCCGTAGACAATTCAACTGTTGCTTCATTGAATGGGGACAGCACGCCAAGGCACTCCTCAACAACAGCAAACTCTGCAGAGGTCAAAGGTGTAACATCAGTCTGGAGAGATGACATTGCTGCACTCAGTGGTTCACGTTCTCCATACATCCTCTCAAACATGAGAAATGTGCTGTTCCAGCGCGTCTCCACTTCCTTTATCAACCTGAGAGCTGGTTGTCCCAACTGCACCTGGATCTGCACAAGTCTTTCCTTTACAGAGAGCAAGAAAAATATCAGGGCTAAAGAACTATAGTCAGTCACATAAAACAGTAAATATATGTTTGTACGCGTGCGTGTGCGATGCACATACAATATAACATACCTTAGCAGTGGTGCTGCATCTGAAGAGATTCACAACTTTCCTGGCTCTATTGCGAAGCTCTTGAAGTCCATGTGTCTGGTCTAGAGCTTTTTTCACCATTAGGTTGATGGTGTGGGCAATGCAGACACCATGTTTTAAGTTTATCTCCCTGCCTGCAGCAATCATGTTGCTTGCAGCATCTGTTACAAGGCAGGTGACTTTATGCCTAATCCCCCACTCCTCCATAATTGCAGCTTTGGCAGCCGCCAAGTGTGCAGCAGTATGGGCCTGTGGAAAATGTTGTACCCTAAGAACAATCGTTTTCAGTTCATTGCTGTCATTGAGGAAATGGCAAGTGACGGCCAAATATGCATCCATATTGACGGATGTCCACATATCAGCTGTAAGGCTGACTGCATTAGCCTTCAGGACACAGGCTTTGGCCTCCTCTTTGTTCTTTGGCATATTTTGCAGCCACCATAGCCTTTAAATAATAAAAGTTATTGAATAATAGTTATACATTTTGTTCACAAACGGCAATTATTAATTGCAGTTATTAAGTATTATTAATTATTATTATTAATTATTATACCTGTCTGGTTGGGAGAACATAGGTAGGGTCAAGTTTATGAACAAAAGCTCTGAAGCCTTCATCCTCAACCACAGAGAATGGCTGGCTATCCTTGACCACAATTTTCACCAATTCCTCATCCAGTTCGCTTTTCCTGGAAGCTAAAGCAAAGTAAAAAACAACTGAATGAGATCACAGTTAACACAGGTTTGTGCTATATAGGCTATAACAGACACATAGCAGAACACACCTTGGATAGAGACAGCAGGTTCAGAATCCTCTCGCTCATGCAAAGCACGGTAGTGCCTCAGCATGGATGAGGTATTGTTGTTGTATCCCAGTTCTTTATCACACACCAAGCATCTCACCTTGAAAAGAGAAAACCCTTTATATCAAAATATACAGAAAAAGTATATATCTTAGCAAAGAACTTTATTTAAATGTATTATTGGCAAATATATGCTACATTTACTTTACCTTGTTAGGTGAAATAAGATCAAAATGCTCCCAAACCGCCGAATATCTCCTTTTCCTTGCACCTTCCATCGCTGAAACTCTCTTCTTAAAACTTCTTACCACTTACTAACAACCCACAAGTAAACATCCCCATACAAACAGCTTTATACTTGAAACTTCCCGCCATAGTTAAACCTCTAAACGAGCAATTAAGTCCACGTGATGCTTCATACGTGGCAGATGACGTCACCTCATACTAGTCAACGCCTCATTTGTCTTTGATCACGTGATTTTTTGGATACAACACAAGCCTCGAATCGGGGCTTCATCTGACACGCCCCCTTTTGCTTGACACAAGCGTTGAATCCTTGCTTCAAACGTAACATCACTAATTGGGAGTGGGGGACTGCTTTATTAACTGTGTGGGTGATTTTGTTGAAATGTTTGTGGTGTTTGGCCGACGCCATTGACAACGCGCTTCAGCGTTTACAGCGCGATTCTCCACCAGTCACAAACACACTCATACACACTTCTCCCTCCTGCCATAAACTACATTTTCACCAACCTGGACACATAGTGAGGTACCCGCTATTGTGTCTCATAGTCACGCCATATCCCTCCGTTAAAACCCTGCCTAGCCTCAAACACAAACACAAGTACAAATCTCCATACTCACCGGTCTGCTGTAGTTCCACTGCCCTTCGCGGAAGCGTGCCCGCTGTGGGAGCAGTGGTTTAACACCTTGCCTCGGAGCTGGCAAGGGGGGGGGGGGGGGGGGGGGTAATTGTGTGTGGTATTTTGTAATATAAGTGTTTATTGTGGTTGTATGCTCTTATGTTGGTGGTGGGTTATTATGATTATGTTGGAAATATTTTTGATGGGCTATGGATGTTGTAAATACTTTGTTTAAAGAGTTTACCTGTTTGGTAAATGGTAGGGTCCAATCAAAGGGTGCCGGTAGCCCTATAAAGAGGGCCCTCATTCTGCCTTCTGAGTGTGAGGGTAGGAGCTAAGTCTGCTGTGAGACTGGTGCCATTGCTATCTGCTGTTTGCCATATTGCTATTGCTATTGCTATCTGCTGTTTGCTATTGCTATCTGCTGTTTGCTATCTGCTATCTGTTGTTTGCTATCTGCTATCTGTTGTTTGCTATCTGCTATCTGTTGTTTGCTATCTGCTATCTGTTGTTTGCTATCATCTGCTATCTGCTGTCTGCTATCTGCTGTTTGCTATCTGCTGTCTGCTATTGCCAACCAGCGCTAATAGCTTCCTTTTTTTTTGCTGGACATACATTTTGCCCTGTTTATTGCATTTTGCAATTAGTATCGTTTTGGAGCTGAATTGTTTTAATAAATACCAGCCCTTTTTGGAACTCCTCGCTTGCTGCCTGCTTCCGTTAACTCTCAACGGTCCAGTTTTGCCTCACCCGTACCCGGGGTGACCGCTCACCCTCTCACAGTGGTGAGTTGATGCAGGCTCTTACTCGAACATGGGTAAACAGTCCTTGTAAATCAGAGGCGCTAGAACGACGCAATGCCTCGTTGATGCATGAACACAGGTCAACAGTCCTTGCAATCCAGAGGCGCTAGAACAAGGGAAGTTCATTGAGGCACAGTTGAGTTGTTAGTGTCCCCAGGAAGCAACAGGGGTGAGGAAAAACTCCCTGTCTATTTGATTTATGTGAATTATAGGAAGAAACCTCAGGTATCAGTGAGGAAAACTCCCTGTTTTTCTAGGAAGAAACCTCAGGCAGAACCACGTCCCCCAGGGGAGCCCATCTGCCGGGGCTGATAATGAGAAGTCTCCGATTGTCTGAAGGGCCTTTGATCTAAACACTCAGAAATACACCAGAAAACAAATACATAATTATAACATAACACTAGCAAAAATACATGCAAGATATACAGCCATAATCGGCCCCCCTACGCCAGCAAAGTTCATTCCAGTGCTCCGGTTCACTGGATAAGAACCAGGCTCTGATGTGGCTCTGGTTTCCCCATCGGACCCGTTTGCTGACGCACCCGGAAGACAACTGCTATGCAACAAGTGAGTTATGTTTGTTTGACACGTGAAGCTATTGTTAACGGTGGATGGATAATGAAGCAGAATCAGTGGGTACCTCACTGTTCGCTATGCTGGTTAGTAAATAAATGTTTTAACTGAGTGAACATGTACTTGTGTCGTGTGTAAACAATAAAAACACACCCCATAGCGCTAGATGTGAACGGTGTATGAATGAATGAATAGCCGCCATAGCCGCTACAATGTAATGTGTGCGTGTGTGTCGCTAAGAGTGTGTTGCTACGTGAGGGTTTTGAAGTGAAAAATCGGTGGGTTTCACCACCGCAACACCGTCATTTTTCACACTTCCTCCCCCTTCTGAAGTCTCACCACCAGGGTGGCGAGACAGGAAATCTGCAACTGGGTTTTGTGCTCCTGCCCTGTACTGAACTCTGAACCTGAATGGCTGCAAAGACAAAAACCAGCGTGTAATGCGTGCATTAGAGTCTTTCATCCTACCCAACCATTGCAACGCTCGGTGATCAGTCTCTAGTAAAAAGTCTCTGCCCAACAGGTAATATTTGAATGTCTCTAGTGCCCATTTCACTGCTAGGCACTCAAGCTCCACCACCAAATATCTGGTCTCCCGTGGGAAGAGCTTGCGGCTGATGTAAGCCACCGGCTTCTGCTGCTCCGCCTCCCCCTGGAGAAGGACCGCCCCCAACCCAACTCCAGAGGCATCTGTTTGCACAGTAAATGGCCGCTCAAAGTCCGGACTCTGCAAAACAGGTTCACTGAGCAAAGCCGCCTTCAGGTCCTGAAAAGCCTGTTCATGCACCTCCTCCCACTGCACCTTTGCTGACCCCGACTTACGGGTCAAGTCTGTGAGGGGTACAGCTCGGGTGGCAAAGTTAGGGATAAACCTCCCGTACCACCCAGCGAGCCCCAAGAAAGACCGTACCTCCTTTTTGGTCTGGGGTCGCGGACAGTCCCGGACGGCCTCCACCTTGTCCTTCTGTGGCTTAATCACACCGCTCCCAATGATGTGGCCAAGATACCTGACCTCATGCTGAGCCAGGCAACACTTTTTTGGCTGTATAGTCAGCCCCGCCACCTTAATGCGGCGCAACACCTCGGCCAGGTGTTCGAGGTGCTCCCTCCAGGTGGCGCTCCAGATCACCACATCATCCAAATAAGCTGCAGCAAAGGAACCAGTGCCCTCCAAGACCCGGTCCATCAGCCTTTGGAAAGTCGCTGGTGCCCCCTGCAGGCCAAAGGGCATGGTGGTAAACTGGTAGAGACCCTGAGGGGTACGGAAGGCAGTGTACGGCTTGGCCTCCTCAGTCAAAGGCACCTGCCAATACCCCCGACACAGGTCTAATGTGGTGATGAAGGTGGCCCTTCCAAGGACCTCCATCAGGTCCTCCAGCCTCGGCATTGGATATGCATTGAAGTGGGACTGGGTGTTCAGCTGCCTAAAGTCAATACAGAAGCGAATGCTTCCATCTTTCTTGGGGACTAAAACCACAGGGCTGCTCCAGCTGCTACTGGACCGCTCAATCACCCCAAGCTGCTTCATCACCTCCAGCTCTTCATGCAGAGCTGGCAGCAACCGCTCAGGGATGCGGTACATGCGCTGCCGTACTGGTGCAGTGTCTGTCAGTGGAATGTCATGCTCCACCAGCGATGTACGTCCCGGCTGCTCTGAAAACAGACCTGGGGGGATGATGGCCTGCAACTCCTGTGCCTGTCGAGCAGACAGGTGAGAGAGGTCAGGCTCAGTGGGGGGAACAGCTGCTGGAAAGAACTGCTCCTGAGGCTCTGCATCCTCCTGCACATCCTGCACCATGAGCTGGTGGCTGAGTGGCAACCCTCGCTCATGCCACTCCTTCAGCAGATTGACGTGGAAGGTCTGCCTTGTCTTTCGTCGCCCCGGCATGTCCAGCTCATAGGTCACCGGCCCCAACTGACGCGTCACTGCATATGGCCCCTGCCACCGGGCTAGCAGCTTGTTCTCCGACGTTGGCAACAACAAGAGGACCTGCTGGCCTGGTCTGAAAACCCTCTGCCTTGCCGACTTATCATACCACCGGGCTTGGGTCTGCTGGGCCCGTGTCATGTTCTGCTCCACCAAGCTGGCCATCTCCTCCATTTTATCCCGGATACGGAGTACATAGATGAGCACGCTGTCCGTCTCTGCTGGCTTGGGTGTCACCCAGGCATCATGCAGTAAATCCAAAGGGCCCCTGACCTGGCGCCCATACAGCAGTTCGAAAGGGGAAAATCCGGTGGAAGCCTGTGGCACCTCCCTGTAGGCAAACAGCAGGTATGGCAACCACTGGTCCCAATCTTTGCCTTTCGCTGCCACAAACTTCCGAAGCATCGCCTTCAATGTTTGGTTGTATCGTTCCACCAACCCATCAGTCTGGGGGTGGTAGGGAGTGGTCCGTATCCCCTTTATCCCCAGTAAACTATAGACCTGCTTAAGTGTTTTCGATAAAAATGCTGTACCTTGGTCAGTCAGTATCTCGTGTGGTATGCCTACCCTAGAGATTACCTGAAGGAGAGCCCGTGTAACAGCACCTGCAGTGATCTTACGTAAGGGGAAAGCCTCAGGGTACCGAGTCGCATAATCACACACAACAAGAATGAACCTATGGCCTGACCTGGTCCTTTCCAAAGGTCCCACTATGTCCATTCCTATCCTGTGAAAAGGAACACCTATGATGGGGAGTGACTGCAGAGGGGAAGGCTTGACTTTCTGACTACTGGTCAGCTGACAGATATGGCAAGATCGACAATACCTTTGGACATCACTGTACAACCCTGGCCAGTGAAACCGCTGTGCTATCCTCTCCAGTGTCTTAACTGTGCCCAGATGACCTGCCCAGGGGATATCATGTCCCAAACTTAATACCTTTTCCCTGAGGCACCTTGGGACTACTAACTGCTCCCCACTGCCCCCTTCTGGTTGATGAAATAATAAGCCATCATGAACAAGGTAATACTCTCCAGTTAACGCTGGAGCCACACCAGTCTTGACACCTTCAACCTCTGCCACTTTGCTAAATGCTACTTTTAATGACTCATCCTCCCTTTGCAGATCACCAAGATTACCAGGAGGTTCCCACCAATCATTACTATTCACATCTGGCTTCGGCATCAGCTTTTCCATTTTCTCTGCTGTTCCCTGCAGTTTCTCTCTCCTCCTTTGCTTACGGCTCTTGTGCACCTTAACAGCAACAGGTAAGTCTAGGTTCTCCTGGCTAAATGGCAACATGTCCAAAACTGCTGTTCTGGCTGCCTCCTCAGGAGACTGTCTAGCCTGAGCTCTAGTAACCACCATACTAACAGGCTGTGCTGCCTGCACAAGCTCAGGCAAAATTAGGACATCCTGCCCCAACACTACAGGATATCGCAATTTATTTACTACTCCAGCACTTAGCCAAAAAGCCTGACCTTTAACTTCAATACAGACATCAGCCACAGGATAAACATGCTCATCGCCATTAACACAACAGACTCTGAGCTGCCCTTTTCCTAACCCTTCTGACATATCTATCAGATGTGGCTGGACTAGTGTATGTGTGCTGCCTGTGTCTAAGAGAGCAACTGTAGAATGGCCATTTATGGTGACAGGGATGGTTTGAACCCGGGTAACACATTCCTCAGCCCCTACTTCAGGTCGGGGGACACTACATAAGCTTGAGCCCTGAGCTTTCCTCACCGGACAATCTCTGATCTTATGCCCAGGTTTACTACAGTGGTGACATATCAAAGGTGGTCTGTTGAATGTAGCTGTGGGTGCTGGGGCCTGTCTAGGCTGTGAGGTGTAGGGAGAAGTGTAGGTCTGTGTGAGTGGTGCCCTGACCTGACCCCAACCCCTAGGACCAACTCCCCCACCAGAGCCCCCAGACTTGCCTCCACCTGCTGGTCGGTTGTAGCTCTGCTTCCGGAATGTCTTCGGCCCAGGTCGAGCAGCAAGGAATGCCTCCACCAGGTCTGCCACGTGCTGGCCTGTGGCTGGGTTGTGCTCTTTAACCCACACACGAACTTCAGGAGCTAGGGTACGCAGGTACTGTTCCAGGATGAAGACCTCTCCTATCTCCTCCACAGTCTTGCCTGCCGGTTTCACCCACTTCCTGTATAGATCCTTCAGGCGGTTGTAGAGCTCTCGTGGGGTCTCCCCTGGTCGCACCTCTGGTTCCCGGAAGCGTTGCCGGTAAGTCTCCTCATTAATTTCATATTTTGCAAGGATAGCAGCTTTCACCCTGTCATAATCCCCAGACTCATAAATGTCCATTGCCACATAGGCTGCCCGTGCCCGGCCCGAGAGATAGGGCACCAGATAGACAGCCCACTCAGTCCTAGGCCATCTATAGGCGACAGCGAGCCTTTCGAAAGTGGTAAGATATTGTTCCACATCATCGCCCTCCTCCAGCTTAGGCACTGCTGCCCTGGTCCAGGCTGCTGGAGTCAGTGCTGCTGGATCTGGTGCAGGAGTTGGGGCTGCTGAAGGTGCTGCTCGCCCCCTTGGCACTGCTGTAGGCGATGGTGGCACTGCGGGTGGTAATGCTGCAGGAGACTGTAGGCCCAATGGTGGCGCTGCAGGACTGTAAGGTGCTCTAGGATGCAGTGGAGCTCCGACGTCATCAGGCCCTGGCTGCTGTCGCACCTCAATGGCATTCCTTCGCTCCTTCTCCAGCTCGTCATGCACATTGTTCAGCTGGATCTGCACGCTGCGCCACTGCATGTCCTGCTTGTAGGCTTCACGCTCCTGATCTTGTATGGACTTCTGCAGAAGGGTATAGAGTGAGCCCAGATCCAATGGTGGTGGACCACCTGCTGCTCCACCCCTGGCTCCCTGTGCCTCATCTCCAACCTCACGCTCCTCCTCCTCAGCTGAGGCCTCCTGCTGGTCGTCCCTCATTAGCCACCGATAAGCCATCGCCCGCTTGGGTTGCACCCGTCCTCCTACTCTCTTCCTCAGAGACCTCT
Organism: Coilia nasus; assembly: GCA_027475355.1. NCBI lineage: Eukaryota > Metazoa > Chordata > Actinopteri > Clupeiformes > Engraulidae > Coilia > Coilia nasus. The sequence continues at coordinate 13,759,254 of CM050204.1, read as the reverse complement.
GGGGCGCCACGATCCGACTTCTGACACCACTTGTGAATGAGAGGCTTCTTCACCACCCACGTCATAGCAGAACTGGCCAGACCCCAACGGGTGAATAACAGGAAAAAAAGTAGGCAACTCAAAATGTAACGTGAATGACGGGTGGATTTATTTACAGTGCGCAGTGAATTTTAAAATCAGCAAACCAAAAACTGAAATAACAAAAGAAAACCGGCCTCAGTCAGGCAATAAACAGGACAACAATACTTGCAAGCAAAAACTCACTTTTTACAGCCTCACAGCAAGCTGACACAGGGACATCTTTCTCCCACAAAGTCTCTCTCAACACTGAGCTCTGCTCCCCTTTTTAAAGCCCAACCCATGATTAGATTATTGGCAGGCAATTGGTAAGAACCATACAAACACAGGGAGGAACACTCCGTGGACACATACAAATATGCGTAGCACACACACTGATCTCCATACAAAATATTTAAACACTCAGAAATACACCAGAAAACGAATACATAATTATAACATAACACTAGCAAAAATACATGCAAGATATACAGCCATAATCGGATCATTACACGGATGTTACACCCCTACGCCAGCAAAGTTCATTCCAGTGCTCCGGTTCACTGGATAAGAACCAGGCTCTGATGTGGCTCTGGTTTCCCCATCGGACCTGTTTGCTGACGCACCCGGAAGACAACTGCTATGCAACAAGTGAGTTATGTTTGTTTGACACGTGAAGCTATTGTTAACGGTGGATGGATAATGAAGCAGAATCAGTGGGTACCTCACTGTTCGCTATGCTGGTTAGTAAATAAATGTTTTAACTGAGTGAACATGTACTTGTGTCGTGTGTTTTTATTGTTTACTCGCCCCATAGCGCTAGATGTGAACGGTGTATGAATGAATGAATAGCTGCCACAATGTAATGTGTGCGTGTGTGTCGCTAAGAGTGTGTTGCTACGTGAGGGTTTTACAGTGAAAAATCGGCGGGTTTCACCACCGCAACACCGTCATTTTTCACAGTTACTCATTAAGATTTCCTGAGCTCGGTGAGTGCTGTACCGCGGCCGTTAAAGTACTCGTACCATAAAACAGGCAAGTGCCCATGGGGACCCAGGTTTGAAACCGGCCTGGCTCATTTCCCCACCCCCTCATTCTACCCAAGGGGGTAGGAATATATCCGGAAGTTGAAGCACCCATGGGGAAATCTCAACCCGGAAAATGACCAATAGCATGTAGCATTCCGTTGACTTCCATTCATTTTAGCGTCACTTTGAAATCAAACAACTTTACATGAGAAGCCATCCGTACCTTGATATTGGCATTGTTGTAAACCGGAGAGGGCACCGCAAAACATATTTGCTTCGATCAGAAATATGTCATGTTATTGCCTTGTAAGAAACGTTTATCTGAAATTATGCTAAAAATGACGCCATAAATCATGCGACGGCTAGTGAGTTTCTGTCGCACAGGAGAAAATTTACCGTACTGGTTGGATAACAAGCTGTAGCCACAGTCATGCTCGTTTACTTTTCTATTCATGTTGGGGAAACATTTACATCACTATTTCCCAAAAAATAAGCGTAGAACTTGGTATTTGTTTGTAAGCAGAATCGCTATCTTTATGGATTTTACTATTCGATGCAAGTGAATTGAGAAAGACTGCTAAGCTAAGCTACACGCTATAGCTTGTAGTTTACATGCTAACTAGCTAGCTACCTTGACATGCTGGCTTGCAAGACTGCCTGGAACCAAAGTTAGTTGACGAAGAATCAAGTCCTCACATACAATATTAGCCCCCCATTCCACTAAGTGATTGCAGCTATAACGGTAGAAGAATACTTATTAACAAAATTATCGTACGCTGTATGATTTGTGATTGAGCATCTACCACTCAATTTATAGTATTTGGGTTCGCTGGTCGACGTGACCGTACGTCACCCCGCGCTTGCGCAGTTGCAAAGTGACCAATTAAAAATCTCAAAATCGTGCTTCAACGGCTCCCATTGAAAACGACGCCATCCCTCAGTCCATTATCTTCTACTGTCTATGATTCTACCACTCATTTCCTGTCAGCTCTTCACCATCCTATCTAATAAAGGCACATGATGAACTAAAAAGTTCTTCCAAGCTCTATCAGACTGGAGTCTTATCAGTGGCAAGGTAAGTCAGGGTAACTCATGACAAACGTGTGTCACACTTCCCTATTTTTTTGCACTGAACTACAACATGGTGTAACTGTTGCTTCTGTACCAACTCGCGTCGGTGGTATTTCACATACTGTGATAACATCACTAGGATGTCATGTTATGTTTAGCAACCTTCTGTGAAACATATGTTTATCTTCAGTTTGTTGCTGAATTTCCTCATAGAAATGAGTGTGACAAATGACATACTTATAAAGAATCTGTAGTTGTCATTATATGTAATTGGTGTTTGAGTATTAATGAGTATCAGATATTCTTACAAAATATAAAATTCTAAACACCCGAAAGTCTTAAAAAGGTGAAACTGAGGAAAAAAGTTATTTTTTATCATTTCATCTTTGGCTGTATCTCGTGTAACCATGTTCTAAGAACTTGCATTTCTCTGCAGATTACAACACCAGTTCCTTTGAGATTAGTCAACAACATCCTTTAATAAAGTGTGCTGTTTTTTTGCCTTTTAGATAAATCAGCAGACAGGCCTTTTGACTGATTTATCTCACATTTGTAATGGGTGAGCACAGGGAGGCGACTGAGTGTGATGATCCATATAGGCCTGTTAAATTATATTATACCATTAAGAGCAAAAAAGAAACCCTAGAGTATTAGAAAACTGCATGGCCTGCAATTAATTATTGATTTTTCTGTATGTGTCTGTGTATAATTAATATGATCATACCTTGGCCATATGCACTTTATTTATTTATTGTCACTGTGATGGTGTGTTGGCTAATGTATGTCTTTTATGTTCATTTTCATGTTTTTATTCATGCACATGTTATCTTGATTATTCTATGTCTTTTTATGATTACCAAAGTAACATACTGGTACAACATTTTGTTGTACAGTGTGCAATGACAATAAAGGTATTGATGGATTTTGAAAAACAGCCCTCATTGCTTCAGTGTGGGAAATATGCCCAAGGAGATTTTGAACTAAACCTTGGTGGTGGGCAGGACGAGCAGAAGCATGTTCACTCAGAAATAATGGTACAGTAGGGGTACAAATCTGTATCTTAAGGTACGTTCAGCACTCATGTACCCGCAAACGCTAATATGTGAACCTTAAGGTACTGATTCAGTGTACCTATTCAGCTCTGAAGAAGGTACAAACTAGTTGTAAAACAGTGGTTAAAAGGTACAATTATGTGGCTTTGAGGGTACTGTCGGGGTGACAACCCTTTGTACCCCTAAAAGTACAATTCTGTACCTTCTTTTTGAGAGTGTATTACATAGCATTGTTGCACTAACCATCCAGGGTTAGTATACACACATGCACACGCACACACGTACACACACACACACACACACACACACATGCGTGCACACATGCAAAGCTGTGGGTAGCACTGTCTTCCACAATGCTGAGGGAAATTCTTGTGGACACATTTCACATGTCATGGTAAAAGTTATCTGAAATCGGTTTTGCAAACGGTCTTCCAAAGAAACCATGTGTGATATAAAATAGAGGTGGGGATTGTGGGGAAGCTTCATTTCGATACTGCCAGACTCACTGTAGGAGTCCACCATGTCTACGGTAAGTGTGCTGAGAAGTCTTTGGCACTGAATTACTTTGGTACTGAATTACTTTTCATTTTTTTGGGAATGATTAGATTGTGAGAGCATAGTGCCCTTAATCCGAGTACATTGGGATTGTTACTGCAATGAGATTAACTGCTGTTGTTTTCTATGACAGAAGATATTGTGGTTACGCAAGAATAAATAATCATGTTTTATAATATATTTTATAATTTTAAAGCATTTGATCACTTGTGCATCACAGATACTAACAACAACTACATAGGAAGCTTCACATTCAATATAATACACATGAATAGACATGTGACAGTCGAAATAATGCATTAGGGTCAGTTAGAAACAATGTGGAATTTTGACTTTACACACAGTTTGTTTGTTGTCATTGTCATTGTTTGTTGTCATTAGTGCATAAGTATCAATGGAATATAAATTAATGCTGTTGATGTTTACAAGTCGTTTGTGCTCGTAATACAGTTCATCATATAGTGTAGCTGACTGTGTGAAGACAATTGGTAGTCACTAGGCAGTGGTGGCCTAGCGGTTCAGGTGTCAGACCTGTGACTGCAGGATCACAGGTTTGAATCCCCAGCTGCCAGTAGTGCCACTGAGGTACCCTGAGCATGGTACTGTCCCCACGCACTGCTCTCTGGGTGCCATTGTCATGGCTGCCCTCTGCTCACATGTGTGTGATGGGTTAAATGCAGAGGTGAATTTTGTTGTGTGCGCTGTGTGCTGTGCTGTGCTGTGCCATGTGATCATAATGACAAAAATGGGACTCACTTCTAGTGTCACCAAAATAAAAGGTTGCTCTGTGTTTATTGTTTGTTCTACCACTTTGTGTTGCTTAGATTGAAAACGTGCACTACTGGAACCTTTCGGTAACCGTCCTGCGAGCAAAAATTAAAAACTCCTTTGACTACTGTAAGTCATGTCTATCTGTCTTTCATTGTACAAAAATATATATATAAAAATATGAGAATAAGGATAACAGTATGTACAGTGTATTACCACAATATTGTTCAGGGATTATTTTGTTATAAGGAGTAGTATTACTACTTTGTTGTCATTGTTTAACTACTAATATTATTAGTATAGGTTGTACTAAAATAACAACACTTAACAGCTTCTATTTGCTCCTTTGCTAATATGAGTGAAAAAAAAAACATTTTGGGAAGTTTATGTGTGGCAAGTCTGTCCATTGGCCCGGCAGCTGCAATTTGTGTCTTTATCTGCCTGTTTACAGCTTAGCACCTTATCAGTGTGTTTTTTTTTACACAACCACCTCTTATCATTGACAGATAGAGAAATGATGAGACTTATAACAGATGAGACAGATAACCACACTGATGAAAGACTAAAATATGTAGATTCCATGTCATTAATCTTCCCCAACCGTGGAGTGATAGGCTTGTTAAGACTGACATAAGTATAAAGATGTATTGAAAAAGAGTGAGGTAGAGAAGGTGTGATGGGGTGAGGAGGGTAATAGACAGACAGATGGATTGATAGCCTACTATATGTAGTTCCCATAGGTGATTGTAGACCCCACCACTGTCATTGAAAACTGCATTGCAGCTGCAGTAGTTTTCAGCTATTTCACTGCATGTCCTACTCTACCCAGTATGTCCATGCATGTGACAATAAAATACCCTTGTATACTTGTATCCTTGTATAAAGGTTGGTCTCGAGGCCAAAGTCACCTTGGGGGTCCCCCGACCAGCTGCCTGTGTTGCCTGTTTGTTATAGTTTTCTCTGCTTCATTGTGTTTAAGGGTCTGAGTCAGACTGCTATGTGATTCTGAAGCTCCCCACGGCCTCTGCGCATTCCTACCGCACCAAGACAGTGGACAATAGCAACAACCCCGAGTGGAACGAGACCTTCCACTTTCGCATCCAGAGCAAAGTCAAGGTCTGATATGCTATGTCAATGACCTCCATACAAGTCCTCGGCTGTGAAAAGGAAAAGATGTGTCAAAGTCTTGGTCTTTGCGTAACTATTTAGCATTTTCCCTAATGTTTCTTAAATGTTGCCTGAGGCAGCACAATAGTTAAGAAACCTTTTCCTGTTTCGGCCCAATCTGTATCATTCTCTTCCTGCTACATTTGAAATTCCCTTAATACCCAAATACTACTCTTTTGATGCAGACTACCAGTAGGCGTAAAAACAGCACTTTCTGAAGATTCTGATCCACCTATTCTTCTCTTTCAGCATGTCCTGGAGATCCAGATGTATGATGAGGACACACTTGCGCGAGATGATCTTTGTGCAATTCTCTTCTATGATATCAGTCACATCAAAGTGGGCCAACAGCTGATGAAAAAGTTCATACTAAATGAAAAGGTAAATACTTTTTCATTCATGCACAGACTGAAGAAATGTGTATTTTCCCCACTGTATATGTGCAGTTCTGACATGTGATTTATCTTCAGACAGGAGATGAGCTGTGGCTGGAGTTCAAGTTGGTTGAAAGGTAATGGAGAAGAAAACACATTTTCTGAAATTAATTACTGGTAATATGACAAATTAGCTAACACAAATGAATTACAGTTGGAATACAGTTAAAATAGAGTTAAAGCCTACTGTGTGAAAAAAATTCTCCCATCTAGTGAAGTTATGTACTGCAACTAACTAATTCATTTTCCTTAGCCTGACTCAAGACATTTGGCCACATGATAAATCTAATGCTTATTGTTTTGAAAACAGTAACTCGTTTTCACCCAAAATTGAAGTTAGGGTCTTTTGCCTTTGCAGAGAATAGTCACAAGACAGTGGTGCAACATGGCAGATACCATTTGGCTTGCCAGCATAAATGTCAAATTTCAACCTTACCAGAAGACAGACTTTAACAAGAAATTTGTAATTGCTTAGTAATGAGCTTGTGCTAATGACATTTTTGTTGAAAAAAAAAGCACAACAATGGCTTTAAGTAATTTAAGAGATTATTTTCTACATGTGTCCACACACATATATTTGTAATAAACTGATCATAGATGTCTGTGAGAAATGATCATCATGTGTTGCTGAAGAAGACACTGACTTGTGCTTCTGGTTTTCAGTACTGAGGACACAGGGATATACGTGTCCAATGGGGTATTGGTGGTAAGTGCCGCTCTGAGTATCATCTTTAAAGGAGAAATCCAGTGTGATTCAGTCCAGAGCCCCATTGTTTGAGTTCACAGAGTCCTGTCCATAGGAATAATAAACCGGCAACTAACACTGACTGAATGGGGGCATAGAAACCAACTGTCAGTTTCATTTCCATATGCCCCATATAGTTAATGTTAGCTGTTGGTTTGCTGCCTCTGGACTGCATCCCACCGGATTTCTCCTTTAAGAGCCAGTGCATGTCTGAAGTGTTTCTTACTGCATTAGGGAGAGTTGGTTAAAGGAGAACTTTGGTGTAAAATGAAAATTGGCATGTTAAAACATCATACCGAGTTGGTATGTGTACTGAGGAGCAAAATTGATTTAGCCTGTTGCATTCAGAGTTTAACTATTTTTTAGCGTTTGTCCCAGAAGGCTAACAATGGAAGTGGTAGGTGCCCTTAGACGAAGCATGACGATTACGCTATTTTTAAACCATTAAAACAGCTCGAAGAAACTCCACACTCCATCAGTAGTACAACAAAGGCTCTGGTATTCAAAACAAAGTACTGAGAATATTGTAAATGTACACAAGGTTTATTTAAAAAACTGTTCTTACATGCAGTAGTTTGCAGTTTTTTTCTCGTTGCCGCCATGATGAAAGTCCAAACAATTGACTTGTGCGGACTTTCATCATGGCGGCAACGAGAAACTACAGCAAGGTACTGCCTGTCAAAACTGTTTTATTAATGTTGTGTACACTTACAAAGTTCTTAGTGCCTCGTTTTTAATGTCAGGGCCTCTGTTGTACTATCGATGGAGTGTGGAGTTTCTTTGAGCTGTTTCAATGGTTTAAAAATAGCTTAGTCGTCATGCTTCGTCTAAAGGAACCTACCACTTCCATTGTTAGCCTTCTGGGACAAACTATAAAAAATAGTTAAACTCTGAATGCAACAGGCTAAATCAATTTTGCTCCTCAGTACACATACCAACTCGGTATGATGTTTTAACATGCCAATTTTCATTTTACACCGAACTTCTCCTTTAGCATTACACTAGCAATGCATTAGGACATATGAAAGGTTGAAACTACACTGAATACCCACAGACATCACGTCAGAATGTCAGCTATGTCAGCTATGTCAGTATTTATGATGCATGTATTTAAAATTTGCATATCAACTACAAAATAGTATTTTGTAATTGATGGTTTAATAAAACTAAATAAAAGATTTTGTTTGTATGTATGTCTGCCCAAAGCATCCATCAGGTATATCTCTGCTGGTATTATTTTTGATGCCATGGTAGTGGTATAGTAGTGGTCATTGCCATTATTCTGCTTCTAGGCAGCTCCATTCTCCATCTTGGAGGTATCGGCAAGCAACATAGGAACTGGTAAGCAGGATGGATGGATAGATGGATGGATGGATGGATGGATGGTGAAAAGTGAAAATAAGCATTTAAAATGTGAATATCTAAGTAATTACAAGTCCTAGACAAACAAAATAAAATGGGCTTCGAACAAGATAGCCAGAGGGATGCAGAATTTATAACTGATTTCACAAAGCTTCACAAATACTGAATATGCACAAATATTCTATTAAACATTTGTGAAGCTTTGTGTAATCTCTTATACATTCTACATCCTTCTGGCATGTTGCTGTTCGAGTTTTGATAAATAGATCTTTTAGGTTGCATTTTATTTTACTGTCATTGTTACATCAATTAGGTACAAACAAAGTGTAAGAAAGTGTGTATCAATATGTATTTACACCGTACTACAGGGTTAAGGTTAGGATTAGGGATAGCGTTATGTATGTACAGTGTAAGGAAATAATATTATATGTTGCTACATGCAGATACACTAAAAACGGAACTGTTTTACCATATTTTATTATTCAACATGAAGCCTATTTAATTTCGTTTGCCTAGGACTTAATTACTTAGATACTCCCATTTGAAATAATGTCAAACTTTTCGGGACACCCTGTATTTCATTTCCACTGTGATGGAGCTCTATGTAAGCCAGACAACCAGCTGACACCACTGGATTTCGTTTTGCTTGCCATATATGGTACTCTGACAATGCACACAGAATAAACAAAAATTGTCAATAGGCAGGAACAATATACAGTCTTATATGCAGTTCATAAATGCTAAAGATTTTATGTGTGTGTGTGTGTGTGTGTGTGTGTGTGTGTGTGTGTGTGTGTGTGTGTGTGTGTGTGTGTGTGTGTGTGTGTGTGTGTGTGTGTGTGCGTGTCTGTGTGTGTGTGTGTGTGTGTGTGTGGCTGCAGCTATTGACAACCTAATATTGAAGTTGAAAGGAGCATTTAAAGAGGACAGTGTTCTCACCCAAAACCGTCAGAACCCTTTACAATACTTCATCAACAGAGACCTCGAGACTATACTCTCTGTGGAGGTAGACACACACACACATAAACACACACACACACACACACACACACACACACACACACACACACACACACAAACACACAAACACACACACACACACACACACACGGACATGTGCACACAGTTTTAAGGCACACATGAAAAGGAGCATAACTCTGACCTTTGGACTCTGGTCAGTCCTTCATATTATTACAACAGATACATGAATAGAAATACATGAAATATTTGGTGCAACATGCAGACACACCTGGATGCATGGTTATTTACCAAAATTGCTAGGGACATATGAGTTTGACCTCATTGTCACATACCAATATTTATTTTCTATCATCAGGGTGAGGAAGACAATAATCCAGTGAAGCTTTTAGCAGCTTCTCTAACTCCAGTAAAATCTGAGGTGAAATTGCCAGTTGGAAAGGTAATACACTCATATGTCACTCACATCAGTTTTGAACAAGTGGTTGATTTACTCTAATTTGAGAGTTTATTTTACGATTACACTAGTGTACTTTTTAATCTAAAAAACAAGAAAAAAGACAGTCAAAGTAACACCACTGTTCTTGCAGAATGTCATTAATCTGGAAGTGAAGCATGAGGAAAGGTAAAACTTTCTCTTTTCTCTCTTCGATCGACTGTCTGAAATGTAGACACAGATATAGACAATATAAGCATGCTGTGTGGAATAAAGCCAAAAGAGAATAGGACGCTATCATACTAAATTGTTGTGTGTGTGTGTGTGTGTGTGTGTTTTGTGACTGATCCTGTAGGCCTGCGCATGACATGGCCGTGCGTCTGGACTTTGACATCCCATTAGAGGAGAAGAGCTTCCTGGAGAAGAGGAAGGAGGTGGTGGGAAACGCTTTCCAGAAACTTCTGGGGCTTAGTTCACCTCCAGAGAGAGAGAAGGTACTGTGTGTGTGTGTGTGTGTGTGTGTGTGTGTGTGTGTGTGTGTGTGTGTGTGTGTGTGTGTGTGTGTGTGTTTGCTTTTATAGATGTGTACTTTTACTATGCAAGCCTTCTGTTACCTCGTCCCATTTTCATTTCTAGACATGTTGCTACCATCAAATGAGCTAGGATTTTTCATGAAATACTGAAATGACTCACTTTCAATATTTGATGTCTTATATATGTTGTATGTTGAAAGAAATTAGAGATTATTCCATTCTGTTGTTGATTTAGATTTTACACAGAATCAAGTGTTGGTGGTGTCTTCTAAGCAGTTGACCTCAGTGACTATGTATAATTGTATAAAGTCTATGGTTGACCTGGGTTAACTTCCCGGCTGACACAGATGTCTTTGATTTCTGATTTCTATAGTAAGTGTAATGTAATGTAATGAATTCCAAGTATTCGAACGTATTATTGTACATTATGTTCACAGCTGTATCTGCATTTCATGCTGAAAGGTCTATACTGTTTTGAACAACTTTGGAACTTCACCTAGTCTGACAAATCTCCCTCTAGGTTCCGCTGGTGGGTGTGGTTTGCTCAGGAGGCGGGACCAGGGCAATGACAGGCACCTTTGGGAGTCTGAAGGGCCTGCAGACTCTGGGGATCCTGGATGCTGTCAGCTACATCACTGGAGTCTCAGGATCCACATGGTGAGCCCCCTTATCCAACGCAGCAGCATGCAACCACCTTCACCATCATTATTTCCCTTCAGTGTTATGGGATACGACATGACATTATTGCATCTTACAGGGCCATGTCAACTGTGTACCAGGATCCTGATTGGTCGAAGAAGGACATTAGCTTGTTCACTGAGCCAATAAAGAATGAGATGCACAGCAGGTATCGGAGAGTGTTCTCCACTACACAGCTAAGGTACTACAGACATGAGATGGGCCAGAAGGAGAAGAATGGCTTTCCGGTGTCCTTTGTCGACATGTGGGGCCTGGCCATCGAGCACCTCATCTATGGGAAGGTACTGCAGATACAAAACACAGAAAGATAAGGTAGTGACTCTCCTACTTCCACACAACATACACATACACAAATACCCCCCCCCCCCCCCCCCCCCCCAACGAAATAAAACAAGGAACACATACACAAATACATAGCTTTGAATGTATTTGCAAAATCCAGACATAAAAATTGCACAGTACAAATAGATTATTTGAAACTTACAAGTGATGTGTTTGATGTTTGCATTTGAAGAAATGGGAGAGCACCCTCTCTGACCAGAAGACGGCGTTGTCAGAGGGAAAGAATCCTCTGCCCATCTACACTGCAGTGAACATGAAGACCAAAGGCAAAATCACAGACCCTGGTAGAGTTTCTGCATTATTTTAAGTCTGTAGATTCTGACTTACAGCTAAGAAGTAGTTTAAGAGATAAGAGAACTTTTACTGATAAATCGACAGTTAGGAAAACACAACACTACAGATTCATCTGGAATTGTTCAATGAGCTAAAAGAGTCTTAGAGAATTGAAATAGTTCCGCTAAGACAACGAACGAGATATCAAAGCATTGATGCAAAAGCCAACAGAGATGCATGAAAACATGGAGTTGATGGTGAATCAGATTGATAATCTGGAGGTAAGAGTGAGTAACCTTGATGATTAATCTAGTCTGATTAATCTAGTCTGGTTCATGTACATCACCTGCATAGACATTACGTGTCAATGGCGACATGGTACACACATGCCTTAACACAAACCCCAATACATTACATAAGCATGTCTTTATTTTCTGAATATAAATAGATGAAATTGAACTGAACAATATTTCACTGTCGTTGTCCTTTTAAATTACAGAGTGGTGTGAATTTACCCCGTATGAGGTTGGCATTCCTAAGTACGGGGCATCGGTACCCACTGAGATCTTTGGGAGCGAGTACTTCCTGGGTCGGCAAATCAACACCCTCCCAGAGGTTCGTCTGCCTTTCCTAATAGGTAAGACAAGAATGATCCAAAAGGGGGGGGGGGGTGGTATGTGTGTGTGGGAGTGTGTCTGTGAGTGTGTATGTTTATTTGTGTCTAAGAGGGGATTTAAATAGCATATGAGTATATTTACACACGTGTGTGTGTGTATGTGTATGACCGCATGTGTGTTTGTGTCTAAGAGGGGATTTAAATAGCATATCACTATATTTACACACGTGTGTGTATGTGTGTGTGTGTGTGTGTGTGTGGGGGGGGGGTGTGTGTCCTACAGGAATCTGGAGCAGTGCCTTCTCAGTCAGTTTTTATGATTTGTGGAATCATGTCTCAGGCCGGCCTGCATCCCAGCCTGGTGAAGATGAAGAGGAATCAGGTGCATAGTCATTATATTCAACTGAAGCCTGTCTCGCAAGTCAAAAGCATTTTTTAATGATTGCAATGCATATGAAAAGGTCAATAGTTCCCCCTCACTTCATCAGGGAGTACTTTCAATGATTTGCTTGTATCGCATGTTAAACTCTGCAACATGCAGACATACAGATGGCATATGCATGCATCCGTACATACACACCTACATGCAGAATTCCATGTGTAGGCCATATACTATTGATTAATTCTTTTATATGATAGTTACCCTATTATATAGAATATTTAGAGTGTTCCGTGTGGATCTGGCATTCACCTCCTGAAGTGAAACGCAAAGGTGGAGTGTGGAATGTAACACAAAGGTGGAGTGTGGTTTTAAAAGCATTTTTGTGATATTTCTCAACACTGGTTTATATCTCAACCGCTTTTAACATATTAGATAATGTAGGCTAACAAAAAGTACATAATCTGTGGAAGTCACATGGGTGTGAAAATGTTAAAGATTTATGTGTTTTTTTTCCTTCATAGAGGATGACAACGAATCATCCATGCTGGATACCATCATCAAACCAGCTGCAGACATCACAGACAAGGTCAAAGGGTTCTTCACAAACCGGCCAGTCTCCTGCCAGGTTTACAATTTCATGAGAGGTCTAAGTCTGCACTGGAATTACAACCAGAAAAGTAGCTTCTTGGCAGATGAAGGTTTTTACCATCTTACGTCATACAGATATATTATATATATTATAAACCATGTCTTGTCTATCATATATAATGTATGTTATTACACATACTGTGTTATGTTACATGTGTATTAATGACATGTGTACTGTGTACAATGTGTGTGTCTGTGTGTGTATGCAGCTCACGCATGTGACCGTGTAAGTGAAATGGCATAAGATGAATAAGCTAGCTACCTTTTCACAAATAAGTCCATAATTAGGTAGTTACATGCACAACTTTTAAACTTTTATTACAATCAATCCATTACCATGAAAAAAATCCACCCTTATCAAATCTAATTAATTAAAGATTAATAGGGTCTATTATATACACATGGCTATTATTACCTGGTCCCCCGGAGGGGATTGACCAGGTATTGCAATGACCCTGTGTCTGTTGGTCTGTCTGTCTGTCCGCCCGTATTGCAATGACCCTGTCCATCCACATGGGGGACCAGGTTGCCATCTATGATTGCACTTGTTGTCCATGTTTCCCAGAGGAACATCCTGATGCCTTCCCAAATCAGTTGACACCAGCAGACTGCACCCTGAATCTGGTGGATGCAGGTCTCAGCTGTAACACAGCGTTCACCCCTGTGGTTCGAAGCCACAGACGCATGGACCTCCTCCTGTGCATCAGCTACTCTTGGGATTCAGATCAGTTCATGGTATACAAGTTACTAAATTGCACGTTACTATAACAACTATCTGTCTGTCTGTCTGTCTGTCTGTCATCCCGATGTTCATGTTTCTATGAGTTTACAATAGCGTTTTCAATAACTGTCAGGTGGTTAGTGAACTGATTCTTTTGTGTCAGAGACAGGCTGTGTTAATGTGTGTATTTAACTGTTTCACAGGTGTTGAAGATAACCAAGAAGCACTGCGCTGCACACGACCTCCCGTTCCCCGACATTGACTTCAGCAAAGTGGAGAAAAAGCCGTTGAAGGAGGTGTACGTGTTCGAGGACAAGAAGAACCCCAAAGCTCCCATCGTGGTTCACTTCCCCATGGTCAACCTCACCTTCAGAGAGTTCAAAGCCCCAGGTAAATGGACCCAAGCTTAATTACTTGCAGGTTATCCTAATGGTCTTCACTGGGTGGAGCTGTGGCAAAGCTAGAAATAGCAGGCTGCGGCGGAAAATTCTAGCCTGGTAAACCAGCCCCTCACACTACACCGCATTTCGTACAAAGGGTCTGGCTGTGCGTGGTTGTCTCAGACAGAATCTTGCCTGACCAATCATTAAACCATTTTTTCCTGGAGGTGTAGGCTCTGCTGAAGTTTAAAACAGTTGGATCTGCCTTTACCCAATCGTTAACGTCTGGTCATTACGCATGCCATTAGCCTGGCTATTAGCCTGCTTACGTATTACAACAAATGTAGCACGCGAAGTTGACGCGTGCACAACACGAACACTCCCTCTTTTCACTGATTGGTCAGGCAGGATTCTGGCTGAGACAACCATAGACATATGTCTATGGAGACAACCATGGCAATGGAAGACACAGCCAGGCCCTCTGTACAAAATGCTGCGTAGTACGAGGCGCTGGGTTACCAGGCTAGGAAAATTCTACAGTCGACATAAAAAATGTTTTGCTCTACATTTCCTCCTCAAGCAACAGGAAGCCCTTTACTTTTTTCAGGGTCCACTCACACCCAATGTTCCTTGTAGTGTGCACTGACTCTGTTTCAAGCTCAGTTGTTCATCCTCTTCATGTCTTCCCGCTTGTTATGTTATAAGGTGTCAGACGGAAGGGGCAGGAGGAAATGAACCAAGGAGATGTGGATGTCACCAGTGATACCTCACCGTACCGCACCACGAATCTATCCTACAAGCCCAATGACTTCCAGAAGCTGATGGATCTTGGTTACTACAACATTCTGAACAACAAGGACACACTGCTGTCAGCTCTGCGAAGGGCACTCGAGAGAGAGAGGGTCAATTAGGACGAGGATAGACACAGAGAATTATGATGAGATGAATACAAGGGTTACTGCTGAACTTGAACAGATCCCTCTAAATCTGTCAGATATTAATGGTGTAGGCTAACAAAGGGTCTTAATGGTAAAGTTTGTCAAAGCTTGCTTGAATGCTCCCCATATGAAATCATGCTCAAAGAATTCTTGTATCCGCTGTAACTGTTTCTTGACAGTAGTATGCTATGCTATTCCTTGTCTATCACTTTGCAAGGCAGCATTAGTCCCTTTGTCAAATTACAATTATGCAAATATATCAAGGCAATTAACAGTGACAAATAAGAGAACATTGAAGCTTGGTCACCCATAAGTCATTAATAAATTAAGCAAACATTTTGTGTTCACAAATTAAAGGGATGTATCAGTCTTCATCTAGACTAAATAAAGCATTACATTCAAGAATATTTCTGCACAGACATTGTCTATTGCTTGTTATCACAACAGAAAGAAAGAAAAGGGGGAAAAAAATCAGCGAGTGAAGGCAATCATTTTGAAAGAGGAAGCTGCTGACTCTTTGTGCTGGGACTAATAGGGCACAAATCAGTTGCAAATGCTATATTGTAGGCAGACTTAACAAAGCCTCTTCAAAATGGGAGTATAAAAAGTATAACGTAGGCAGAACCTGTGTAGCCTTGTAAACATTAATCATTTCATTTTGTACAGAGGGTCTGGAACAGACACCATCAGAATCGATTTGTTCCTGGAGGTGTGGACTCTGCTGAAGTTTAAAACAAGCCTCTGCCTTTACCCAATCGCTAACGCCTGGTCGTCACGTATACAATTAGCCTATACACTACAATTCAAATGTAGCACACAAGGTCAACGTCACCGCTAAGGAACACAACCTCTGTTCGGGGTTTTGGATCGGCCCTGCTGGGGCCGACTAAATGACCCTCAATAGATTCCGGTCCAGACCCTCTGTACAAAATGAAATGAAGTACAAGGGGCGGGTTTACCAGGCTAGAACCTGTGTGGATAATATTTAAAAACAAAAAGAGCCCATCCCAGAGCCAGGAAGTCCAGCCATGGTGTACTGACTGCAAATAACAGATCAGAGATGTTTGATGCATCAAAATGTAAATAGACTAAGAGAATAAGGTTAAAATGACAACATCATGCCCCCTGCTGGGCTGGTAACCAAAATACAGGAAATCGTGTATGGTGGTGGTTTATTTATGTATGTATTTATTTATTTATTTATTTCATTTATAATAAGTATATATAAAATTTAAAAATTTTGGCTAAAATAGAAAGCTAACAATGGAAGTGGTAGGTGCCCTCAGACGAAGCATGACGACTACGCTATTTTTAAACCATTAAAACAGCTCGAAGAAACTCCACACTCCATCTCCATAGTTTTGACAGGCAGTACCTTGCTGTAGTTTCTCGTCGCCGCCATGATGAAAGTCCGCAAAAGTTGATTGAGGAACACGAACCAGCAGGAAGAATAGGAGAAGAGGTAGTACAATTGACTTGTTTGGACTTTCATCATGGCGGCGACGAGAAACTACAGCAAGGTACTGCCTGTCAAAACTATTTTATTAATAAATGTTGTGTACACTTACAAAGTTCTCAGTGCCTCGTTTTTAATGTCAGGACCTGTGTTATACTACCGATGGAGTGTGGAGTTTCTTCGAGCTGCTTTAATGGTTTAAAAATAGCGCAGTCGTCATGCTTCGTCTAAGGGCACTTACCACTTCCATTGTTAGCCTTCTGGGACAAACGCTAAAAAATAGTTAAACTCTGAATGCAACAGGCTAAATCAATTTTGCTCCTCATTACACATACCAACTCGGTATGATGTTTTAACATGCCAATTTTCATTTTACACCGAAGTTCTCCTTTAAGCCTTGACCTCATTTTCTTCTCTGCTCTGTCTCACTGCATTTTATCCAGCCTTTCGTGTGTATTCAGCCAATACAAATGAAGTCAAATAAAGATAACCAAATATATTACCTGCAAAAAATGATGAAGTCTATGATACATGAAGCCATTTCACAGGCAAATAACCTGATAGCCAAAGGTGTCACTTGAAACTTTATTGTCAGTGTCACGTCCCTAAAGCATAACTGCAACAATTTTTATGAGAAAACACAAGTAATTTCACATTTACAGTTTACAAACACATAAACCACAAACTAAAGTACAACACAATGTATACAGCTCACGAGAAAAAAAATTGATGCAGCCAAAACCCATAACAGATTGCAAATAATTACACAGTTAGGATGATATAATAAGCATTCCCCATGAAATGAAATTAATCGAAAACCTGGGATATTTAGTTTCTCAAAAAGTTCTTGGATGGACAGAGTCATCCATGACCAAGTCAGTCTCCCATACCTGGATAACGCCCCCCCCCCAGGATGTCTGCCTCTGTAAAAATTCATGCAATATTCTTCAAATAAACATAATCACCTTTGTATATGCACCTAAACATGGTTTCTGATGCATCAAGCAACACACCACAGCGTAGCCCTCCCACCAAAAGCAGCATACACATAATCCACATTACAAAAGCCTTGGCGGAGGTCTGCGCTCTGAGTGCTTTTCTAGTTTTTTGTTTTTCTTCTGAACGGTGCAAATTGAACAAAGCACTGCAAAGCGTTACTCAGACATTAGTATTATGGTATCATAATTGTATGTTGTTTATTGAACAAAAATATTTGAGTTTTAACTTCAGACAAATAATGTGAACGCTGTGTGCAAATATGGACATTATATAGGGTACCGTATATGCCATAAAAACACTTTAGAGAAAAGAGCACTTTATCTCGTGGGAAAAGTCAGTGGTTCAAGCCAACGTGCACATACCCGCTTGTTATGACGCAGTGAACTTCTTGACGGAATGAGTTTGGGAGGGACCGGTTTGACAAAGAGTAGGCTACCTCTGTTGCTCTTCCACTCCCATTACGGACAGGGCTATAATTAAGAAGGCACACCACTTGTGTGACAACACGACAGAACAGGTGAGATCAGTAGGCAAACATTATTAGACTAAATATTTTCTTTTTCACCCCACCGCTTGAAAGAAACCATATTGGTGACTTATAGGTTCCTTCCATCACCCCCAGGCTGCCATACATCATTACTTGTCATCGTCGACACTGTCGAAGACACCGTCATGTCCAAGGTAAAAGAGACGATAAAATCTCGCAGTCTTTGCAGATTTTAATAGAGTCAGACAAATCCATTAGGCGATGTGTACACTCTTGCAACTGACTAGTCGGACTTTGCGTTAAAGTTTAGTCTCAGTGGGCTTTATTTCTAGCCTAGTGCCGCTTTCACTCTACCTGCTCCACCTGTTTTTGCCAAAGCGAAAGTTCTTTCCTAGTCCAGTATCAATCTGTCAGCTATATGAACGGGTTATATTTTAAGATTTATCTGTTATATATATATATATATATATATATATATATATATATATATATATATATATATATATATATATATATATATATATATATATAGTTTATTGACCTCCACGTGATCTTTTGTTTTATCGTACGTAGACCTAGGCTATTACCTTTAGGATATTTCTGAAAATTGAATCATAGTCCACTGCTAAAAAATATAGCTTATGCGGAGAATTCTAGGCCGGTCTGGACAGTCCTACTATCTGGCTGTAACATGACAATCAGCTTAATGTAAGAACAATCATAAGTAATATCTAGCGTGGCTGAAAAAGTCTATATATATTTTTTAATGTGTCACTCAGCTCGAAGTTGCGCCCTATTGGAGGCTCTCAGTCACTGTCCTGCGAGCTGAACTGAACCACTCCTTCGACTACTGTGAGTTAATAATATCTTCCTGTCCTTCTGTCAGTGCTGTTGTTATCCCCCTTAATTTCCATTCACATTTTTATTGTCACCTATTGCTTTTAAAAAGATTATTGTTTCTTTCTTCCTTCTTCTGTTACACTCGACCTTTTTTCAGACACTTCCCATGCATGAAATTTCATGAAACTCATGTAGGACTTTTGAGGCACCTCCCATGCATGAAAACATCAGCCCTATAATGTCAGTTCTCAGGAACAGAGGCTTGGCTGTAGGTGTGTCCCAGAGACTCAATCCTGTGGCCAACATATAGTTTCAGATATACATACAATTTGGTAGCTGTGTGGGCTTATACACTCAGTCCCTAAAATGCCCTTCACTGTCTGAAGGCTATTAGCTTTCCATACAGAATACAACATTTGTCACCGTGGCACTGACAAAAAACAAAACCTATTGACAGTAGTTTTTGTTTAGAAGATGTTTTCATACAAGGAAATGTTAAGTGCAATGCACATTTTCATTGAAATATCTACTTCTTTTAAATAAATCTTTAGGAGACATGCTCACAAAGTAGAGCTTTGTCAGTTTCATTCTTCCGAGAATTCTAAGCCAATTAGTTTAGCCAACCAACAACAGTGTTTTAAGGTAGGCAACTAAGCCCTGTTATAAACTGTATTACCTCCTTCTCTATGCATCTTTCAACAGTTTCTCCACCAGACTGCTACGTGACTCTGGAGCTTCCCACGTCTTCTGCCCGCTCCCACCGCACTAAGGTAGTGTCCAACACCAACACCCCCGAATGGAACGAGACCTTCCACTTCCGCATCCAGAGCCTCATCAAGGTCAGACTGAAAGACTGTAGAGTTTTGTGCATAGACATGAGCCGCATCCGAAATGCTCACTTGCTCGCTGTATAGTGCATTAGAGTAGAGTAGAGTAGAGTGGAGTAGAGTAGAGTAGAGTAGAGTAGAGTAGAGTAGAGTAGAGTGGAGTGGAGTGGAGTGGAGTGGAGTGGAGTGGAGTGGAGTGGAGTAGAGTAGAGTAGAGTAGAGTAGAGTAGAGTAGAGTAGAGTAGAGTAGAGTAGAGTAGAGTAGAGTAGAGTAGAGTTACTCTATTGATCCCTAAGGAAATTAAGGTGTCTAGCAGCATACACATAATCCACATTACAAAACAGATCAAACATATTGCCCACATCTGCATACATACAAACATTCACTTAGCCGGGGGGAAAAAAGTAATAAGAATAAAAATCCACGAGGTACAAAAGCGTCCTGATAAGGTGCCTTGCGGTAATCCAAGTAGGTAGATTAAAGTGTGTACTATAGAGCGAATGAGTGAATGTTTTGGACACGGCACTAGAATCACTACACTGGAGACCAGGCGATGTCACAATTAATTTACAATGGTTTAGAAGACCAGAAGTTGTCCATTTGGTTGGGACCATGGTGGTGTCAAAAGTATCTAATGTCGAAAAACATCACTTGCATAAGCTCTTGCAGAATGGTTAAGTGACTGGCAATGGCATATAGTTGGTCTTGTTTCATAAATAAGTTTAGTAAATAAATGATCATCATTGGTGGTGTTTTAATTTAAGAAGAGAATTGAGAATTAGTTACAAGATAATAGCTCGTGAAATGATCCTGTAAGAATTAGGTGGTCTCTTTATAGAATAATATGGATTCCCATGGTATGATGGTACAACAGATTAGTCTGGTAAACATTTTGTACAGAGGGTCTGGACCAGACACCGTCAGAAACGATTTCTTAGAGGTGTGGACTCTGAAGTTTAAAACAAGTGCCTCTGCCTTTACCCAATCGCTAACACCTGGTCGTCACGTATGCAATTAGCCTAGCTACGCACTACAATTCAAATGTAGCACACAAGGTCAACGTCACGGCTAACGAACACACCCTCTGTTCGCTGATTGGATCGGTCTTGCTTGGGCTGACTAAATGACCCTCAAGAGAGTCCGGTCCAGACCCTCTGTACAAAATGAAATGAAGTACGAGGGGCTGGTTTACCAGGCTAACAACAGATGCTCCAGCAATTGCAAAAATACACATAATGTAGATCCATCCATATACATTGATTTTGCACCATCTCACTGGCCCCTTTGAGGTCACACAGCCTGTCAGTCGATTCTATAGGTCTGTGGTTTTGTGTGGGGATTTCCTCTGCTAATGTTGGTACTGTCAACAACATAATATCCCAGGCTAGAGTCACACCACATACAGGCTCGAACACACACACATGTATATGTGCCCACATGCACACACACACACGCACACAACCGTCATTTGTGGACACACACACAAAAAAATAACACTCAAGGACAAACACAGGGGGCTTAAGTTAGGAAATAGCTCCAACCTGGTAAAAAAGGCTTAGGCTGCAAAACTGAAGCACAAGACATAAGAGTCAGCTAACCTCCATACACAACACAGGCAACATAAAAAAGCACAAATGATAATATTTGATTTTGACATCTACCTTTCTCTTTCAGAATGTTCTAGAAATACGAGTGTATGATAAAGACCTTCTCACACCAGATGATCTTTGCTTTGCAATCTTGTTTGATGTCTGTAATCTCACCTTGGACCAGAAGCAGACTAAAATGTTTGTGACAAATGACGAGGTAAAACCGTTACATTGAGTTATAGGGTGAGGCGAGATTGGGACCTTTACCATTAATGTACAAAATATTGAAGCATATCTGACGTGTTGATTTTTGTCCTGCCTAGACAAATGACAAGCTGTGGGTTGAATTTGAAATGGTGGCCAGGTAAGCACAGACTAATCAGTAAATCATAAATAAATACACAATATAGTGTACCTCAGGTATTTGTAATGAACAGTAAACTGGACATCATCATCTAGTCAAACAGAAATAAGTACAACCCGATGACCTAAGAAAAAAACATTCAGAATGATTTTCTTGCCACAAACATGAAAAAAGTAATCGAGTCACGAAAGATGAGTTTAGAAAAAAAGGCCTGAAGGCAATACAGAATTCTAATGCATTACTGAACAAGGTACTCGTCTTTCTGGTTTTTAGTGCTGAGGATCCAGGCATGTATCTGTCCAATGGAGTTTTGATGGTATGTGTTATCTGTGCATTTTATGTAACAGTACAGTCCATGGTTTTGTTAAAACTTTGATGATATATCAGCAGAATAGCCAATCAAATTATATCCTCGTTACCGTCCTCCTGAAGAAAAATATTCATTGGATAGTATCATGCATAGCTTGGTCTCAGGTCACACTGTTAAGCTGCTTTCAAACTTAGCCCCGACTCCTTAATTATCCAGTTTTTCTGGAGGTGATGCACTGTATGTGTGGAAGGAAATCTCCTTAGAGTTGTTCTCAACTTTTTTGAGCCAGAGCCTCCTTAAATTTGGCTAATGGATTCGTATGTGAAAATGACCAGTACATTGTAACAGATAGGTGCCCATATCTCTGGATTTTTTTTGCTTATAAAGATGTGTTAAAGACATATTGTTATGTAAAAAAGTAAAACCAGCCCCTCATAGTTCATTTGGTTTTGTACAGAGGGTCTGGCAGTGCTATAGCGAGAAACGATTTCTTCCTGGAGGTGTGGATTCTAACCAGTCACTAACGTCTGGTCATGACATATGCAATTAACCTGCCTACGCACTAGAATTCAAATGTAGCAGACAAAGCCACTGTCATCACTCACAAACACTCGCTGATTGACTAGGCAAAATTCTGCCTAAGCCCTGATTCACACCGAACACTCTGCGTATACAGCACGTGCCCGTTTTCTGTCCGTGTTCGTTTAGAATGCATGTTAACAAATTAGACTATTCACACCACACTTGTGATCTGAGCGCATTCTGTCACTATACAAACATAATGTACACGGTTACGTGCTGTACAAGTACGAGTTAACCAGGCTAACAATATATATGATGTTTAAAAATACTGACATACATTTTAATTAAATAAAAACATATTATATGTAGTTAGCAAATATTGTTCTTTACTCTGTACTTTTTAAATGGTATCAGTCATTCCTCTTGTCCTCAGGCAGCACCGCTGACCATTCTGGACGTTACTGCAAACAGCATAGGAACAGGTGAGCTAATAACTGTCCTCAGTCACACACATTTGTGTGTGTGTGTGTGTGTGTGTGTGTGTGTGTGTGTGTGTGTGTGTGTGTGTAGAGGGAGAGTATCTTGAAGTTTTGTTTCTCTGTCTGTGACCTTGTGGCAGCAATCCGAAAGCTAATACTAATGTTGAGAGGAGCTTATAGAGAGAAACATGAATTCACTTCTGGCCTCATAAATTCTTTACGCTACACTGTAAAAAAAAAAAAGTTGGTTCAACTTAAAAATTAAAAGTCAACCGATTTCACAGACTTTCTCAAGTTACTCTGCAAAACTTGATATTTCAAGTTAATGCCACAAGTGGTGAGAACACAAGACTTTAAGTCAGTGGGACTTGGTGATACAAATACTGGGAACTTCATACTTCAAGTTAGTCGGACTTCAGTTGATACAAGAACTAAAAATTTTAAGTAAGAGGGACTTCAGTTGGTACAACTAACATAAACGAGTCTATAGCAGCATGTCAATGCAACAAATGTTTATTTAACATGAATGCGAATAAAAGAATACATACACTTTGTGCATTACTATTACATTAAAGAAAAAGAAAAAGACTGGGACAGCCTTGTGGCCCATGTACAGATGTACTATAACACATGAGATAAAACAAAAAAAATTAAATTACATAAAAGGGCACATTGCCTTCTTATTTTTTCTGTGTTAGTGAACATCACAAAGTAAAGGTATAGGAGACATTCTAGGCACACCCTTGGCTGCTAACTTACAATTATTACATTAATTATTGAATATTATATGTAATGATCAAATATAAACAAATCAGCAACATATCCAACAACTGTCAAACATTTAAAGAGATGAAACTGCATAATTATGCTTATAAACTGCACTGTAAGGTAACTAAAAAAGAGGGGAAAAACGGGGCACGGCCTTAATCCCATGTGCTGATGTGTACAGTGTGTATCTAAAAAATAAGATAATACACAAAAATAATTGGTTTGTTTTCACCTCACAGTAAAAGCGAAACAGGAGCCTTGAAACCCACACACCAACACTGGGAACGTATTACAGCAGAATAACTCAATGTATTACAGCAGAATAACTCACATTAAGTCACTACAACTCACTGCTCAGAAAAAAGGTTGCTCTTTGCCCCATTTTACCCTTTACGATATCAGATGGGCAACGCAGGCTCTTTTGCAGCAAAAAAAAAAAAAAAAAAAAAAACAGTCCACAGAACTCGAGTAAAGGCACATGAAATGGGCTGGGAAAATCTCTTTCATTCATCCTTCTGGAAATAGGGCAGCACTGTTTGACCCTTTGTGGATGCGAGGCACAAGCGACGAATCATATAGCCCATGGGGCAAACAGAGGACCTGTGTTTTTTGTAGCTCTCTCTCATCAGTCTAAGAACAAGTAAGGAAGCCAGAGCAGTTGACAACACTCTTCTGTGTCATGGAAGCAAAGTCCTTTTGGTTTCCTGAACGGCATGAACAGTTGGCTTAGCAACATTCCCAACATACAGTTCTCTTGCTACAACACACATGGCTATTTTGTGGTTTGGTACTCCAACAGGAAAGGCTGGCACTGAGGTTTTTTGATTATTTTGTGGCAGACGTGATGACAGAGGATTCTGGGCATACCAGTGCTGCCATGCCATTTCACTTAGCATTATCTCTCAATAAAGGTTTTTCAAAACGCACAGAGACAAAGACACAGTCACATAGACACACACTGCCCACCTCATAATAAACAGCAACTGCACCACAGACAACTGTACTGAAAAAAAATCCTTCACCCAACACCAAACCCTTCATCCAAACCCAACACTGTCTTACACACAATAAACAGCATGTGCTCCGCAGAAAACATGAACATGAACACACGCACGCATGCACACACACACACCGTCTTCTGATCAACAGCAAGTAGACTACATACAACTTTACTGAAAAGAAACCCAACACACACACATGCACACACCGCATGCACACCCACACACACTCTCACACACTGTCTCTTTCTCTCGCTCGCTCATACACACACACACACACACACACACACATTTAGAAAGCCATGAGGAAAGGGAAGGATGTTACATACACACAGATACAATACAGCCTGTCTTAAGAATTCGAAAATCTTGCGCCGCAGAGAAAGTGCTCTGGCAGAGCAGTCCTGCGCATCAAGCTCCAGAAACACCTTCTGGATCACCTCGAATGTATACCTCAGTTCCTTCGGATATTCCATATGACAGGCATACAGGAGTCCGATGAGGTAACCGACCGCAGATGGCAGGTGGACTCCACTATGGCAGTGCAGATGGCAGATTTCATTTCTCTTGAGGGGGCAATGGGAGTTTTGGTCTGCCTGTAGATCTCATTGCCTTGTTTAAGGCGGAGTTCAACATCAAGCGAGAATGTGGGAATTTGAATTGATCCAGGTGATGGCAAATCTTTAGCTGTTTGAAGTTTTCTGTAAAAGTTTGGAGAACCCAATGTGTCTGAGTGACTAGATGTGCTTGCTGTGTCAAGTGACGTCACAGAGCTTGTGTCTGACATGTAGCGTGCAGGTGACTGAGTAGGACTATCACTTAAAGCAACGTTGTCCCACACCACTTTTAGGACGGATTTGTCAGCAGGCAACTCATCGATGCTATGTAAATTACAAAGGGCATTGCCAAAATCTGGATCTTCAAATTGCAAAGAAAACCCTCCTCCTAGTCCAAGCATCTCTCTGAGAATATTCTTTAGCCGGTCCACAGATTCTGGAAGACCAGGAAGCTTCACCCGTCGAATGTTGTCTGGGGAAATGTACACCCGCAATAGCATTCTGAGGGGATAAAATATAAAACAATGTAAGATTTTGTCATGTTATATCAAATCTACTATGCTGTGTGTGGTGGCAAATATATCATTTTGGAATAAAGTCTACATCTCAATGAATTTTTTATTAGAACGTTTAAACTATTCACATTGCATTACATTAGATTTAGCTGTGTGACTGAACAGTCATTTAGGTAAAGCGTGGCCTAGTGGTTAGGGAGTTGGACTTAAGATCAGAGGGTTGCAAGTTCAAACTAACCCTAACCAGTCGGTAATGGCTGGTGCCCTTGAGCAAGGCATATAACCCCACATTGCTCCAGGTTGTAACCAATACCCTGTAATAACTAAGTCGCTTTGGATAAGAAGCGTCTGCTAAGTGTAATGTAATATGGGGTTAGGTGCCTTGCTCAAGGGCCATAGATGAGGGTACTGGAGCACCCACATTCTTTCCATGGGCACAAGAGTCAAACCTGTAACCTTCTGATCAAAAGACCAACTCCCTAACCATTAGCCCATACCTGGCCATGTTTTCACTTACCATTAATGTATTAGAAAAGCCTTTGGTGTCACAACAAGACAACCTCCAACTGTATATGCCACCAATGGATGGAAGTCATTTAACATGTCTGTATCTAGGATACAAATCTCTCCATATCGGCTTTCCTCAAGGATGTAAGACCTTAAATGCTCTGTATACCATGAAGTGACTTTCTTACAAAGAAATGAAATAGTTGTAAATGAGTAAAGTAAATGAAAAGTCTACATTACACAACATGTTGTTAAGTGTGTCATGAATTGGAACATAAATGAAAGACTCCTTACAAGTTCTGTCATACAGATATTCAGTGGGCTTCAGAATTCAGAAATGTTCTTGAAAATACAAGTCTCGTCTGTACTGGGTGGATAACCTACCCCGCTCTGAAGTGGTTTGAATGATTGGATTACATTCAAACAGAGCACCAGTGATTTCCTGAAGGATTTCTGAATCTTTGTCTATGCCATGTTTTGTGCAGATATCTGTTATTTTCTTAACAGCCAATTCATTTGCCAGTTTCTCTATGTCATAGAGATCTAAAATGATTTTCTGAGTGGCATTTTTGGTGACATGAAGGACTGTCTGTCTGCATTGACAAAAATAGAGATGCCAACTTGTGTTCCAGTGCATCAATATCAAATTTTTCAGCAAATGGTTCATCTGCCTCTGGATGCATAGAGGGTCCTTCATCCCCATCATCAAAATCATAATCATGACAGCCAGTGTCAGCACTACCTGCTTCAAGAGGAGCTGCGGACTTTATGTCTGTATCAGTATGTTTCTTATGTTTTCTGCATTTGTGAATGTTGAAGTTGGCAACACTGTTAATTTATTATGATAACAGCCTACAAATGGACATGTAACTTCCTCTCCATTTCTCAAATGACCTCTAAGATGTGTGAAAAAATCAGAAGCACTACAGGCACTTATGAAAGAGCAATAATCACACTTGAATGTTAACGGGCAGGTCCAGTTTTTTCCTTGATGGCCCTGGGCGTGTTTCAGTCGGTAGTGATTAAGAAGGGTTGTCACATCAGAGGGCGCAAATTTACAGTGCTTGCATTGCATAACACAATTTGGAGAGTTGTATCTGGAGGGAAGAAACAAAAGGGAATACAAGTATTAATTACAATATCTGTGTGTTGCAATTCACATTGCATGTTTTAGGTGTTTTTTTTTTTTTTTACATGAAACATAAATAACAAAATAAGTGCGATAAGAATTCTTACATCAGTGTAACTTCACAACTTCAGTACATTTGAAAAAATAAAATACAGGACTATATACATACAAGTGTGTATTGCTATTCTGGTAAAACAATGTTACAATAGGAGTTGTGTCTTAACCCTGTAAGCATCATGCATGCAAATCGTGTTCAAACATGCATCTCCACTTCTATGTTACGATGCTGTGGAGCAGTACTTCACTGCAAAATGGCATGAAAGAGGAAAATCTAAGCTATGAAACTTATATTTTATACATATAACACACAATATTTTATATTTGATAGAGCACAACATCTTGAGTTTTTTTTTTTTTTTTAGCACATCTCTCTACAGTGGAGATACTCTAAAGTGTGTAAATATGGTTGTATGTGTCCCAGTGCAATATCTTGAACTGAGTAGCACAAGGGAATGTCCCAGACTGGGTCACTTTTACTGCAATATCTAAACAAGACAAACTGTGCAACAACTTATAACTAATGTGCAATTACCAACTGTAACTTAATGTGCACCAGCTATATAGGATTTTTTACCAGTACTTACTCATTCTTTACTCATACTGAGTTGTAAATATCCCACTATGTAGTATATATCCCATCTAAATGTCAGCACTGAAATTAGTTGCTTCCAATCTCATTGTGCACGTATGTATAGTGCACATTTTACATGTGGATAGCGACAATAAAAGGCATTCTATTCACACGTCTGTGCAGCCAAGGATGGCCAACAAAAATGATCGTGAATTTATCAGTACAGTTATGAAAGAAAGCTGACCTAATTGCTCGAAGAGAGAACATGTGCATGTAGAACTATGCCTGTGTCTGTTCATGGCGCAGACCGAGAGCATTGATTTACTCAGCAAAACACGCGTAGCAGCTTCCAGAGCCCTGCATATACCGAATTAACATCTAAATAGTCGTGAAATGCATAAGCAGTTATTTCCCATGCGCTCCGCTGCTCTGAAACAGTAGCAAAACCACGCATTCAGCTCTTCCGTTCAACCGTGCCCAAAACTACCCCTGCTCCCGAGTTGTTGCACATCACTGTATTCCGTGTTTCTATTGCCCCAACCACCAATGGGTCATTCCGTGTCAAATCCAACAATCGCCGACAGTCACCCTCTCCAAAAAATCAGAAAAAAAAATCACAGCTGTTTGTACATCCAACCTATGTATAAATCTTAAATATTACGTCTGTATCACTAATAGCTCCAAAACTACAGCCCTTTGAAATTTCAGGTCATTTTGGGAATTCTGGTGAACAAGCCTTTTGCTCAATTTCCGACATTGCTGGCTCTTTTAGTAGGCTATTCCACACACATTAGTGTAACTATGTGAAAAGAAATGCATTTTCCTGTAGAATTCAAAAATCAAATCAGATCAGATGTACCTTGTGTAATTCTTCCTCTCCAAAGCTGTGAAATGGCTATAGATTCAATATGTGAAATGACACCACCACTTTTGAGGGCTTCTCGTTCAAAAAGTATGGCACACAAATTTATCAGATTATTTTTCCCAGTCATATACGGATTATAATGTCATGCCTATGCATTAACCTTTGTTGATATTGTTTTCATATGGTCAGTGTATTTTCTCAAAGTTAGGCTTGATTTTCAAAAAGGCTGTTTTCATCTTGTCATTTCACCATGTGGACAGTTCACAGGATTTTTTAAACATTTTTCCATAATCATCCTGTATGTGAGGATCATTTGTCCAAAATTTGGATTTGTTGCTGAGTCTCTTTATTGAGATATGATGTTTGGGAAAAAATGTCAGTAATTCCATGGAGTTGGATTGATCGGCAGACCTCTTTCCACCACATGTTGTGCTCTTTTAATACAATGGAAGTCAATGATAGGGTAGCATGTAATATACAGGAAAAGCTGCCAAACAAACTTTGTGTTACAATTAAACCAATTGCACTGTTAAGGTCATTTTTGAGCAGGGTTTCAGTGAACAGCACACAAAAAGCAAGGCAAAACTGAAAAAATGGTATTATAATACAAACACAAAAGGCCCATAAACAGTGTTGAAAGTGTTTAAATTTTAGTTTTGTAAACTGAAAATCATTTGTTAGTATAACACATGGCAAGTTTTATTTTTTACAGTGCACTATATCAACAAAGACCTGGAGACCGAACTCTCAGTGCAGGTAAACACACACACACACACACACACACACACACACACACACACACACACACACACACACACACACACACACACACACACACACACACACACACACACACACACACACACACACACACACTTAGACACAGACACAAACACATTAGACTGGATGCATACAAGTCATCTCACAGCAACATATCAAAAGCTTTCTATTATTATTCATTTAAGAAATATTATACATTTCAACTGTTTAATTCTAAACTGTGCTATAAAATGTCTTGTTATTGCCATCATCTAAAGCACTAAGAAGTGGGTAATTGACCAACTTTCCCCACTCATCTTCTGTAATTAGGGTGAGGGTACAGGTCATCAAATCAATCTTTCACATCCAGCCATTGCCAAACAGGAAGTGAAAGTGTCTGTTGGAAAGGTAACACATTTGATCATCATTTATGACAACCCATGTAAATGAGTTCAAACACCTATACATTGTGTTGTGTTAACTCTCAGACATTGATATACGTTTTTTAAATAAAAAAGAATATAACAATCTGAATCAAAACTTTTTCCACAGGACGTTGTTGACCTGGAACTGAAGAGTGAGGAATGGTAAAACATTTCTGTTTATATATATACTCTCTCATCCTCCTCTCTCTACACATTTGCTTGTTGACGCATGATTGCACAGAAAGAAGAATGCAACCCTACTACTACGTAACAGTCTATCTGATGCAGTTTTTAACAAGCCAGGACAGGTTCTGTCTCAAGTTTGGAATATTTTATTTTATCATTTAAGGGACTATAGATACACATATTAGTCCCTTTTCAGAGGCAAGAGGCAAAACACAAAATCAATACATAAACAGAATTTCAGTGCTGTAAATTAAGTTTTAATGTGAATTCCCTGGCTGTTGTCTGTGAAAACAGTATTTTAGTTCAACATATTTCTTTAATCTCTGATGCCTTATTAGGACCAGTTTTTTAAAAGTATTTCTTGGCCTTTTTATGTCTTTATTCAAGGAAAGTGAAAAAAAGTAAGTGTGAGAAAGACATTGGGTAGGGTTGGGGAATGACCGCAGGCCGGATTCAAACCTGGGTCCCCATTCATGCTTGTTTGCTGTAATCACGGGGTGCCACTGCACCCCAACATATCAGGACCATTTCATGACTCCTGGTCATATCTCTACTGCATACAGCACCTTGATGTTCAGAAGGCTTTTGTGCATCACCAATGCCTGGTTAGGAAGGGGAAACTAAAAAACATATGTCACTCGTGTACCCCTGACTGATGTTTTGTAACTGATCCAGTCAGTCAAAGAACGAGCTGGCCGTGCGTCTGGACTTTGACGTCCCATCAGAGGAGAAGAGCTTCCTGCAGAAGAGGAAGGAGGTGGTGGTAAAAGCTTTCCAGAAACTTCTGGGGCTCAGCTCACCTCCAGAGAGAGAGAAGGTACTGTGTGTTTTCCAAATCATATAGTAATTGAAGCAGATCCTGTGAGAATAAAACTTAACTTGTTCAATAAAAAACACAACGAAAAGTAAGCAGTAATTAAAAAAACTAGAAATAAATTGACTGTGTTTTAGGTTCCGCTGGTGGGTGTGGTTTGCTCAGGAGGCGGGACCAGGGCAATGACGGGCACCTTTGGGAGTCTGAAGGGCCTGCAGACTCTGGGGATCCTGGATGCTGTCAGCTACATCACTGGAGTCTCAGGATCCACATGGTGAGCCCCCTTATCCAACATGGCAGCATGCAGCCACCTTCACCATCATTATTTCCCTTCAGTGTTCAGTGGATATGACATGACATTGTTGCATCTTACAGGGCCATGTCAACTCTGTACCAGGATCCTGATTGGTCACACAGGGACATCACTGTGTTCAGCGAGCCAATGAAGAATCAGATGACTGAGAGGTACAAGAGCATGTTGTCAACTAAACAGCTCAGGTACTACATGAAGGAAATGGGCGAGAAGGAGAAGAAGGGCTTTCCAGTGTCCTACATTGACATGTGGGGCCTGGTCATCGAGCATCTCATATATGGAAAGGTACTGCAGAGCAAAAACATGAATACAAACAAGCACACAACATAAAACACCCTTGAACAACCCCTGACCGCTCACACACACACATACACACACATATAGTCACACACACAGAAACACACACACTCCAAAAGCGCTCTGCTAGACAGAACTATGGTGTCACATTTGAGAAATGGCCTTGTGGTGGCATTCCTATTTATTAGTTGCACACACACACACACACACACACACACACATACAGCAAGTATATTTCAGCTCGTAGAGCTATAACATCTGTATGGTCTGTGTAATGGCAGAAATGGGACAGCACACTCTCTGACCAGAAGAGAACAGTGTCAGAGGGACAGAATCCTCTGCCCATGTACATTGCGGTGAACTTGAAGACCAGGGATGGCATCACAGAGTCTGGTAGGGTTTAGGTTCTATCCTAAACAGCCCTTAATGTTGTGTGAAACAATTAAACACTATTAGAGAACTCTGGGCAGTACAGAATATTACTTATTTCCACTGAGATTTGTATACCAGGAGTCTGTGTGTTTGTCTGTATCTGTTTTGGTGTTTCTATGACTGTGTCGTTGTTTTCCGGTGTTGTAGAGTGGTGTGAATTTACCCCATACGAAGTTGGTCTTCCAAAGTACGGTGCGTTTGTACCCACTGAGGCCTTTGGCAGTGAGTACTTCCTGGGTCGTAAGATCAAAAGCCTTCCAGAGATGCGTCTGCCTTTTCTTATAGGTCAGAGATGTGTGGTACTAACTAAAGGGGAGTGGGTTTGTGTTTGTGTGGTCGGTTGGGGTATCTAAAGATCTATGCTGTATGTGTGTGTGTGTGTGTGTGTGTGTGCGTGTGTGTTCCGTAGGAATGTGGAGCAGTGTTTTCTCTGCCAACCTCTCCAATCTGTTGGACGGCCTTACAGGTTCTACTCCGTCTTGGATAGGTGGTGATGTCATCAGGACAGGTACTGGTAGCTGAAGTACTAATTGTAATATAATTAGTCACAATTCACAAGCAATTTTTAAGGTTTCTGAATACCCGTATGAAAGCAAGGTAGATTTCTTTTAGATTTCTTTATATTTTATCTAAAATATATGACAGTAAATCATACACATGATCCTTAGTAAATGTGTGTATTGTGGATCATATTACCCATATAAGACATAAAAGTTTAATACTCTTGTTGTATGAGAAATGTATCAAAGTGTCTGTAATTGACTAATGGAAATCATCAAAGAACAAATTATCTGAGGCAGCTGTGGTCTAGTGGTTAGGGAGTTGGTCTTGGGATCTTGGCATCTGACCCCAGACTGCTCCAGGGACCGTAACTGAAACCCTACTACGGATAGGCACATTACAATAAAGTAGCCTAAACTCCTTGAAGAAACGTGCTCGAAGGAGGCTGTAAAGCAACATAGCACAAGGAAATGTGGAGTTCGAAGAAGTTAGGTGTGGCTGTTACAAGAAATGCTCTGAAAGGTGTGTCCTCCACAGAGACAGACAACCAGCCATCCACACTGGACACCCTTATGATCAAACCAGCCACTGACATGATACAGAGAATCACCAGCTTATTCACCGCCCGACCAATCATCAGCGAGGTTTATAACTTTATGCGTGGTCTCTCTCTCCATTGGAATTACAACACAAAGAATAGTTTCACCACAGGAAAAGGTAATTTCTACCGCACAGTAGATGTAACTACATGGTGTACATTGCAACACACACTTCGTCATGTCAACGTAGGGTAAATCATGCAGGAAGATTAACAGGATACCTTTATCAATATTGTTTTCTTTTTAAGTAATACCATTACTTAATTACACAGTATCAAATGTAAATAGTTACATATTGTAAAATAACTTACCAATCCCACTTCCAGCTACCTGTTAGATGAGGTAAAAATCTACCTAATTGAAGTGGTGGAGTCACCAATTGAACTTTGTGTATACTGCATTTAGCATTAATTCATTCTTTGGGGTTTATGTTATGTCCAGAGAAACATCCCGATGCCTTTCCAAACCAGATGACACCTGCAGACCCCACTCTGAAATTGGTGGATGCTGGTTTCTCCTGTAACATAGGGATCCCCCCTGTGCTGCAGGACCACAGATGCATGGACCTCATCCTGTCTCTCGACTACTCCTGGCATCAACATCACTTCACGGTAAACATCAAGCAGAAACAGTGTAGGTCAGATAGTAAAGCCAATGCTGTACTTTTTAAAAGTTGTACCTCACATGTTCACTGGGGGCTAGCGGTACAAGTGAGTCCATTGCTGAGGACCCCTGTGTTAAAAAAAAGTGCAATGTCACAATTTTGGTGTGTTACGGTAGCGTTCAAGTTCGTGAATAAGATTTGCCTTGGAGAAATAAGTGTTCTCTGGCTGTGTTTCTTAGGTGTTAAAGGAAACCAAGCAATACTGTGTTGACCACAGGATTCCGTTCCCTGACATTGACTTCAGCCAATTGGAGAAAGAACCGTTGAAGGAGGTGTACGTGTTTGAAGACAAGAAGCACCCCAAAGCTCCCATCGTGGTTCACTTCCCCATTGTCAACCTCACCTTCAGAGACTTCAAAGCCCCAGGTAAATGGACTTGCCAAGAATATCATATTAGCTTGGACTGAGTTACATGCAAAATCATTGGTTCACCTCCTCATTTAGTAAGCTCCTGATTTTCTCTTTTTAAATCAGTAATCTTTTGACTAACTTGGAGATGCATGCTTGCTGGTTTGTGTGATATTATTAACTCCTTGCTAGTAAACACTGCTGAATGTTTCTCTATGTTGAGTCCTCATTCAAATCATTATTTGAAGGTGTAAGGAGAAACGGAAAAGATGAAATGGAGCTCGGTAAAGTGGATGTCAGCTCTGACAATTCACCCTACTACACCACGAACCTGGCCTACAAGCCAGAAGTCTTCCAGAAGCTGATGGACCTGGCCTACTACAATGTCCTGAACAACCGTGACACACTACTTTCAACTCTGCACAGGGCAATGTATCGAGGCCAGAGATAGTGTAGGAGGTAGAGACCAACAACTCAATAGAACCCTCTATAGAAATGTAAATGTATTCCCAAATGTACTGATGGGGACAGTGCCTGAAGTGCAGTTCAGTAAAGTGTCTCAAGTTGGGCTAGGATCGGGCAGTGGCGGTCTTAGACTGTTTGGTGCCCTGGGCGAGCACTACCCCCTTTTACATCAGCCTTTTACGGCATCCTCATTGGCCAATAATATGTATAAATATACTTCAGATTCTTATCAATAGCCTCTGGACTCCCTCAAACATGTTAAAATAAGAATCATCAGCAGTATATGGCAATAGACGCAGCCCCATGAATTCACCACAAAAACCATAACATTTAAAGACTTACTTGTGTAGAAGCAAACCATGTTAATTAATGCAGATGACACATCTGCATGGTAGTGAGATGTCATTATCTAATGTGTATTACTATGATTTAACCTTTTAAAAACTTGATTGTAAAAGTGCAGTATTTAAAAAGCTCTATTTAAATAAATATTTTTGTTTTACACATCACAGATCAGTTAACGCACACAAAGATGTGGTAGACATATAAATCTTTACATGCATTCGCATGATTTTGCATTTGCAAATAACACCCCTATCAGATGCTCTACCTGGGAGTGGAAGCAGGGAGATTGAAAAGACCACTTCTGAGCTGCCATTTCTGGGCCTTCACAGATGAATGGATGTGCGGGAATAATGTCTACAATTAAGTTGTGCAGTATTAAGAATCACATCAAACAGTAAAAGATCAGTTATGACAAAATATAAACTAATGGTTCTGCTCAATTAACATGTAGCCTATGATATTTACCTTTTAAATTAAAAACCAGAAAAATGTCTGTGACGATGGTGTTTTTTGTCCCTTCATAGTGAGGTTGTAGTGCAAAGCAATTGATTGTGATAAACCCTTAGATTGACCCTTCACGGTACCTTAGAAATCGAGACATATCCTGGCAGCAGCCATTGAAATTTCTATCCTGAGTAGTCAAGCCAAGACCCATTGCAGCTTAGTAGCTTTTCTCACAAATCTGGATGGACCAACCACATCGGTCTGTAGCTTAAAGTCTGTGGGGAGAGTCTCAGGTTGAATCAAACAATAGAAACACTTTATTTTGCTGTCAGCTACATATTTTAAAATGTAACAGTCCTTTAATGAGACACTGGAAAATGTTGACACACACACACCATTTTTACGGCTTTTCTCTTAAAGTATGAACCAAAAAGCATGTTAGATGTCAAAAGGTGTACTTTACTGAAAACATATACAAACAAACTTCTTTGCAATAAAAAAAAAAAGGTTGAAAAGGTTCAATGACATATGTACACAAAGGTGGTATATTACACAACAAAAGGCATACGAACATTTAAAGAGGACAAACACAACATAAACATTGACAAATTCCAAGACAAGTATTGCTCCATAATTATGTGGGTTGCCACAGGAACGGATGGTTTCCCTGCTGGCAGTTTGCTAGGTCAGATCCTCATGTTGCTAGCAGGCAGGGTGCTTTTGTTCAAGTCGTCGAAGTACGGGTGGTTCATGGCAACCCGTGCGGAGATACGTTTCGGAGGATCGTAGATGAGCATTTTCTGCAACGGAAAAATTATGAAGAAATAATTTTAAAAACGTGTTGCTTTACATTCAACTCTTTGCCAACCATAACACACTGTACACCTGCCTGAGGTTTCATTGCCCAAGGCACTGCGTTTTTGATGTGAGGTTTTCGAGCAGCCGGAACTGTTTAACATAAAAGACTTGTTTGTTTTTCTTAAAACAGCAGGTTTGTTCTAAAAACTTCCAAACCTAGTTTCATGAAAGCGTAGGACTAGGTAGGACAACAACCTAGTTGAAGATAAGAAAAGCTTGCTACCATGCTAACGAGTTACATAATGGACCATGAATAAAACGGAATGCTAAATAGACGTCTAGACCTTTTCAGCTCCTACCCTCCAGATGCCTTCAGACCACAACCAGGAGGTTTAGGAAGTTTCTTTCCCACAACTGTTTCCGTACCGAACTTCGTCCCCTTATAAACCTCAATGTCACCTTACCATACCACCACACTCACCCCCTCCCTCTTCATCTCTCCCCATGACACTGAATGCACTTCATCCAATCCCTTTATCCATCTGTACTTCATCCAAACCACGTTGCCAATATAGTATATCCTCTGTATATTAATATAGCACACACGTATGGGCGTTCATAGTACATCAAATATATATTTATATACCACACCTGTATACTTGTTAATAATGCATCTGCTTATACCCCTCATGTATATCAATGCCAAATTATTGCCACCTGTTCATACCATCCTATTTATTTGCACATACTACACTGTAATATACTGTATATACTGTATATCTTGAACTTGCTGCTCTTTCCACTTCTGATTAGATGCTTAACCACATTTAGTTGCACTTGCACTTATACATGTAATGTCAACGTTGAATCGCATCGATGTAATGTAAATTTAGCTGTCTGTTAAAATGTTATGAAGAATGTGAGTTTGTGGCTCACCCCGAGCAGGTCGATGCCACTCTTGTTGAGATTCTTCACCGTGGTGGCCAGGTTTCCTGCCTTCCACTTGGGGAACGTGTTCTTGTAGTCAGGCAGGGACTCTACGTCTGGCCAAACATCATTATTAGGTGTTCCCAGGGTCCTGGAAAAAGCCAAAGCAAAACAATGTTCATATGTATATAAATGGATACTTGCAAAAAATAGAAAAGGAGAAGACAAAAAGATGTTGCAATATATATGTAAAACACATACATCAGACTCCTACATATTAAAACTGACATTCCCTGCTTTACATTAAAATTTCAAAACAAGCCTTTGTGTTCCTTTTCTAAAAGGATAATTAGTATATCTTTTCAACTGGAAACTTGTGTTGGAAAATGATCCACAACACATCATTAGTCACACAAGAAAACCAAAACAACTTCATTAGACCTACATTGGTCATTTTACAACTTTATCAAAATATGCATCATGGAGAACAGGAGGGATGCTTGCATAAAAGTGAAAAGAAAAGACAGAAAGAGGAGTTTTGCCTTTATGTACACAGCCTGCACTGCACGAATGTAGATGTTGCGTAACTTGTCGATTTTAATTTCGGCTTCCGTCAACAGGAAATAACATACACCGTCAACATGCCTATGGGAGAGCCTCAGGCGCGACACACATTGCTTGTGTGTGAGCTAAGCAATTCACAGCAAAGGCACAGCAAATACCCAGTTGATGGTTATGATGTCAGGATACCAACAACATTTCATATTACACATCTTGCACTGTGAATATACGCTACAACTGCTCAACTTTCCAAATGTCTTTTTACAGACCTTTCGACAACAACAGATGATGACAAACTTAAAGGAGAACTTTGGTGTAAAATGAAAAATTGATGATGTTAAAACATCATACCGATTTGCTATGTGTACTGAGGAGCAAAATTGATTTAGCCTGTTACATTCAGAGTTTAACTATTTTTTATCGTTTGTCCCAGAAGGCTAACAATGGAAGTGGTAGGTGTCCTTAGACGAAGCATGACGACTATGCTATTTTTAAACCGTTAAAACAGCTCGAAGAAACTCCACACTCCATCGGTAGTACAACAAAGGCCCTGACATTAAAAACGAGGCACTGAGAACTTTTCAGTAATCAAAGAAAGAAGTGGTTTAGGACTATTACGCATAGCCTGGTAAACCAGCCCCTCGTACTTCATTTCACTTTGTGCAGAGGGTCTGGAGCAGAGACCATGAGAAATGATTTCTTCCAGGAGGTGTGGGCTCTGCTGAAGTTTAAAACAAGTGCCTCTGCCTTTACCCAATCGCTAACGTCTGGTCGTCACGTATGCAATTAGCCTACCTGCGCACTACAATTCAAATGTAGCACACAAGGTTCACAAACACAGCCTCTGTTTGCTGATTGGATCGGCGTTCCTCGGACCGCTTACATGCTTCTCAAGAGATTACGGTCCAGACTCTCTGTACAAAATGAAATTAAGTACGAGGGGCGGGTTTACCAGGCTATATTACGCAGGCATACCTAAAGATCCTGAAGAGCTGGTCAATCTCTGAATCCCCGTGGAAGAGGGGCTTCTTGGTGGCGAGTTCAGCGAAGATGGTGCCAATGCTCCAGATGTCTACAGGGGTGGAGTAACGGGATGCACCTAGAAGCACCTCTGGTGCTCTGTACCACAGCGTCACCACCTACACACACAGAGAGATGGAGAGAGAGAGAGAGAGTTGGAGAGAGAGAGAGAGAGAGAGAGAGAGAGAGAGAGAGAGAGAGAGAGAGAGAGAGAGAGAGAGAGAGAGAGAGAGAGAGAGAGAGAAGAGGGGCAGAGAGACAGAGAGAAAGGGGGGCAGAGAGATGGAGAGAGAGAGAGAGAAAGAGGGGCAGAGAGAGAGAGAGAAAGAGGGGCAGTGAGATGGAGAGTGAGAGCCTTTAACCATTGAACATAGTGACTGAAAAATGCAGGACGGAATCTTCTGAATCCGTTTGGACTCTTGTAAACTGCTTGAGGCAACAGTCAAAGGGCCTGTCCACCCAGAAACATTTTTAGGTCGAAACGGTGAAGTATTTTATTGTTTCTTCCTTGCGTCCACATGGCGCCGGCGTTCTGAGTGCCCTGAAACAATATTTTTCAGAACGGGTTCCAGAGTGGAAAAATCTGACAATGACGCCTTTGCGTTGTGTGTACAAGCAAACTACTGCTTTTGGACAAAGAATGTGTTTTCAGAAACAGTAGTATTCTGAAACATGAATTTCTTTATTATACATGAATGCAGCAGAGGCCAGTATGATTACTCAACAGTGACGTACACTATATTCTGCCCTTGTGCCATACCTCGTGTGTGTAGACTCTCACTGGCACGCCGAAGGCGCGGGCGAGCCCAAAGTCGGCCAGCTTGATGACGCCCTTGTTGTCGATGAGCAGGTTCTGGGGCTTCAGGTCTCTGTGCAGAACCCGTCTGCTGTGGCAGAACACAATGCCCTCCAGGATCTGGTAGAGGTAGCTCTGGGGGGGGGGGGGGGGGGGGGGGGGGCAAGCAAGGCAGAGACGCTCTTAGATACATCAGCCAAATACTTCTACAGTACGGACAAATTTATGTCCACACACTAACAAAAGACATCGGTGGAAAAGAAAAACTACAAGTCTGGGAACTCCCGCAATACCTTTCACTCCTTCTAAGCTAAGCAAAAATGGTTCAAAAATGACCTTTTCTAGCATTTCATCCTGGTGATCTAAGCATATCAAGAAATACAGTTTTTGAAGACCGATAGTTAGACTACACAACTATATGTTGGACCTGACATTTATACATCATGTACATTTGCTGGTTTGCATACATTCATGCTATAACAAACAACTGGTAAAAAGTCTGAGGCTTGTAAAACTTACTGCAGGAGTTCCCCAAACAGTTGTTTCTCCCCCCCCACAGGCCCACACCTTACATCTTAATATGAAACTGCAATGTTTCTTAATGCAGGGGGGTATTCCCATTCTCATATAATATTGTCATATAATACAAAGCAAAGTACTGACTGGCTTGCTGACTTTTTGTCAAACTACATTGTGATGCATGTTACTGGTAGCTAATGGTGCTGATAGATTGGTTCAAATGTGCATCAGGGAAAAAAACCCCACTTACTTTTACTAGCTGTGGCTCCATGAACTGCCCAGAAGGAATAGAGTCGAGGTACTTCTTCAGGTCCATGGAGAGGAACTCAAACACCAGGTAGAGTTTGGCCTCCTGCATTAGCACATCCAGGAGCCTGTGGACCACAGGAGAAGAATGGGGGAAGGAAAGATAAGACACCAGTGTGTGGAAGAGTGCAGGGGGGAGAGTGAAAGCGATGAGTTTTGGCATCACCCTTCATACCGCTGTACAAAATTGTACAGACAAATAAGCACCATACAACTGCGTCATGTTTGCAGGAAGGGCACGGTTACAAGTGAGCTAGAGTTGAACAGTTGTCTTTTGTTCACTTCTTAAAGAACGCTGGCACACTTGAGCCTATGTCCTACCAAGCTTGAAGAGTTGATTGTCGAACTAGCTTCTATCCCAATTTTTCACTGGTGAAAATGAACAATGGACTCTTTTGGACTTTCACAGATGCGACACAATTCGACAGAAGAAGTTCACAGCGTTCTAATTCACTTCTTTTGTACAGTTTTTTTTACCACTACTAAACCAAGCAGGCTTAGTTAATACAACACTTAACACGTTGCCTTTATATAGTGATTTTTAAATGCTTTACACTGAAGGGGGATGTCGCTACCCACCACCAACCCACCTGGGTGAGGCAAGGTTAACCTGGTAAACCCGCCCCTCGTACTTCATTGCATTTTGTACAGAGGGTCTGGACCGGAATCTCTTGAGGGTCATTTAGTCGGCCCCAGCAGGACCGATCCAATCAGCGAAGAAAGGGTGTGTTCGTTAGAGGTGACGTTGACCTTGTGTGCTACATTTGAATTGTAGTGTGTAGGTAGGCTAATTGCAGACGTGACGACCAGGCGTTAGCGATTGGGTAAAGGCAGAGGCTTGTTTTAAACTTCAGCAGAGTCCACACCTCCAGGAAGAAATCGTTTCTGACGGTGTCTGGTCCAGACCCTCTGTACAAAATGAAATGAAGTACGAGGGGCTGGTTTACCAGGCTACGGCAAGGTAGCCAATATGTGGCAGAATGCTTACCACACAGCCAGAGGTTGTAATTAAAAGGGAGGTTATAAGTACTATAGTAGTTACATTTCTATCTTGTTGAGATGTTTCTTAAAAGGATGAGAATATAAAGTTGGGGATGAAAACAAATGGCTTCCTGTATAACAAACGCCCATTTAACAAAAAGGCCCTAGTAACCAGAGCCCAAATGCTCATACTATTTGCAGTATGTTGTTCCCTAGTTATTTTTAAGGAATGGCTGGAAAAGCTGTGCTGGAAAAGCTGTGCTAACTGGTTGTCTTGAAACTGAAACTCTGGTGCCAATGCTTTTCAGATGGTAATCCCAGTAACTTTAGAGCAAACGTGATATCTTACCGTACAACATTAGGGTGCTGCAGCTCTTTTAGGAGAGAGATTTCTCTAACAGCAGTGCTGGGTACCCCTTCCTCTTCACTCTCCAGACGGATCTTCTTCATGGCAACAACCTGACCAGTAGACTTGTGCCTTC
Source organism: Coilia nasus (assembly GCA_027475355.1). NCBI lineage: Eukaryota > Metazoa > Chordata > Actinopteri > Clupeiformes > Engraulidae > Coilia > Coilia nasus. The sequence continues at coordinate 13,717,243 of CM050204.1, read as the reverse complement.
CTTTGTAGACCACTCCGTACGTACCTATGGTCGCACAGGGTGACAGCAATCAGGCACAACATAAACAGAGGAGTACCCTATACTGGAAAAACCTTGACGCCATTCTAAAACCTTCACCAAAACTAATTACTTACTGTACTGTTACTGTAGGCCTAGTCAATAGAGTGAAGCTGGCCCAACAATGACGACAGATCCGTGCACAACCACGTCGACGTCTGATCTATGTGTAGGTGAGGCTAATTTACAACCCTAAGCAATTTACTCATTTTGATTTTATAGTATATATTGTAAGCTGGTCATTAAGAAACAACAGACGATTTGACATCCACATGTGACAATTATCCTAACAATTCCTAAAAAAAACTGCAAAAAAATATCTGCACAAAAAAGTTACACAAAGCCCCTAAGGTGTTTCTCACATCCTTGGCGACACCATTTAGGATTTACAGTTAAATTTACGTGTAGCGAACAAAAAAGGTCTTCCAACTGTTGTGCGTCTCTTGTGTAAACCAAAGAAAGTCTCTGTGTGAACTCAACGTTGGTTAATGTAACTGTTACTTTCCTTACCTTCACCAATTTTCTCAATTTTTAGGTAGTCCTCCATTTTGACCAGTTCCTACGGGAAAGAAGAGTTAACAGTTGGTACGGCTATGAAAGTTAACACCTTAGCTAGATTTTAAAAGAATGTTTGACTAAATCAAATTCTATAGTCAACTAATGCTATGCACAGAAGCAAGAACGTAACTTTTAGCAGCTATGATAACTTGTGAAGCTTCATAGCATTAGTTAGGGTTAGCCCAACTGTAGAAAATGTATAGAACGCGCTCTAGCATTTTGCTACATGTTTTGTAAGTATAAATAGCGAGAAGTAAATTGTAGCCATTACAACTTGACTAACACATGCCCTTCATTAGCGTTACTGGGATAGTCACACCAAGGCTACAATTTAAATATATACAAGATCAGTAGCTCAAATCATCAAAACACTTTATGCATCCGTTATGCTAACATACCAACACAGTTGAAGACAGGTAGCAGGTTTACTTTGAGGCAACACAGCCAAATGTTAGCAACGTGACAGACAGTAAATGCTATGTTAGCTGGTAATCTGGCAACAGCTATTTAGTTCGCGATAGTTATGTCAAAACATCTGGTCCAAGTTGGTTACCTGACATCTGACACTCATTTTGTAAATACTAAACAGTTGCTACAGCATGTCTGATTAACTGATCTTAAGATTTAAAAGAGATTCTTACCGCTTTTCCCAACTACTGTCTTCGGGATAGGATGGTTGACTCAAACCTGTCCCACTTTAGCTAGCCTAGAACAGTGTGCTGTGCTGTAGGTCTTTTGCTAAGCTCTTTCCTTCAAACTAACCGCGCCCGACGTGTTTGAAAATGGACCAATTGCGTGAGCCAGCTGTTTTTCAAAAGGGCCAATGACGCAGGAGGCGATGCAAGGCGGGACGTGGCTTTTAAAACGCGGTGCTGTCGGGAAATATTTCTTGCAAAGTCGTGAACGCACGATTGACAATATATATTCTTGCATTAATTTAAAAAAATATGTTGTCCCTATCACTTTAATGGGAGCACTTGGGTTTTGTGCTCTACTTTTTGTTTTTGTTTTGCTACCTCACGTGGAAATGAAGGTATAAAACGTATTCAGCTGGTGGAACTCAGGGCAACACAAACCTAAATGTTTATCCTCAGGCTTAGCAATCAACTTTGTAGATTTACCAGAAAGTTAGACAAGGAACAAAATCATCAACTATTAAGTCTTTATATTTTTAGTGTCCCGTTTCTCCTCTCTTTTAAATCCCAGTTTAAGTGTGTTTCTGGTCCATTTTGTCCCTTGTTTTTTTTAATCCTGTAAGCACTTTGAAATTAGATTAATGTGAAGTGCAATTATGAAGTGAATGTAAAATCTATTATTATTATTATTATTATTATTATTATTATTATTATTATTATTATTATTATTATTATTATTATTATTACTGATGCACTTTTATCCTGTGCGGTGTTGTTTCCATTTGGATGGGTTCTAGAATCAGAATAACAACCTATTTTGATACCAGAACATTCTTTCATCTGTTCTAAAGCAAAGCTTCGTGGGACCAGGAGATGGCAGTGTTGTTGTGCTCGTGTCGCTCTTCTTTTACGTGCACGCATGTGTAGGTGTGTCTCATCTCGTGCACGAGCCAATGGCAGGGGAATGAGACAGGTGGAAAATAATGTAGAGTAAAGGAGGAGAGGGAAAAATAAATGATAGGAATGTCATATCAGCATTACATCACAGTTCATAGAGGGGGAGCAGTTCAATTCACAGGCATAGCAGCTCATGAATATAGCCTATTTCTCTCTCTTCTAAAATGTGTTGATCTCTTTGTTCAGCAGATTGCACAGCCTCTACACCTCTCTCACTGTCTTTGTCTGCCATGCTTGTTTCTTTCTGTGTATGTATGAAGCTGCGTCTCACTACCAGCCTGAGATCACTGTGCAAGAGGCAGCTGTAACAAGCCCCTCAGTCTGAAGTGGAGGTGGCAGCGCCCCAGTGCTCGCCAGGGTTTATGGGTAAATCTGTCACTCCATTGAGCCTTGAGCCAGTCGCTAATCCCATGGGGGGTAGGGTGGTGGGGGTGGTGGTGTTAGGCTGAGGGCTGAGGGCTTTTAGACATAAATATGAATCTGGCAGGTAAAAGGGTGCTAAAACCCTGGCACCGGAAACGCGCCGTGGATAATTCTCCCTCAGGAGGGGAGTCCTCGGCAACAGGGCTGCACCCTCTCAATTACACACACAGCCAGACACACACACAGCCAGACACACACACTAACACATAAACATGCATGCATGCTCAAACTGAGAACAGAGACAGTAATTGCTGTGCAATAGCTTATTGCATCGGGATGTAGTATGTACCTCAGGTGTTTTCAGTGTGTCATTTAGCATTTTTCTCATTTTTTCCCACTTTGTCTCATGTCAGTCTTTTTTTTTTGGTTTGTTTTCCCTCTGCAATCCTGCCTTCTCTCCATATCCCTGTGTGTGTGTAGGCAGGAGAGGGCGTGGTCCTTCACCCACTGTCTTACTCGTGCTTCTTCTCTCTGTCTCTTTACCTCTCTCGTTTACCCATGTGCTCTACCTCTCTCTCTCTCTCTCTGATATCGTCTGATCTTCCCTCTCTGTCTTACACTCCCTCTCTCTCACACGCACATGCTCCCTCTCGCTGTCTGCCACTCCCCACTTCTCCTTCTTGCCATCTTTCTCTCTTTCTCTTTCTTTCTCTCTCTCACTCGTTCACCTCCTTACAATTCCCCTTTTCCTCTGTTTTGTCTAATGCACTATTCTTCTCATTCCTTTTTTTGCATGATCTCTTCCTCTCTCACACTTTCTCTTAGTCTCTCCCTCTCTCCCTCTCTCTCTGTCTCTCTCGTTCTCTCGTTCTCTCGTTCTCTTTACCTCTCTCAGTAAGCTGATCTGTTGACAGAGTGCCTGTGAAGAATTCCTTTTCTGGAGGGACCAGAGGCACCCCAGTCTTGCTCTTGTCCCTTTGGGGTGCCTGAAGCATGGGGTGTCACATTTAATAGAACGCCACGCGCAAAACCACAAGCCAGCACAACACACAAACACACACACGCACGCATGCGAACAAGTTCCACGCACACTCGACTGCCAGTGAGCTGTCACTCAATTTTTCTTCCTCAAACTGTATTTTCCTTTGTTTCATTGTCTCTTTCTGCATTTGTCTTTTCTCCCTCTCCATCCTCGCTGTGGGAGTTTAGGGGGATTTCTATAGGTAGGGAAGAACAGCGCTGTTTGTCAAAGTAATCACTTCATTTTTTTTCTTTTGTTAAATGTTACTCTAAATTTCAGTTTTTTTCTGATTTTATTTCACCACCATTTCATTAACCCCACTTTCACTCTTCCTCTCCTATGGCTCTCTCTTTTTTTCTCTCTCTCTCTCTCTCTCTCTCCACGCCCCATGTTAGGAGCGAGATGGTGAGTCTCTCTGCGCGCAGCTGAAGGAGTGCGTGTGACTGAGAGTGCGCTCACAGAAGCATCAGTCAATTTCTCTCTCCCTCCCTTTCTTTTTCTTTCTCTCTCTTTCACACACACACACAAGCAAACAAACAAACAAACAACAATCTTCCAATAGAATCTTTTTCTCTCTCATCAGGACTATTCTGGATTTTTTTCTTTGAATTTTCCCATTTTTCCTGTTGACCACTGTGGAAGTGCCCATGGTGGACTTTTCATGTTGGAATGAGGGGATTGCTGAAGAGCACGGCACAACACAGCCTGGACTTCCAAAATGAGTGAAGAAGCCAAGGAGAAAGGCACCGGCAAAACAACACACAAGAAGAAGAAAGGAAAGAAGGTAAGAAACAGCAGAAATATTGTTTCTCTTGACTGATGTCTGTCAGCCAAGCCTTGGCTTGTTGACTGGTTCTGTCCACAGATGGTTTGGAGAGGTAGAAGGCTTTGGCTGGTGGAAGATATTATAAAGTGATACTGTTGCTTACTGGGAAGACAGCACTAACCTTGCTGTACATAAATGGGTCTTTGTGTTGTCTGCCCTGTCTTTGTTTTGGGATAAGAAAAGGCTCTGGGTTAGAGTTTAAGAGGTTACTGGTACCTTAGTGTTAGCAGTATGGCATTCTGAATGCTGGTGGTCCTGTTGACACACATTTCTCTGTTGTGTCTTTCTTTGTGCATAGAATTCCATAAAAGTCAGTGATGATTTTTTTAAGATTTATTATTTTAATTATTCAAAATTATTTTTTCCCGTCTCTGAAAGGAACCATCTAATCTTACGAAGCCATACCTCTGAAAGGAAAGGCTTTGAATGGCTTTTGTGTGCCATAATTCTTCTGTTGTTAAAAAAAAAACATATTTATCGTCTTTATGCTCATTATTGTTTGGTGGTCTTTAAGTGCGTCCAAATGTGTGTGAGGTTACATAAGAACTATGTGTCTTGGTTGAGTTCACGTGTTTACTTGTCATTTTGGAACACATCTGGCTAAATGCCAGAAGCATGTAGCAGTGCTACTGTGTGTGTGTGTGTGTGTGCGTGTGTGTGTGTGTGTGTGCGTGCATGCATGCGTGCAGGTGTATATTTGTGTTTGTGTGTGTAAGTGAGTAAGTGTGTGTGTGTGCGTGTGTGTGTGTGTGGTTTATGAGGGATTTGTTGGTCTAACCAAAGTAGTCTAGGCAGTTTTACTCTGGCTTTTTAGACAGATCTTATCCCGATCTTGTCCAGAGGGGAAATAGCTTTGCCATCTTAATTAAAAGCTTTTAAAAACTCCCGGGAATGACTCACCAAAGGCTTGTGTGTGTGTGTGTGTGTGTGTGTGTGTATATGCACGTGTGCGTGCGTGCGTGTGCGTGTGTGTATAGAGGTCAGAGTATTTGCTCAAGCATGTGTTTGCATACATGTAGTGTGTGTGTGTGTGTGTGTGTGTGTGTGTGTGTGTGTGTGTGTGTGTGTGTGTTCACAGGTATGTTGGGGAGCCTTGGGGGATAGGAGTGGGAAGGTTTAGGTTCATAGGTGCACGCATAATAACATTTTCAGGGTTATCTCCCCTGTTATAGGGTAACACATGATAGCACAACACAGCCAGACAGCCTAAGACTGTAGGGCAGCCCAATACAGTCAGGAGGACCCAACAACACAGGTCAGAAGGACACAGTCTCTGCCCTAAGAATTGTGGGAGGGGGACACAGAATGTTAGCTTAAAGTTCAGGGTTGAGGGGTCGGATGTGGAGACCACACCGTCTTGCTCCCATCCCCCCACTCTGCATCTCCCGCTACCATGGCAACTGGTTTCAGTGTGGAGGCGTTGCTATTGGTTAAAAATTCACATCAGTAAATGCCGTAGGGCAACTCAGTTACTTTTCCTGTAGAGCATCTGGACCTTTATATTGAACATGAATCAAACATACACACACACACACACACACACACACACACACACAAAGACAGACACGTGTGCATGCACACACATGCACATACATGCACAGAATGATAAACACACACATACACACACACACATATCAAATCACCGTACAAACCCAGCCAATTACTGCCATGGTCTTTATTTTTGGCCATATTAATTCAAGCTCCCCTTGGCAAAATGTCAAAATGTTTCCAACCGAATATGCCACAAGATGTGGTAGCCTCACTGTGTTTCCTACTGAGGAGCAGTTTGTGAAGGGAACAGCCCAACAGCAGCCAGCTCCACACGCAGGGAGCAGAGCATTCACAGCGATATCATCACGTTGTCATGGAAATCTGAGAGGGACAGTCTGATTGGGCAGGGGCATGTCATACACTCTCAGTAGGGATGGTGTGTATTGTTGTGTGTCGACGAGTTGGACACATTGCAATCTCCTAAATCTAAGTATAAGAAGGCTGTCTGTGAGAGTTAAAGAGAGGGTGTGACCGGTAGTCAGATGACCACACAGGTCGGTTTGCCATGCAGACTGAATGAGTGCCTCAAGGCCTTTGGCCAGATCTCCTATGGTGTGTTACGGTGCCTTAACACACATACCATAACATTGATATCACACAGACAGCAAAACATCAATCACAACAGACAAGCAAGGCTGACAAATATATAGTTATTTTAGCATTCAAGAGGACACACACCACATCACAGCCACCGTAGAGTGTAATATATAGTGTATTATTGTGTCGTAGCTGGAATTTATATATATATATATATATATATCACACACACACACACAGATGTATGTGTGTATATGTGTGTGTGTGTGTGTGTGTGTGTGTGTGTGTGTGTGTGTGTGATTGTGTGTATTTGTGTCGGTGTGTGCATGTTTGGGCATGCGTGTGTGTGTGTGTGTGTGTGTGTGTTTGTTTGGGTGTGTGCATGTTTGGGCATGCGTGTGTGTGGGTGTGTGTGTGGGGAGGTGTGCGGGTGTGTTGGTGTGCTCATCACTGTGGGCTGTCTGGTGGTTCCCTGATGGCGGAGGTATATCATCCTGCTGGGATGGGAAATCTTGCATCCACTCAAATGACAAGGTCAATGTTAGTCTCCCCATCATGTCAGGCAGGGAGCAGATTTTCTTTCCTCATGAGGGAAAAGGTGTGTATATGAGTGTGTGTGTGTGTGTGTGTGTGTGTGTGTGTGTGTGTGTGTTCCCATCTAGCTTCCTTTCAATCTCCTGCTCCCTCCATTTGCCCTCTTCTCTCTCTGCCGACTGTTTTCCCTCCTCTCCCCATCCCTCTCTCCGTTAATTCCTTTTCTTCTTCTCCCTCTCTTTCTCCTTTCCTCTCTCTTCCTCTACATTCCTCCCTTTCCTTCATGGATGCCCCCTCCCATCTGTATTTCTCCATCTACCTCTCTCCCTTTATATCTGCCTCCTCCCCTCATCCATCTCTGATTTTCTGTCTTTCGTTCACGCTCTGCCTCTACACTGGCAGCTTTCCCTCCCTCTCCTCCTGGATGTGGCACTCCTTTCTCTCTTCTTCTCTCTTCATCCCCCTTCTCATCCCTCCTTCCCCTCTCTGCCTCTCTTCCCTTGTCTCTTTCTGTTGTGCTCGTCTGAGGCTGTCTGATAAGCGTTCAAGCAGAGTTCAGTAAACACAGAAGAGGCAGCCCACTCTGCCCCTGTGCCATCTCTCTCTCATGCACACACACACACACACACACACACACACACATCGCTCTGCCTCCTTGCTGTCACTCACTCACACATCAGAGGCGCACAAAATGTCCGTCTGCCTCGCCTCAGAGAGTGTGCGAACGAGCAATGTGGGAGCTGGCTCTGAAGTGGGTCTGCACAGGGGGGTGGGTGGGGACACTTCCTTAGCATTTTTAACGCTAACCGTGTCTGTCGTCGTGGCACGCAGTCCTCTACGGTGGCAGTGACATGATGTATCTGTGTCCTGCTGAATCACTGGGCTCCATTCATGCCTGCAGCCTTTGTGTCTGCCTGTTAAATCTGGCTGTCATGTCTGCTGCCTGTTATCATGGCTTGTTGTTTTCCTCCGCGCCTCAAACCTAGCAAGAGACAGCAGTGCTACAGTGCGCTTCATGTGCGACCACGACAATGGATCCACATGCTTGCAAATGGCTGCTTTTGTTGAAAACTGCTTTCAGTGTGAACCCCACACGTATGTGGGAGTGTGTATACACACGTTTGTGTGCTGCTTGTACACATTCGGTGGTAAGCGATAGCCATGCTAGATGTATTAATGATTGTAGCCATGGCAACAGGAGGGTTCTCCTCCAAGACAGCTAGGACTGAGAGAGGGAGGGGGAGGGAGGGATAATGAGGGATAAAGAGAGAAAGAGAGGTAGAGAAAGGGAGAGAGAGAAAGGGAGAGATTCTAATGATTCAGAATGTGTGGGTGCAGTTAAAAGAGGATTCTTGATCTGAAATCATAAAATGTAAGGTGAATAGTAATACATTGTTCTCAAATAATGCTATTGATGCTAAGAGACACGTTAACATTTCAGCAGTGACAGGATTGTGTTTACGTGGAAACAAACAGAAACCCGGCCCCAGCCCCCAAGTTGAAACGCTACAACATACTGTATCATATTTACATGTCATGCCACTGGTTTTCAATTTTATTGCATGGCATAAATGGTTTGATAGCCAAGGCTATGATTTACACATGGTGTCAGTCCCACAGTCCTTGGTGTTCTGGTGGTTGTCTTGCCATGGGCACGGTACGTCCTCTCCATGCATCCACAGGCAAGAGGGTTGTCTCATAAATTTGGGCGCTGAATTAGTCCTAGCTTTGATTACAGATCTGGTAGTCTAGTAGCCTACACCACACAAACACCTGAAGCCCACAGCACAAAAAGCTTCCTGTTTACACACACACACACACACACACACATACACACACACACACACACACACACACACACACACACACACACACACACACACACACACACACACACACACACACACACACACACACACACACACACCCCACACAAACACCTGAAGCCCAAACACAAAAAGCTTCCCAGAGCAGTTGTCTTTATGTTCATTCATAACCCACATACACACACTTACACACACACACACACACACACACACACACACACACACACACACACACACACACACACACACATAATCCACTCCAAGTTCAAATCCCCATTGTCCTTTTCGTGTCCTCCTCCTACACACTTTTTATTTTCACTTGCTCTACTCTCCACATTTTCAGTTTTTTCTTTTTTTTGTCCTCTCCTTTCACTTTGCGCTTTGCGATTTGTCTTTTGTTCATGTTTAAATCCAGACTGAACAGAAAGCACTCTGTGTCAGTGTCTGCACTCACCTTTACAGTGTCATCAGTGGAAATGTGTGTGTGTGTGTGTGTGTGTGTGTGTGTGTGTGTGTGTGTGTGTGTGTGTGTGTGTGCGTGCATGTGTGTGAGTGAATGAATGCACATGTACATGCCTCCATGCGTGCATGTATGTGTTTGTGAACATTTCTACAGTTGCGTGCAAGCAAGTGTGTGCGTGTGTGTGGGGTGTGGGGTGCGGGGTGGGGTTTGAGAAGTCAGGTTTGAGGATTAGGAATGGCAGGTAAGCACTGTGTCACTGGTGGCAGAATTACAGGGAGGAAGATTAGAGCTGTCAAACCAACAATCAGCACGTGTGCGCGCGCGCGAGAGAGAGAGATTCCTGCTGTTTGTGACCCAGGGACAAATTCTTGTGCCTGTGTCTGTGACTGTGCAATACTTTTGAATAAAGAAGGAATATAACCAGGGCTGAGGGGTTTAACCATCATTTTAAACCAATCTAATTCATAATGTTTCCATGGCAACAATAAATAACCTCAAGGCGTCCTTGCATACAGACGTGATGGTCTCGGATAATTTTAATATCCTTCACCTGAGCCACCCAATTCCATTACCTTCATTTGTCTTCAGACTCAACCTTTCCTGAATTGTTTTTAATGAGGATCCTTCATAGGCTGCACACTACCCGTGTCCCAAGGACATCGTAAATGAATGGATAGGTATGTGTTTTCATTGCAAATTCCTCCTTCAACCTAGGCATGTGTAGACCTGACAGTGGGAGTGGGAATCTGAGGTCAAAGTGATACAAAAGAAAATCCATCAAAGGTGGATGAAGGACAAAAGTGGGGATTCCTTTTAGCTTTAATTAGGTTGGGAGGACAGCACAGGCTGTGCTCCAGCATGCACTAAAACATGCGGGATTCCCTCTCTGGTTAGCTTGTGGCGACAGAAGAGAAAACTATTAGTCATCTCTGAATGTCCATGAGAAACACAGAGTTTAGCCAGATGGATGGACAGATAGATAGACAGATAGATAGATAGATAGATAGATAGATAGATAGATAGATAGATAGATAGATAGATAGATAGATAGATAGATAGATAGATAGATAGATACATACATACATACATAGATACATACATAGATATATACATAGATTTGTTCATTTATTAACCATTTATCTATATAAATAGATACAGTGTGTCAGTTCATACAGTACATTAATAAGATCAAAGACGGTGATCGGCAGATCAGACACAGATGCTGATTGATAGCCGGATCAGCTAGGCACTGACTTGTCCATTCGTATGCATGGCCACATAAATCGACACACACACACACACACACACACACACAAACACACACACACCTCCCCCACAGGTCTGAGAGGCACGCAGGCACGTGGGGTGGCTTTTGCTGGGCGGCGAGTGTGCCGTCCACTGGCTGGGTAAAGGCAGGCCGAGGCGGCGTTCCCAGATGGATCGGGTGGCGTAATCTTAGTCCCGGATTCCCGTGGCGGCTCCCAGCCGTCAGTCAGGGCTGGTGCGGCAGCTTTTTTCCCAGGCTCTCCGGTGTCCGCTCAGGGAACACGATCAGCTCCTCCTGACACGCGGAGCAGCGGAAAAGATACACACATACTGTACACACAAACATAGCGACTGGGAAAGTGCTTAACCACAAAAGAGGGGAACATCCAACCGCCCCCACACACATACACACAGGTATATTCACACACAAACACACAAACACACACACACAGGAACTCATGAACAGAAATGAGACACAAGAGTGACCTTTTCCTCCTGAGAGGGACATAGGGGAGGGGAGAGTATCTAGGTTAGAGGTGAGATAGTGTGCCATGCAGAACACTGAAGGGAAGACAGCCATGGGGGAAGACAGAAACACCAGCAAGCCTGAAGGAGACCAAGAAACTTCCATAGAAGACCATAGAGGCAACATGGACAACACAGACTTCTGCTGAGACCAACTGGACAATCTTGTGGTAGTAAAAAAAAAGTAACAAGATCCTCAACCCAGCCCCTGATGTGGATCCATTTCTAAATGTAATGGGTTCTGCCTTGGCTCAACCCTCAATCAGCTTTTATAGCTGTTTGCACAGTCATTTTGCTGCTGTGACTAAGAAGTAATGGAGACATTAATTGTGCGGAGGAACTACACACACATGGTCTGCATCAGCTGCTGGTAGACTGGAAAGAGAACGTTTTATTTACAGAATAGGCACAGAGTAGTGCCTATGATGTCTGATATCACATAAATTAACAATAGCAAAAAGCAACTGAATCACAGAGTTGCTGACCCACAGACTGTCAAATGGAAATGAAAACATACCTTTCTTTATTGGCGGTGGTTAAGGAGGAATCACATACTAGCCCTTTTTGATGAGTTGGGCTTTCTCAGTGATATGAAAAATATATATGAAGCACCTCGAGGGTTTCAAAATTGATGAGAAATATGCTATAAGTAACACTGTTATATAATCTTCAGCCAGACATTCGCTTATGTTTGTTAGAGATTCACAGATGACCCCAGTGACCTCTGTATGGTCCTTAGTGGAAACATTCCAAATATTCTATTTTAATTTTGAGACAGTGTTTGCTGCAGGCTTTGCAGACCTTGCAAAGCATCTTTAGGCTGTTTGAAACAACCAAATATGCTGAATGTGTGTAATGCTTGCCTCTTGCAGTATGTAATTTGCTAGGTATGTACCTAGTAATAGCATGGTAAATGCAGACTCACGGTAAGGTACTTACCAATAAAAGGTATGTATGCTGAGCAAATACACCTGAAATACTAGCACTGAGATATCTGTGGTTGGGGTTGTTATACATAGTAGAGATATCTGTGGCTAGATTGGTACATAGAGTACAGATATTTTTGCAGTATGCACACTCCTAGCCACAGATATCTACTGTGTGCACCAACCTTACAACAGATATCTCAGTGTTAGTACTGTATTTCAAGTGTATTTTTTTTTACAATTTACATACCTTTTACTGGTTAGTACCTTTCAACAAGCATACATTTACCATGTCATTACTAGATAAATATCTTGTAAATAGTAGACTGTAAAAGTAAGTGGTACCCCAAATACATTGGCGTCTACAGAATTTGTGTTATTCTTCCCAGTCAAAATCACACATAGCACATTAACCAGCTGTCATTCTAGCTGCCAGGACCATGCAAACAAATGGATTGATTTTTGCCCCATGCTGCCTCAGTTCATTAAGGAAAACACAGAAAAAAAATCAATTGTAAGTGCCTTGTAATGCATTTTCAGTGGAAACGACAATTTCAGGGTGAAGGAGCACCATTTACAAGCATGTTGGACGACTGAGGAAAGCACTGTTGTTAAAGCCTAACAGAATATACTGGCAACAGGCTTCACAAACACTTGAGATTTAAAGCTTTTATCCACAAAACATGTAGAGAACCGAAGACAGAAGTCATAGACAAAAGTCATAAAAGAAAGAAGGAAAACAACGATGAAGAAAGGAGGTAAAAAGTAAAAGATTGTGCATTTAGTTATTCACTAATTACAGTATTCAAGTATCCACAACCGAAGCATGGCAAGAAATAAGGCAAGTCGAAGATGAGAGAGAGAGAGAGTTCTGTGCATTTCAATGATGCTCTAATCACGTTGTCAAGTGCCCAATCAGTGCAGAGGCAGAGAGGGAGAAATAAAGGCCGGAAAGCAAGAATGATGAGAGGTTGTAAAAGACGTAGGGATGAAGTGCAGCTGTAAGACTGGTTGTGTACTGTATTTGTGCTGGCAGAGTTTGGATTAGGTAAGGTGAACACAGGAATCTCTAGCTAGCACTGCTTATGCTTAAAATAACAACCTTATGAGAGCACCCTCTAAGCTGGTTGACAACCAGTACTCTCATTTTCCACCAGGGGTGTAGCCAGAAATCATAAAATAGGTGGGCTCAAAACACACACATAAGTTACTATTACTAGTTAAACAGTCAATCAAACAAAAAAAGCCTTCTGATTGGGTGGGTCTGATTGACAAGTGGGTGGGCACAGGCCCACACCAGCCAACCCATGGCTATGCCAATGTTTTCTACCAAATATCCTATGTGTATGAATTTGTCTGTTTACTCTATAGTTTTAACTTCTACATTAAATTCTATTCTGTTATTTACTACCAACAAGGCATTCCATTGCCTTAAGACCCTTCTCAGTCTCTCTTTGCTTCCTCTCCTCTCCACCATTCTGCCTCCCCCACTCAACCTTTGCCTTTTCTGTACATGGCCATTATAAAGCAGACGCACTCTGTTAGGTTAGCTTTATTCTTTAGATGTGAGTTTTAGGCAATTTACTGCTGGCTGGATTCAGGTTGTGCCAAACTGCTTTGGGCCAATTTCAGTTGTTTTCGGCACCAAGTAAATAAACAGATGAAATTGATTTAAACAGGAGGTGTGTGTCGACAAAATGCAGTGTCTTTGATTGAGTGTGCCATTGGCATGAACATGTTAACCTGGAGGAGTGCGTTTGGATTAGTGCAGATGTCTGTTGTCTCTTTGATGAACATGTGAATCTCTGCCTGTTAACTTACTCATTCTGGTGTGTGTCTCTGAGCTGAGTTATATGGAGGTTAAATGAGCGATGGGCAGACTGAAATAGGCCGTGGGAGAGGGAGGGGGGGTTGGTGTTACATAAATGGAAGCGGGGGCCGAACCAATCGCCTCACATGAAGGTGTGTGTGGGGGGGGGGGGGGGTATAATGGTGGAGACCATAATGTTATTTAGTCCCTAAGGAGGTTGTTTTTGACGGGCATCTTTAACTACTGGTGATCATGTGCACTCTGGCCAGCCATTTTAGAGTGTATAGGACAGACTGGTTTACTCAGTGTGAGGTTTGTTTATGTTAAGACCAGAGGCAATAGAAATGTTCACAATCCGAGGTGATTTTAATGTGACTAAATATGCCTGAAGGCTTAGGCCACCAGTAAACACCAGTCTGAGTGATTTGTTTATACTTTTATGGTGTACTCAAGCTAGCTTTGCTGTAAGATTTAGCAGCTAACATGCTGGGATTATTTATTAAAGCAACACTAAAGCACTTCACCTCTTCGGTCGCCCTACAGGTTGGATTGTCTTTCTTATGTCTTGTCTTTCTTCGGTGCGACCTGCTTTTGCAAACTTGCATAGTGTGGCTATAGCCCATGGAGGGCTGCAAAGCTAATTCAGAAATTCACCCTGTTACACGTTGATGAACCACTGAAACGATTTTGGAAACATTATTTTAAGGTCGAAAAAACTACTTAGTGTTGCTTTGACAACAATCCTTAAACTATTCAATCAAATATATAAAGAGACTTCCACCCTGAACCACCATTTATCCTTACTCACTCCAGGTATGTAATCCAAGCCAAACCTGCACTGAGTAAAAAGAAGGCATAGCCAGGTTATTGTGGAAATGCTGAAATGCCTTTCTTTTTATTGCAACTGCTGTAAGTGCTCTGGTCATACATTCGTTTGTCATCACTGCTGTCAGTGGAGTAGAGTGCATGATGAAGATATTGAGCTGCACTAGAAAGGCTATAAAATAGACACATACTTTGTGGTCTCACTTTGTGGTTGATGCCAGCCCACATTTGGTCTCTCAGAACGTCATTGGTATTGCCCCCTCTGTCAGCTCCCAGAGCTGAAATGGTGCTTTGACTGGCCACAGATGCAAGGTTGAGTGTAGATTCTACTTTCTCAGAGTATTTGTAATGGGCAGACCATTCAGGCCTAACGGTCTCATCCATCTGACGTGTGCAGGTGTGTTTGTGCTTGTGTGTTTGAGAGAGAGGGGCAGAGAGAGGGGGAGAAAAAAAGAGGTGTTGGGGCACGAAAGAGAGAGAGGGAAAGAGAGAGGGAGAGAGAGAGAGAGAGAGAGAGAGAGAGAGAGAGAGAGAGAGAGAGAGAGAGAGAGAGAGAGAGAGAGAGTGTGTGTTTCCAAGCTAAACAGACAGAATTTGTCTCCATTAGTACTGCTGAGGGTCTCTCACCTGACAGTGCAGACTGCACATGCTGATGTGGAGGAGAGAGAGCGAGTCATCCATCCTGTCATTTCCCAGACACGCCTTCATCAGCATCATTACCACACAGTGACTCATTTACTCACATGGCTGACACTCTCAATCTGATGCCATTTTAGTTTACAGCACACTTTACAGCCTCCCCTCATCTCTCTGAACTAAGACTACAACACTTTTATACACACACACACACACTTACGCACACATTTACACACAGAGACATAACACATTTCAGCTGTCACTCCTTTATACATGACATTCATTTAACAGAGATGAGCCAAACAGTAACAACCTAATCTACTATACACCTGTAAAAAACATTTAATGGATATAATTGTTGAGCATTCATTACATGGGGAAGGTCAGGAGAGGCGCTAGCCTGTGTGAAAGTGGCTAAACTGTCTGCCACTGAATTTACGAGTGGTTAGTGAAAACAGCTTGGGTGTGACAAGTGGTGCCTTGTGCAGCCTTCCAGAACATTCTCAGAGTCAGCACAGTTCAGCATCACTGTAGTATTTCGCCTTGACCCAGCGTGCACTGGGGTTGGAAGGCATCGATCGGACCGAGCCAGGCTGAGTAAACCATCCGTCAGCAGACCACTCATGCTGAGGACGAGGTGCAAGGCAAACCCGACCACACCCATCTGCTAATAGACTCACACACATAAGCACACACACACACAGGGATGCATGCAAACACCATGCATTAAAAACATGCATGCAAGCACAGATTTTCACTTATAATACACACACACACACACACACACACACACACACACACACACACGAAAACAGACAAATACAAGGAGACACACCCAAACTAACAACGACGCATGCAGATGACAGACAAACATGTGCATAAATATACACTAACACATACACGCACATTGGAACACACACACACACACACACACACACACACACACAGTCCCCTGGTTCTCCCCACCTCTGCTCCCGTGGTGAATTGCACTGACAGCGCTGGCTGAGCAAATGATGAGCATAATTAAACTAATCCTCTTAATCTCACGAGGTCGGTCGTGATTGGCAATAATAAACCATCTACAAGGGACGTGACTTTTGCTCAAGCCGTCTCGTTGTACTCATTCTGCACGTAGACGAGACATTGTTTTAATCGATGCTCCGACAGTCCATGCGCCAGCCACTGAAAGCTTCGCTATGCTCTGTGCCATCGATCGAGCCCTGTCGGCCTAGAAAATGTGCCGTGCAACGTTTGAGACCCTCAGGGATGGGGGAGTCGGGCTGGAGGTGATGGGGTTGAAGAAATATAATGTCCATTTTAGCACCACTATTGGGACAAGGAAATTGAGTTACCCAGACCTGTCCTGAAAGTTCTCTAGCAAATTAAAAGGCTATGCTGTGCCATGACAGGGGCTATTTTTATTTGGTAATAAATTTTCATTTTCACTCTTCCCACTCTTCCCAAGAACTCCTGGCCACAGATGTTGAGAGGTTGATGTTTTAATCTTAAAACCAGAACAACTTCAAGTAAATACATTTATTTTTCTTAATAAAATTAATAACTTATTACTTTCATATCACTTACCTCTAAGAACCATTCCCCCTACCTTAGTTCTTCCTACCACTAATATACTAGTGTAGATTTTTTTTACATTCACTTACCTACAGCACCATAGCTGTTTGTGGCATTTCTGGCTTATTTGTGTAAGTGAGCACACTGTTTTCTCTGTTTAGACTACAATATCACCGTGTGTTTACTCTGGGCTGGGGATCAGAGCTTTGAGCAGAGTGTAGCTCTGTGTGTGTGTGTGTGTGTGTGTGTGTGTGTGTGTGTGTGTGTGTGTGGTCATAGCTGTGATCTGGGCATGGAGCTGTGTGTGAGCTGCTCATTGTGTAACTGGTCCTCTCCACGTCCTTCCATGTGATGGGTGATATAACAGTGCATTCACACGTATCCTGTGCCTTATGTCAGTGTGGTAGCCTTGTTCTCAGTGAGCGGATATGATTTGATGCTCAAGATAAAATATGCCTAACCTCATTTTCAGGTTTGTCAAAGTGAATGGAAAGTCGACGTCTGTGCCTTTGATCTATAAGAGTGTTTCGCCTGGTGCGTAAACTCCAAAACACAGAAGTATCAAGAAGGAAAAAGAGGAGGCCCACTCAAAGGCTGATGCGTTATTGTTTTGTGTTAAAAAACCCGAAAATGTACAAAAAGTCTTAGGACAGAGCTGGAAAGCAAACGTTTCAGACTTAGCCCATTCTCAGTGTCACCAGTTTCAGGTCTTAAACTCATGACATTGACAATGAGCTAAGCCCAAAATACAATACAAAATGTATAAACATCAGCCTTTGAGTGCACCTCCTCTTTTTCCTTTTTGATACAGGCGTGTGAAAGTCAAATCCTGGCAAGAGCCCTGATATGCTTTTGGTGTAGTGTTTGTGTGTGTATGTGTCTGTCTGTTTGTGTGTGTGTGTGTCTGTTTGAGTGTGTGTGTGTGTGTCGGTGTGTGTGTGTATGTCTGCTATTTGTGTGTGTGAAACATGTCGTCATACTGAGTCAGACTAATTGGAGTTATTTTAGCTTAGATTATGTAGCTTAAGCCTTTTGGATCAAACAAGGGATTTGCTAAAAGACCTGAACAAATCTACACCATTTATTTCCCTCAATAAACTCCTATAAACATCTGACATAAAACGATGGGCTTATTCAGCCTTTGATTCCTAAAAATATGACCCATTTGTGGCTGCCAGTCTTGCTGTCCTCTGACATCTGTGGCTACTAAAGACTGCTGGTATATTAAGCTTTGAAAAATATATTGAATTTACAGTCAAAGGGGAAATAAATTGTCCTGAGATGCAGAGAGCCTATCAACCCCTTTTTATATAAATTGTCCTTTTTGACTTTTTACAATGTTAGCTATTTCAGGAAATCCTATTCTAACTGGACCATGTGAGTGTCATGAAACTATTACTATCACCTTAAACAACCAACTAGCGGTCTATAACCATAACTTTAACCACACATTGTAGGAAGGTTCAGTAGATCTACTCTAACAGTATATGTGAAGTACACAGCTTAATATATTGCAGACATATTGCCAATGGATACTTTAGTCTAGTGTTGTCTATCACATGTCTCTTGCAACCTGTGGTGTACAATAGTGAGGAGGGCAGAGCACGCACATAGAGGCTGAATAGTTACAGAAACTGCATTTTACTGAATAATCCAAAAACAGTACAGGGAGTGCATGGAAACAAATGTTTTGGGCCTTTGTTTTCATGCACTGCCTGTATTGTTTTCGGAGTTATGCACTGGGCGACCCATGAAACATAGACATAGGCGCAGACACCACTTGCACTTCCCTCAACCTGTGGTGTACAACATAGAGTAGAGAAGTTTTATGAACTGTAAGTTTCACCTGTCTGTGTGGGAAAATGCAATTTGCTACTTAGGGGCACAACTTTCTCCTCTAGAAAGTTATGTCCCATTTTCGTAGATATAAGGATTGCTACAGAAGAGAGCCTGCTTGTTTGCTGTACATCGACTTACATTGGTTACCAAGAATTAGAAAACAGGTTGAATGTTGTCAAACAATGTTGAAGCACAAGCGGAGCCTGTAATGTCTGTGAATTTGTTCTCCAGAACTTCTATGTATCTTTGACATAACACTGGTGGTATGTAGCTATACTGGCTTGTTGCATTATAGCCATTCCTCTTCACATAATGAGATTAAAACACACCAACCCCCCAACCTGCCCTTCATGCTCCTGCTGATGAGGGCGTGGTTACCCTTACAGAACCGTCCAAGAACTGCCAGTGGCACTGACTTCGTCTGAAGTTTTTTTTTTTTTTTTTGAAGTGTGGGCGTTTGCGAAGTTAACTGGCAGCATTCCTAAGTGTTTGCTTTTCAGCAGCTGTGTGGTAGGATTATGCAACCTCTCACACGTGAAACACATTGTTTCACACATAATAATAACACATAATCGCCGGAAAGGCTGCATTTAAATTGTGCCCCAACGCCCACAGGTATGGTAAATACACTGTTATTTTTTCCTGGACTAACATATAGCATATGCTGTATGTGTTCCCATAGCTGGGCTGGTGGTTATGCATAGTGTGCACACCAACCTCCTAAGTACATACCTCACCTGCACATTAACATGTTTCATGTGTTTCCTGTTTTAGCATGTGCTCAAATAAAAATTATTTAAAATGATCTGAACTGATCAGGTGACTGAAATGAAAAAAAAAACAGGACATTTTCCTAGAAAATAGGACATTTCCAGTTCTGCAGTCAACATTATTAGAACACGGTAAGTAATGTTTTAGGTAGAAAAAAAATGGGGACACACTGGACTTTTGTGGGTTTTACCTGGGACAGACCACCAAAAACAGACACTATCCCCTGAAAAACAGGGATGTCTGCTCATACTGCACGAACCCCAATCCCCATGGGCACCGCCCGCAGAGAAGGTGCCACGAGTCAGGGTGGGAAGGTACGAATACTAAACAGATTTCTGATTAGCACTTAGCAGAGGTCAGCGGTTGGCTAATTATTCCACCCACCGTGACTAGCTGCATTATTTACACCACAGCACTCTCTGTTTTCCCACATGGTTTTATGGTCCCGCCTACAGATTTTGAAGGCCCTTTCTGTTTTGTCAGAGGCACTTAATGACAGTGACAATGACAATAATAACCAATGCTAATATACTAAGGCATGCTTTAAGTATGAATGTTCAAGAGCACGCAAACATTACTGACACCTAGGATTTTACATCTGTAGAACAATAGAGCTATTATCTAAACCCTCATCTATCTCCTCTTCTTGGTTTGTCCTGGAACATGCCTAGGGAATAGAAATGCCTATTCTGCTTTTTGTAGGCACCACCTCATGCTAAATCCAGTGGGGTGTCTCTCTCATTGATTCACTCCCACATACAGTAGATACAAGGCTAATTGCATTACCTTCATATTCCAGTCACGATTGCTGGTGGTTTCAGGACCAACCAAGTGTAACTGAGCCCCAGGTTCGAACCTGCAACCTCATAGCAACTCCGGTTTGAGAGACAGACATGCTACCAAGTGAGCTAAAAGCCCAGCTATTAGCTATGTCAGTGTCGTATTCTTTTGAGGTTTTGGGAGAGAGGTTTGCTAATGTACCAACACCGAGCTGTACTAGCTGGCATCTGTTACACAAGCAATATCCAGGCAGTGTCAAGTTACTTATTGAGAAGGTCCCAGGTGGCAGTTGATTCTTGAGGCAGACCAGGAGATACAATAATACAAGTGCCTCCCACGAACACTATATTGTTTGATATCGATGTTTGCTAACCTATTTGGGCATCTAATAAGCAGCAGGAAAGATCAGATTTGTAATAAGGGTTTTGCCATGTTTTTTTGTTTGTTTGTTAATTAATAGTTTTATAAGGGTTATGCCATGTTTTTTGTTTGTTTGTTAATTAATAGTTTTATAAAATAGTTTTTTTTTAATTTACAAATGAGCATGACACACGCAATATGTATCAGCCACTGTGATTACTTACTTTTTGGTTAAATATTTAAGGAAAAGGCCGTTTGTAATGTAAACGGGCAATTTGTAATGTTCATTTTAAAAGATTTTGTAGATCTTACAACAGTGTGTTTGTAGCGCTTCTTAAAATGCTCCCTCCATGACCAGTGTTTTTACTTCCTCTTCTTCATGCCATGTTTTGTGTATTGGCCAAGGGCGCTTTCACACCACTAGTTCGATTTTTTGGCCCAGACCAGGCAGTAAAATTGTTACTAGGTAGCATACAGACTGTGGTGTAGTCCACTTTCACATCAGCAAAAGGACCAAAATTGGTCCGCTTGAAGTTTCCTCGTCAATATTTAGATTAAGCTATC
>CM050204.1:13683541-13691041 GCA_027475355.1 Coilia nasus | reverse complement strand
TTTGCTGTGAACCATCTTCACCTGTGCCTGAACCCCGTATCGACCACATACCACTCCCATGCTACAGCTTTCTTTGAACCCCTATCCACTACACACTACCTCCATCTGTGTACATGTACATCGCATTTAGCTAACGCTCTTATCCAGAGTGATCGACAGGGTAAAGTCCCTGGAGCAGCGTGGGGTTAGGGCACTTCATTTGCGGATGAGGGTGCAGGAGAGCCCTAGTCATTCACTCCCCCACCCACATCTTTCCTACTGGTGCAGGATTTGAGCCGGTGAGATTCGGATCCCATGACCAGCTCCCCTAACCATTATGGACAACTGCCCCCACCTGTGTCTGAACCCCCATCCACAGCAGACCATCTGAACCATCAGCTGAACCATTATTACGTGCTGGGGCCATGTCAAGTGGCGCTAGAAGGCAGTGAACTACAAGACTAATAGCATAGCATACAGGGATCCACGATTAATGATGCTGACAGGATGTGTTGAATATGGTATGAACATTTTGCTAACGGATACAGGTAAGGTTAAACAAAATCAGATACGTCACACTCTATGTATGTACATGTGTCTCTTAGCCTGGATATTGAAGCCTATGTGCATCTCTCTCTCTCTCTCTCTCCCTCTCTCTCTCTCTCTCTTTGTCTCTCTCTGTTTCCCCCTCTCCCTCTCTCAGTGTGTGTGAGATTGTGCGTGTTATGGTCTAAAAATGAAAAATCCTGTCCCCTCGCTTGCTCTCGAAGGACCTAGTGACTGTTGCCATGGAGAGCAGACGTGCTCTTTATCAGTGCCCTGTGCACAGAAGGATGAAAAGATGACATCACCGATATGCTCTCCCGCCTTCATATCCCAACATGACACACTCACATACACACATAGATACAGACACACAAACACAAGACATAAACACACACATACATACACACACACACGCACATACACACATACATACGTACATACATACAGCAGTCAAATCTTCATTTAGTATTCCCTTGTGTACATGTAGATAATATTGCATTCTCCTGTGCATATATTGATGATATTGACTGATCTGCCATTAAGGATTGTTTTCTTTTAAGGCCACTGCCTCCCTGCTGCTCTCCTCACCACCCAGTGGCAAAATCAAACCAAATGAAACAGACAAAAATAGCCCGGCTAACAGGTTGAGAACGTGTTGAAGGCTGCTGTCATTGGCACTCAGCAAAGCTTCGCTTTAAAAAGCAACTCCACATCCTGACAGACTAGTGGATAAGTGGGCCGAAATAGAAATGAGTTTTATTTAGATTTGCATTTTTTTTTCTCCGAGCTCTATTTTCCCCTTCGAGGTGTTGCCCTCTAAAGCTATTTTCGCGACCTGTCAGCTCTCCGGGTTGTTTCTCGTGCTTGGCAAAGTACGTGCAGGTGTACCGTGGAGCTGTTGAAGTTGCCTGTGACTGCTTGTGCCTTGGGCTCATTGTTGGACGCTAAGTGTTCCCCAGTCAAGCATGAAATGCCGTTCATTTCTTTCCTCTTGCTCCTCATTAAAATAAGAAAAAGGACATCTTCTGTGGGTGCCTGTGTAGGGCAATCCCCATTATGACTGAGGCTGCTTCTGCTAGTGTGTGTGTGTGTGTGGATCTGTGTGTCTGTGTGTAAGAGTATTGACCTTATTTTGGAAAAAAGAGACAAAGTGTGTGTGTGTGTGTGTGTGTGCGTGCGTGGGTGTGTGCGTGCGTGCGTGTGTGTGTGTATGTGTGCGTGCGTGTGTGTGTGCGTGTGTGTGTGTGTGTGTGTGCGTGTGTGTGTGTGCACGTCAGTGTGAGTGTGTGCATGTACACGTAGGCTACGCATCTGCCTTTCCCCATCTTACCACATCCAGTCCTCCTTTGATGAATATTTCACAGGATGTTCCACAAGGACGCAGACTAACCAGCTGACATTATTGATCTTCAAACAGACCTCATTTAACAATGTCATTTCCAGTAACCGTGAATACCGTGGAGGATGTTATAAACTAAAGATCTGGCATCTTCCCGCTGAGTTCTGACCCAGGAGCCAGGCAGCAGCTGGTGCCTCGGTGGCGCTGGGCATTTCTGCCTTCATGCCTGTCTCTGCCTCCTTGCTCTCTGGTGCTAAATACAGCCACTCTGCCCCCTGGTGGACATGGTGAGGAAAGACACTTTGCTCTGGTTTCAGCCCCAGTCTTACTGACACACATTCACCTAGCGGGCTGGGCAGACTTGCACACACAGTTCAGCTCTCACAAGTCTGTATATCTCCCCAAACTGGGTTACCTCTAAATTATAGGAGCTGTATTTTTTCGCTTTTTTTTCCCCAAACATCCCCATCCCCTAACATCACACTGATTGAACACCCCTGAATTTAAAAATATAAATATATAATATATAAACACTTTAGGGTCGCTATGAGCAAGGACGTGACCTGGTTGCATGTGCTCATTAGTTTTACATGGAAAAGTCACTCCAGAGAACCAGGAATTCCAAAAAAAATCGGTGCTATTATAGAAGCTGTGCTCCTGGCAAAGGTACTCTACATCCCTGGGCTCTCGTGCCCCAATACCACTACTGGTTAATGCTGCTCATCCAACAACTGTCTTGCACATAAATTATCGATGGCCTCCAGTGCGTGTTATGTAGGCCATGACATGTTCTCTATTTACAGAGTTATGATTTGTTTTAAAGCTAGGTGGCATTACTTTCCGGTAGCTATCGTGAAATCAGATGCCGTGGGAACCCAAATTAAACTCAGCAAACTCCTCATCTCTCTACGTAGCAATAGACTTCTAACAATCAAGCAGTATTATTCAATTAGAAAAACGCTTATTTGGTTAGCATGGTCAGAATGATTACGTATGGTCAGAATGAGAGACAAGACAGCACTACTTACAGTTGATGCTAATAAGTCCAACATTAATAGTTTCTATACCCAGGTACTTCACTGAAATATGTATATGTACATTTCTGTCGCTCAGTGTGTGTGTCTATGTGTGTGTGTGTGGGCATGTGCACATTATTGTAAATCTCTCTGGAAAAAAGATATGGAAATGGCTCAGAAAGCTACTACCTGTAGACCAGACTCAGCCAAGGGCTCATACTCTTCACCTGCGTCGTCTTCCGTCCGCTGCCTGTTTCTCCTCCCACCCGTGCAGTGGCTTTGGACTGGGAGGTCAAAGGTCATTGTCTGGCTGGCCTGTCTGCCTGAACTTTGACCTCTAACCCCTGAGCCACACCCTTCCTGAAGAGCGCTGATTTACAACAGGGGTGGCCAGCTGCAGTCATATCTCATTATTACCTCCCGGCTAAATTAGGGCTCAGGGTCTCTTTTCACAAACATGGCCTATTTCCAGCAACGTGCACACTACCCATACCCCGACACCCCGACACCCCCTACCCTAACCCACACACATATAGCTAAGCAGCCATACGTGCACGGGCTCCTCTGGGGATGAATCTAACTCCACACACACACACACACACACACACACACACACACACACACACACACACGCCTCCAGGCTATTAAGTAGTGCTGTGCTTGTGTTGCTTAAAATACGACAAAAAATATAGTCCTGTCGGAGTATATTTCACTGCTTTACATGGCCATTTTCATGCATTAAAACTATATTTATATTTATTTCATGCATTAAAACTTTATCTTATAGCTAGTATTGCTAGTATCCTGTGGCCCATATTATTTTTTCTGAAGTCTCACACCCACACACGCTGTTGTGATTTAGTCTGGCCGGAGGCCGGTGCAGGAGGCTCTTGGTAATCAGTCACTGCGTTTTTGTTTGTGTTCGTGTTTGTGGCTGAAATCGCCAGTCCAAATGAGGGACACCCGACCTCTCATGTCCCTCAGGACTAACATGTTGTTTTCCAAATGATGTGCTATTCTACTGTTCTTTTGCACTGTACTTCAACTGACATCCTAATAAAGCAACTTTCGATTTGAACTGGAAAGAAAGAACGAAAAAAGAAAGAAAGAAAGAAAGACACACTAAAAGACCTGGACACCTGGTGCTTGTTAGATTCTGTGTGTGTGTGTGTGTGTGTGTGTGTGTGTGTGTGTGTGTGTGTGTGTGTGTGTGTGTGTTTGTGTGTGTGTGTGTTTAAGAGAGAGAGAGAGAGAGAGAGAAAGAACGCAGGAAACCTGGCTCCTGAGGCTGGTTAGATCATCTGTGTGTGTGTGTGTGTGTGTGTGTGTGTGTGTGTGTGTGTGTGTGTGTGTGTGTGTGTGTGTGTGTGTGTGTGTGTGTGTGTGTGTGTGTTTTAAGGGGGAGGTGGAGGAGGCTGGCAAAATGAAGAGTAGCGAGCTGGAGTTGGCGCGCAGTGGCCCTGACAGAACAGTACTGTGATGTGTCAGTGTTCTGTAGACCAAACAACAATTGGGCCCATGTCAGCCAACAAAAAGACACTCACTCACACACTGTTGCCAGTATCAGACTTGCCTGCAGCAACTGGTGATTACTCCTGCCAAGGTACCTGCAATGAGGAAATTTGGCACATCTAGCAAAAGGTTGTCAGATTCTCTGTCTGTCTGTCTCTCTGTCTTGCTCTCACTCTCTCTCTCTATGTGTGTGTGTAGGTCTGTCTGTCTGCCTGCCTATCTGTCTGCCTGAATATTTTCTTTTCCTGCCAGGAGTTTCTTGTTTTTGGTGTCTTGCCAGCCATGAAAAACTTGGCACTTCTGCTTAGAGATAGGAAGAAGGAAGCTGCAAGCTCAGGTGCTGTCCTGGGGGGAACCTTTTGGTTCCACATCAGTAAATTCCTGTTAAGTACAGCCATTCCTAACAGAGCTAGTTAAGGAGGAGATGATTAGTGTAATCATGAGTACTGGAGCCTGACTGAAGTGAATGAAAAAGACAAAGAAGGACGGGGGCTTAAAGTGCCCTGAGATAGGGTGGAGGAACTGCAACAAAGGCTTATGCTTTGGGCAGGTGGACATAAAGAAGGTGGTTTAGGAAGTCTGTTTGGAATTTGTGTTCAGGTTTGCGTTTTTAGATATATAGCTATTAAATATCTAGACAGCTGTTTGACTTGTAGATGAAGAACAGATGTAGGCCTACAAAAACATACATACACACATAAATACATATTCCTTTTAAATTCTACATTTCCTGTGAAATTTAAAGACTGTGCATACACATGCATGTGAGCTGATAATGTGTAACTGCTTCTCTACCCATTGACCAGGAGAGGGAGCCAGAGAGCTGAAGTGGAATGGAGAGGATATGTCACTTCAAAGAAGACAAGCCTCTCTTATTGTCACACACACACACACACACACACACACACACACACACACACACACACACACACACACACAGTATTCATAGCCTTAGATTACACTCTACACTCTACCTTAGATTACACTCTTAGAGTATGGTATGGGTACAATTTCTGTGATTGTCCTCAGCAGCATTAGCCGCCATTATTTTCCTGCTGCAGTGTAGAGGGTGTACTGTGCCTTGCCACCAGTAGATGGAGCAGTTGAGCTGCTCCTCTTCCTCATCCTCTTCCTCCTCCGCTATCTTTAGACCGCTCTCCTGTGATCACGCCTCTAGACTCCTCCTGATGTACACTTCCCTTTCATCGCTCGCCCCGCTGCAGTCAGGAGGTCAACATGCTTCGTGCGAGTTCATGCCTTGCTTGAAGGGGATGTGTGCTGTGCTGGGCACCACTCAGGCTTTCACTCTGTTTTGCTATCATGTGTTGTTAGCTGGTGTATTTCTGTAACTGATTCCAATGGGACAATTGAAATGGCCTTGAGCTGTAAGACACTGGAACGACAGCCTTCCACCCTCCCCTTTCTGATTCTGATTCCTATGTCTCTCCCTGCATTATCTTTCTTTCTCTTCACCCTCCCCTCCCCCTCTTATTGTTCTCCCTTTCTCTCTCCCCCTCTCTCTCTCCATCTTCTCTCTCTCTCTCTTTCTCTCTTTCTCGCTCTCTCTCTCTCTCTCTCCTTTCCCACCCCACCTCTCTTTCACACTAACACACTATTGCTGTTTCATATTCAAATTCAAATGAGCCGTCTTCACAGGCTGTTACAAAGGAGTATTGCCAAAGCAAACATATTCGAAACATAATTATGCAAGGCAATGCTGCCAAGTATCCCTCACTGTAAATCAAGTTGGCCCTTTTATTTTCAAACCAAGCTTCAGTCATTTCCCTTTCAACATTCCCAGGACATGCCCGGCCTCCCTTGCAAACACCTCCCTTATGGATGCAACAGGAAGGATCCTGTGTTTAATACAGATCATACAGTCATGGCGCAACATGCTTCCATTGTGTGGCCCAGGATTGGAGTACCATCACAGTTATCCCTTCCCGAGCCATGTGACTCACGTGTGTGTGTGTGTGTGTGTGTGTGTGTGTGTGTCTGTGTCTGTGTCTGTGTGTGGGTGTGTGTTTAGGGGTGAAAGGTCAGAGGCCCCAGGCGTTGGGAGTAAGATACTGTATTCATTACAAGCTGCCCCTAGAGTACTGTTGTAGACGGTGGTGATATTCTAGCTGACCTCTCATTTCACACTCACGTATGCGGTGTCAAACCCCAGCTGCAGTTAAACTTACAAGCGGAGTGACTCTTCAGAGCTTGGGATTGGCTGCTTGTCTCACTGCTCTACGTTTTACGGTAAACGATAAATGGACTGCATTTTCATTACCGTTTTCGTATACTCAGCAGAGTACCCAAATCGCTTTACATGGAATGCCTCACATTTATCCATTCACGCACACACATATTCACACACCGGTGGTGAGGGCTGCCATGCAAGGTGCCAATCAGCACACCGGGAGCAGAATGGGGTTCAGTGTCTTACCTCTAGTTGCTGGGCGACTCCTCTACCTCCTGAGCCTCTGTGGCTCTGCGTACGGAAGTTTTATAATGAATACATCCTCTGGTGAGGAGTCTCCCTAACACCTGTCATGTTCAGCCAGTAAGGGTGCTCCCCATTCAGACAGCCGTAGTAGTTACTACGCCTTTGCACATGCTTTTAGATATTGTATTGCTCAGTCTGGTGGTGGAAATGTCAAGGTCATATTCTACAAGGTAGCATATCCTTTCAGCTTTAACCACCAACAGTTTCCCAGGCTGGATGCATTAATAGTGTAAAAATATTTTATACAACTTAAACTGAGCTATCCCAGAATTTCTCCAAGTGGCACTACATTTACATTGAAATTATGTATTTATGTTCTTTTGACATAAATAAAAACGGGATTTACTGAATCAGTTGTGTATTCCAAGTATAGGTTGTGCACACATTTCATGTTTTTTTCTTTTAATTGTTTTATTGTTTGTTTGTTTGTTAGAACAGGCCATGTCTTGGTAAAATAGGTAAAAATGCTGACCCAATCATGATTGCATATTTTATGTGTTCTTGTAAAAAAAATCAATCATTATGCATCATTGCTGGCCCTGGACAGCTGCCGATAAAAAGTACCTAAATCCATAGCCTGTTCCTCACTCAATCGACACGACTCATCAGGTCCT
>CM050204.1:13658541-13678541 GCA_027475355.1 Coilia nasus | reverse complement strand
ATAAAGCTGCTCTTCACCCGCTAACCATGCCACTGCTCCTAGGCTTTAACACTTAGCAGATCAGCATTGTGGTGGAAACATTTTGACAAAATATGTTGGCAGTAATCTTTTAAATATGTCCTCTTTGTCTTTATTTGTACGTTTGTGTGTGCATGTGTGTGTATATATATGTGTATTTGTGTGTGTGTGTGTGTGTGTGTGTGTGTGTGTGTGTGTGTGTGTGTGTGTGTGTGTGTGTGTGTGTGCGTGTATTAGAGAGTTAGTTTCATGGATCTTTGATTTTCTCAGGAATTCTATAATATATTCATATATAATTATAATAATAATTCAGGCTCCCATTTCATGTTCACTTGAGGTACAAGGAGCATATCAGCCCATGTGCCTACATAAGATAGGAGAGAGAGAGAGAGAGAGAGAGAGAGAGAGAGAGAGAGAGAGAGAGAGAGAGAAAGCGAGAGAGAAAGAGAGAGAGAAAGATAGAGCAAATGAGAGAAAGATGGAACAGAGTGAGAGAGGCTGTGTCTAAAAAAGGAATTAATCTGAAGCACACGTGTTGTCCAGAGAAATGCCAGAAATGCATGATTTTTTAAAATGAATTTTTAATCTTTGCTGCCAGTTGCAGAATGAGTATTTTGCTTTAGTCAAGAATACCCCCCCCCCCCCCCCCCCCCCCAACACACACACACACACACACACACACACACACACAGCTGAACACAGAGTGACACGAACACATAGACACACATGATCCCCTGGTAGATCGAGGTCTCCTGTTCTGCACTCAAGCAAATCAGACATAATTGGATTGGCACTGAAGACTCTAAACCTAACACACACACACACACACACACACACACACACACACACACACACACATCAGAAACCAAGTAGCATCAAAAGGTTGCTTCATCACTTGCACACGCAGTTCCTGTGTCAAATGTCTTTTGTTCTGTTCTGATGTGTGTGCTATGTGAAGGGGAAAAGTGTGCTATGTGAAGAGTGGCTACAACGAAGCTTTACACTAGGGAGAGGGGAGAAGTGTTATTTGATTGGTTGCTGGGGCTGAAATATCAATATCTGTTTTCCAAAGTCACATAGCTGACCTTTAAAGCATTTTAAAGTCACTGACTCTCATACATCAGAAGAACTGTTGTCTAGCCCATGCTACTGTAAATACACGCTCTGCTGCTACATCGCTGAGGTCTGAGCTCCATACCTGGGTCTAGTCCAGTGGAGCCAGCAATCTGGAGTCTGTCCCATCAGCGCTGACCTGACTGTAGGCAGAGGAGTCGTGGGAATTGCTGCACTACAGCTTCTGCAAGGCATTCCTCGCTCCTTCGCATTGATCATTGCTAAATGTGCTGATTTTGGGCTGCTAGTCTGAGCTTTGCAATGGATGCCTTTGATGAGGAGAAGTGGTGAAAAATTGACGTGCTAATTAGGCTACAGTATTGCATTTGTCCTGAAGGCCTGGGACTTTCACTTTGTATTGTACAAGCAAAATATCACAAGTCTGCCCCAGCTATCTATAAGCATACATTACCTTTATCTGAGGTGTACAACAGTGGCTTGGAGACCCTTGTGTTTATTTCGACGAGGCATGCCCTCTTTCAGTGGGTACAAAGATTAACTTTAAAAAAAAGCTATTGACCCAGCATCTCGCAAACTCACTGAACCCAGTAGGCTACAGTAGCCTGTAAAGGGCCCTCAGCTCCCTGGAGAAACGTTTCCAAAAGAGTGGTTTTGTTCACATGTCAACAAATGCAGCACTCTAACCCAATTACAGCATCCTTGATGCCACCAAAAAAGGACAATTATTGTGATAACTACGTTTCAATTGACAGCTTTGACTTTGCCATCACCTTCACCATTTCTAAATATACAATAAACATACAAGCTAAACAGTTCTTACCCATGACATAACAGGTTCAATTTTTAAACAAATACAAAGGTATTTTGATTTGGTGTGACAACAGCAACAGGCTAAAATCTTTATCTACCTAGCTATCTTTTCTGCTTCCTGCTTCAACTCTATCTAAAGGGAGAAACCCTTTAAACCCTTAAACCCCTAAAATACACAGGTCTTAAAAGTCTGTTTTAATTTTACTCTGACCATATACAGACAGGTATTTTGCGAAAAAGAATTACATGTAGCCTCATAGTCAGACATATTTATCCCAACCATGCCGTTATTTGTCCTGAGCGCAGTGGTGTAACGGTGTGAAGATAGATCATTTCTCTGATTGACTCCCTGACCTTCTAGTTGATGTTTGTCTCTGCTGACCCTTGTGGGTATACAGGATTAGATCAATTTCATATGGGGGCTGGGAGGTGGGCTAATTCAGCTAACCTGCTGAGATGCCTGGCTGCTCTCACTGCAGGTAGTCTTGGTTTGTGCACACAAACCATGAATGGGTTGAGGTAGCCACGTTGGAATGAAGTTTTTCGGAATCTGTTTTTTTTTTTTTTGCATGTTTGTAGGTTATGTGACTAGATATTGCATTTTGAAGATGATCTGGTAACATAGACAAGAATGTTAAAATAATGGCATGCACAGAAGAAGAAGAAAAACTTGGTTGAGGAATTACCATGAGAATGATGACAGAAGATAGAGGTAAAACAAAAAGATTTACACACAACTTGAGTGTAGATTTACACTGTGTCCAAAACTTCCATAGGTTCTGCTGACTTGTCAGTGCCTACCATTATAGTAGTAGTTTCTACATACCAAGCTGGCTAGTAGCAGGTACAATTCAAACATACAATGGCTCCATCTTGTCTGTTCTGTGAAACTGATGTGTTTGCTTGTTTCCTTTTTATTCTGAAAGATGGTAAAATTGGATCAGTTTAAACTTAAAATGCTATTGCTGTTTGTTGTGTATGATTTTGTCGGCTAGTTAGTCAGAGTCCCTTAGTGGCGTCAGAGCTGTGATGTTATTCCCTGTATCACGCAACCTTTACACATTTTGCACTTTATTGCCTCAACGGAAACCTTCCGTCTTGCTTAACATGTCAGTATGGGGTGATTATTTTAAAGGGACTTGATTTTCTGTGATATCAGACACTTCTAGCAGTGAACCTCTGTTTGGGGACAGTAGTCCACTCTGGTTTCCATGACTATTTTAGCATTTACTGCAGTTTCAGTCGTAACGTTAGTGAACAATATGTCATAAACCCCTGTTTTAAACACAAACACTTTGGTACTTACTGTCTGGTGCTTCTCAGAAAACAATATTCCAGTTATTAGGATCTCACGAATGTCTTATATTTGAGTGTAGACCTCTGTGTAGCCTACCCCATCCCTAGTTTAGCTAGGTTGTCCGGTTATGTTACATTACACTTAGCAGATGCTTTTATCCAAAGCGACTTACAAAAGGAGGATATAATAAGCTAACAGATGTGTAGACTACACACATACACACAAGGGGATGCATATGCCTTAGCTAAGTTTCCCAGGCCAGGGGCACTTCAGACACACACACCCCCTACACACTCATACAAACACCTAGGCAAAGACATGGTTAGTAGAGATTAGTTATGTTAGGAAGGGAAGCAGTCTCGGAAAAGAAGGGTTTTCACAAGCTTCTTAAAGGTGAAGAGGGATGTTGGGAGGGAGAGGGATGTTTCCCCTTTTTTTGGTTATGTGCCAAAAGGGGGAATTTAAAGCTATGAATACAGTAAAAGCCTGTTCTTCACTGATTTGAACTAGTGAAAAATGATGATCAGTTGCTAAACATACAAGTATGTTGTGTGAATTTTGGCAAGTCACGTTTTTTTGTATTCATTTGTGCTCAGCTATGGCTTAAAGTTGTACGTCATTTGTGACTGTTTCCTGCTGAGACCATGGGCACGTCGATGCTGATGGCGTACCTGACGAGGCTGTTGAAAAAGGACAGGAAAGCTTCAGGACAGGAAAGCTTCAGGTTGGGTCCATAGAGGGCTGTACCTTCAGGCTGGACACTGGGTTTCCTTTGATTGTTTGGTGAGAAGAAATCTCTCTCCCTGTCTGGATATGTTAAATGCAAAATGATGACACACACACACACTCACACACTGAATTATTATCTAAGATTGTGTGCAAATGTATGCCTAAAAATAGAAAACCTGGTATCATAATGACTGACATAAACACTGTCAGTGTTCATTCAAATAATGTGTTTACTGCTGTGCAGAAATTATCCACATTTCAAATTGTATTGTATTTCAAATTCAAAACTTTATTGTCAGCTACACAATTAAACACATAGGCTACCGTAAGGAAAAACATTTATTCACACATCCCTAACACTCTAATGTCATTTTTTTTATATTTGTGCAGAACCTATAGATAATCATCCATTATTTTCAAATTCATCTTTTCATGTCCAGAGGCTGTTTATTAGATATTAGTGAGTGTTGAGCAGGCAAACAGGCAGGCAGGCAGGCAGGCAGGCAGGCTGTGTTTGGCTGCTTAGGGCAGTGTCTTTCTGGGCAGAGGGCTCGGAGGCTGGCCTTGAGTGCACACCCGGAAAGCAAGGCGGTTATGGAGGAATCAATAGCAATCAGTGCTCGGGTCTGACCTACGCAAATCTATGGGTTTTCTCCCCTCCCCTCTCTCTCTCCATCTCTGTCTCTTTGTTAAACACACACACACACACACACACACACGCATACACACACACACGCATACACACACACACACACACACACACACACACATACGAATGCTTTCACTATCTCTCTCTCTCTGTCTTTCTCTCTCACTCTCTCTCTTTTTCTCGCTCTCTCTGTCTTTCTCTATCTCTCTTTTTCTCTCTCTCTCACCCTGTCTTTCTCACCAAAGCTCTCTCTCTGTCTGTCTTTAAACTGGCCATCCTCCCTCCATTGTCCATGCTCCCTTTGTTTTGCCTGGCCTGCCTTCCACCCCTCTCCTCCTTCTCCAGCATCCCTCCCCCAACCCAACCCTCTCTCTGTCTGTCTGCTTTTATCTCCACCTGCTATTGAGTGATTTACACACACTCACACACACACGCACACGCACACACACACACACACACACACACACACACACACACACACACACACACACACACACACGTGCACGCACACACACACACACACACACACACACACACACACACACACGTGCACGCACACACACACACACACGTGCACGCACACACACACACACACACACACACACACACACACCTTGCTTGGGTTTCCTGAAAAACACTTGATCTCCAAGCACAACACAATCATTCAGCCAAAATCGCTCCATCGTTCCCCGTCCTTCCTCAGGCTGGCAGGTGATGAGGATGATGAGGATGATGGTGATGGTGATGAGGATGATGATGAAGATGATGATGAAGGTCTAGCTGGGTTCAACCTGGCCCGCCGAGTGGGAGGGGAAGCGGGGCGTTGTGTTTACACTCGGAGCCTGAAACTGGGCTACAAGAATCGGGTCTTTGTTGGGCACAATGACCGCTGTTGTCGTCTGTTCCTCCGCTGGTCCAGTAGCTCGTAGGGAGACACAGTCACCGCTGGCAGGGAAGTGGGACGTGCTGCCGCTGGGCTTGGGGCTCCTCAGCTTTCTCGGCCTCCTCGGTGTCTGTCCTTGGGGGGAGAGGGACACACACACACACACACACACACACACACACACACACACACACACACACACACACACACACACACTGCCTCCCTTTGTCTCTGTACTTGCTGCCTTACCATCAGGGATGCACACAATGAAGACTTTGCATGTAAATCATCCAAGTAGCTGTTTATTTATGTGTGACAATGTTTCTCTGTGTGTATATGTCTGTTTGAGTGTGTGTGTGTGTGTGTGTGTGTGTGTGTGTGTGTGTGTGTGTGTGTGTGTGTCTGTGGGTGAGAGACATAAAGAGAGAGAAAGCGAGAGAGAGAGAAAGTGTGTGTGTGTGTGTGATCCTGTGACCTCCTGTGCCCTTGCGACACTGTGCTCTATCCCACACCAAACCATTCGCTCATTATATTCTTTGCTTAAACTGTCATTATGAGCTGTCTTGAAATAGCTTGTTCAGTAGTACCATAGTACCAGTATCAGTGTGCACTGATGAATGCCAATTACCCTGCACCGGACTTTATAGCTGATATACACTAGCAGTATATAATATGTTGGGGATAATGGACAACACAGTGTTCATACATATATAATATAGCTTACAAAAATAACAGCTAACTGACAATGCCACTGCTGCATTCATTCATGTATGATCAGCTGCTACACGTTCGTCAGGCCACCAGTCATTTCTGTTACAAAAAAACATTAGACGGAGGTCGTAACTGGCAAGATGGAGTCTTTATGTCTGCCTGTTTCAAGTTCTTAAAGAGGCCTAATGATCTATAAGGACACTGTTCACTGAACCAGAGCCAGCCTATCATCAGATTCTTAATGATACTGCAGTCATTATCATGACACGCACACACGCGTGTGCACACACACACACACACACACACACACACACACACACACACACACCACCTATGTTCAGATTTTATGTCGGGTAAAGGCAGACAGTCTACATATTAAGAGCTGAACAATTTCACCACAAGCCAAACAGTCAAATGATCTAGGAATGTACATATTAAACACACATTAAAGATACATGTGTACATACATACACACATACGTACATACATACATACATACATACATACATACATACATACATACATACATACATACATACATACATACATACATACATACATACATACATACATACAAACACACATACATACATACATGGAAAAAAGCAATATTTTGTTCAGACATACAGTGACTGAAAACACTATTGGTGTGTTGTGCTAGACTGCGCCTTCTCTGTGAATTCTCCCTTGTGTGGGATGAGTGGCCATGATCTAAATGTGTGTGTGTGTGTGTGTGTGTGTGTGTGTGTGTGTGTGTGTGTGTGTGTGTGTGTGTGTGTGTGTGTGTGTGTGTGTGTGTGTGTGTGTGTGTGTGTGAGAATGTGTGTGTGTGTGCATATACGCGCGTGTGTGTGTGCATAAGAGTGTGTTTGCACATCTGTCAGGGAGAGTGCACACTGCTTTTTTCCGGAGGGAACTTGTGTATGTACACAAGTATATAAGGGCAAGAGACTGTGTATGTATATACACAAGTATATAAGGGCAAGAGACTGTGTATGTATATACACAAGTATATAAGGGCAAGAGACTGTGTATGTATATACACAAGTATATAAGGGCAAGAGACTGTGTATGTATATACACAAGTATATAAGGGCAAGAGACTGTGTGTGTATATACACAAGTATATAAGGGCAAGAGACTGTGTGTGTATATACACAAGTATATAAGGGCAAGAGACTGTGTATGTATATACACAAGTATATAAGGGCAAGAGACTGTGTATGTATATACACAAGTATATAAGGGCAAGAGACTGTGTATGTGCGCTTGGTCAACAGACATGCAGTGTGTGTGTGCCAGAAAGACTGTGCATGTATACGTGTGTGCCTCTATGCGAGTGATCATGTCACTACGTGTGTGTGTGTGTGTGTGTGTGTGTGTGTGTGTGTGTGTGTGTGTGTGTGTGGCACCACAGAAGGAGAGTGTGGAAGACAGATGGCACTGTACTCTGCTCCTGTCTACTCTCCCATCTTTGCCAAAACACAAATGAGAACATAATGGTGACACACATACACACACACACACACACACACACACACACACACACACACACACACACACACACACACACAGACACGCATGCACGCACACACACATGCAACCTCTACACCCCACTACATTTCACACATGGTAGACACACTACATTTCGCACGCAGTCTGAGACACACTACACATTTCAAATCTCAATGTTTTTTTGTTCAAATATGTATGTTTTCTCCATGTTTGCAGGATGATAATCTAAATAAAAAACATATTTTTTGTCATATTAAGATATTAAGTTGATGTTTTACAAGGAATTATTTGAGAGACACCGTTTCTCCATTCATACTCTGTATTCCGTATGTTGTGTGTTGTCTGTGTTGTGTGTGAACCCTGTGTGCTGTCTGTGTTGTGTGTGAACCCTGTGTGTTGTGTTGTGTGTGAACCCTGTGTGTTGTCTGTGTGCTGTATGTATTGTGTTTGCACCCTCACGACAAGCCCCATGCTGGGGCATTTACAATCTGAGACAGCACTGAATCCCCATTACAGCCAATCACATAGAGATCACTCCTTTACTTCTCCATTGAATCACTCCCCATCTTCATAAAGCACTGCTCCTACTGTGTGTGTGCATGTGTGTGTGTGCATGTGTGTGTGTGAATGTGTGTGTGTGTGTGTGTGTGTGTGTGTGTGTGTAGAGGGGGTGGGGTTTATGTTCCAGCAGGGGTTGGATGGGGGGTGGGGGGTGGTGGGGGGTCACACACGCATCCAAAGGGGAGGATCTGAGCTCTCATCTCTGCCGGTGATTTCATGGTCTGACCACCGGGACACGCTGTGTGACTTCACCGTGCTGTGACTCCCTCTTTTATTTTACGCATCGGGCCAGGGGAGTGAAATTGAAAAAGGTGAAGTCTCTCTGTTTTATCTCTATTTATCGGCGAATACCCACTACGACCTCGGGAACTAACAATCCCTCCATGTGCTTCCATTTGTTCCACCCATTCACTAGCCTATACGTCACCTTAGTCTTATAAACTAAAATAAGACAGTTATCCTTCCAGGTAAATGAGCTAATTATAATGAAAATGCCGTCCATGAAACGATTGGTGAAATCATCTCTTTTAACACCACAGGTAGAGCCGATATATGGTGGAGATATTTACTTTGTGTAGCCAGTGTGTCCATCTCTGCCTGCAGCAGAGTCTGTGTCTTTGTAGCCCATGCTGGGGCAAACAATAGAGATTGTCTCATGGAAAGATCTGGGTTTGTCTAGCTGCTGTGTGCTTTTTGTAACCAGATAGTTACCCATTTATTTTTGGGCACTCTCTATTTAGGCCTATGTGGATCAATTGGAAAAGAGAGGGAGTGTTCTATGAGAAAAGAGAGAAAGGAAAGAGAGACAGCATCTGTGTCTACAAAAGAGTGTGAGAGAGAGAGAGAGAGAGTGTGTGTGTGTGAGAGAGAGAGAGAGTGAGAGAGAGGGAGAGAGAGAGAAATGGAGGAAGGAGGGAGTACGATAGATGGAGACAGAGAGAGCGAGAGAGAAAGGTTTTGTACAGGGCACGTTGTGAAGGTTGTGTAGATGCCCTTGACTGTGTTTATAATCTGAGCCAATAGGTGGCGCTCTAGTCTAGGCTACTCCACCCCCATCCCCATCCCCATCATCAGCCCGCACAGCCTGGGTCACCTCCGCTACGCAGGCAGAGCAGCTCCGCAGAGGATACACTCTTTCACAGAGAATACAGGCGCATCTCTGCGAAACACACAAGGGCAAAATGTAGAGTTGGATGTATGCCGGAATAAATGATACCCAAATGTAAATAATTAGACTACAATTATGATGATGCTGAGCAATTACTGTATTAATTCAATTTAATTCAATTCAAGTCAGCTTTATTGACACGACAAATAGTTCTTTGCATTGCCAAAGCATAACATCCAAACAATACAGTATGATGAACATACATGTGTCTACAAACAAATCATGCA
Source organism: Coilia nasus (assembly GCA_027475355.1). Lineage (NCBI taxonomy): Eukaryota > Metazoa > Chordata > Actinopteri > Clupeiformes > Engraulidae > Coilia > Coilia nasus. The sequence goes on along the minus strand of CM050204.1, from coordinate 13,668,899 downwards.
TTTGTTAATTATTGTATTAACTAAAAGAAAGTAAAAATGCTTCTTAGCATTGATGAGTTCAGTCGGACGCCACATGTTATACCAGAACTTCAGGTGGGAGCATATTACCAAAGATTAGAAGGTTCGTTAAGAAGGTTCTTAACTGGGAAACTCGGCCAAGGTCATTTAGCACCTATGGTTAATCTTAAATGACAAGCAATTACACTGCTGAAAATGCACACGCATGACCAATTGCTGTCATTATAAACAAAAGTGGAGAGAAAACTGAATGTTATCTGGCATCTGAAGATGGAGACATCAGTTTGAAACATTTCTTTCGTAAACCTTTGTTTTTCAAAATAAGATTAAGTCAGTGCTGAAAATGAGGCGTGCATCACCCCATCAAGAAAAAAAACATAAAACACTGCTGTCTCCGTCTCCTCTTCCATCAGGACTGAGTGCGAAGCTAACTTACTGCGTGAAGCCAACAGGTGTAGCCTATTGGTTGTCATGCGCAAGTGGCAATTGCGAACAAGACAGGCACGTCCTGACTTCATTGTAGTCCGTTTTTTTCTTTTTTCTTTTTTTGGTAACGAGTAACTAAACGGCACATTGAAAATGTATCGGAGTAAAAGTATGCAATTAGGTTTGGAAATGTAGTGAAGTAAAAGTAAAAGTTATCAAAATTTAAAAAACTCAAGTAAGTACAAATTCTTCCAAAATGTACTTAAGTACAGTAGTAAAGTATTATTACTTCGTTACTATACAACACTGGTGTGTGTGTGTGTGTGTGTGTGTGTGTGTGTGTGTGTGTGTGTGTCTGTGTCTGTGTCTGTGTGTCTGTGTGTGTGTTCTGGCAGCCAGATAGTTTCCTCTGTTTATAATGGGGTTGAAATTAAGCCAAATACTCCAGATGTAGGATGAATACAGAAACACATAGACAGACACACACACACACACACAGACACACACACACACACACACACACGCACATGCACACATACACTACACATTTGCACACAAGGACGCAGATATGGAGAGACACCAAAGACAGATGGGGCTTTGAGATGAATGCCATAGACTTACACCTGGATCTTCATCACTCAGTGGGCCTGTGTGTGTGTGTGTGTGTGTGTGTGTGTGTGTATGTGTGTGTGTGTGTGTGTGTGTGTGTGTGTGTGTGTGTTTGTGTGTGTGTTTGTGTGTGTGTGCGTGCATATGTGCGTGTGTTTGTGTGTGTGTATGTGTGTGTGTTATTGTGTTTATGTTCTAGCCATTAGACACCCTTAGTCTGACCCAGATGTAGCCAGTAAGGGTGCAGCATTTTGGGCCACAGATTGCAGGGAGGGCCCTGGAGGGGGGCCTGGCTCTGATCATATCCAGGTGTGCTGTCTGTCCCTATGAGGGAGATGACAGAAAGGACAGCCAGGAAGGGAAGATAGAAAAAGAGAGACACAAAGGCAATGGAGACAAAGAGATAGAGCGAGCGAATATGGGTGTTGCTATGACTTGGTGTTAACAGAGCAATTTGAATATGTGTTTGAATTTGACAGAAAAAGGAGTACAGTATTGGGTCACTCGCTTGTACTTGTAAGTCTTACACATTACTTTTGACTATTGGATCACTGCATTTCTAAATGGTGAAGGTATACTACAGAGTTAACATCTGTCAGAGTCAGATTCCTTCCTAAGTAAGTATACTTGGCTAATAAACATGATTCTGATAAACAGTGTGTGTATATATATACTGAGAGATGGGGAAGGGAGGTAACTGGGTCATTCCGTGTCAAATCAACAAATGGCCGACAGTCACCCTCTCCAAAAAATCTGAAAAAAATCACAGCTGTTTGTACATCCAACCTATGTACAGGAATGCTATCAATTTAAAGATCATAAACAGTAACAATATGCTATGCAAACACCAAGAATGTGAAAACTAAGATCTCATATTTTTAAATGTTTAAATTTAAGATATGCATATTTTGTGATCATGAGTTTGAATGTCTGTGTCTTGCGTTTCATTACTTTAAAAATATGAGATCTTAGTTTTCACATTCTTGATGTTTGCATAGCATATTGTTACTGTTTATGATCTTTAAATTGATAGCATTCCTGTTTATGGTCCTTTTGTGTTTGTATTATAATGCCATTTTTTCAGTTTTGCCTTGCTTTTTGTGTGCTGTACAATAAAACCCTGCTCAAAAATGACCTTGACAGTGCAATTGGTTTAATTGTAACACAAAGTTTGTTTGGCAGCTTTTCCTGTAAATGACATGCTACCCTATCATTGACTTCCATTGTATTAAAAGAGCACGTGGTGGAAAGAGGTACTGCCGATCAGTCCAACTCCCAAACATCATATCTCAATAAAGACACTCAGCTACAAATCCAAATTTTGGACACATGATCCTTACATACAGGATGATTATGGAAAAATGTTTAAAAAATCCTGTGAACTGTCCACATGGTGAAATGACAAGATGAAAACAGCCTTTTTGAAAATCAAGCCTAACTTCAAGAAAATACACTGACCATATGAAAACAATATCAACAAAGGTTAATGCATAGGCATGACATTATAATCCGTATATGACTGGGAAAAATAATCCGATAAATTTGTGTGCCATACTTTTTGAACGAGAAGCTCTCAAAAGTGGTGGTGTCATTTCACATATTGAATCTATAGCCATTTTCACAGCTTTGGAGAGGACGAATTACACAAGGTACATCTGATCTGATTTGATTTTTGAATTCTACAGGAAAATGCATTTCTTTTCACATAGTTACACTAATGTGTGTGGAATACTAAAAGAGCCAGCAATGTCGGAAGTTGAGCAAAAGGCTTGTTCACCAGAATTCCCAAAATGACCTGAAATTTCAAAGGGCTGTAGTTTTGGAACTATTAGTGATACAGACTTAATATTTAAGATTTATACATAGGTTGGATGTACAAACAGCTGTGATTTTTTTCAGATTTTTTGGAGAGGGTGACTGTCGGCCATTTGTTGATTTGACACGGAATGACCCAACTGCCTTTTCTGTGTATTTGAGGAAGAGGAGAGAGAGAGAGAGAGACAGAGACAGAGAGAGAGAGAGACTGGGGTGTCATCTGCGGCTCATCGTCACATTGCATCAGCCAAGACTCACCACCGCCCAAGATGGCAGCTGGGGTCGTGCGTGACAGACATGGGCCGCACCGCAGCCGTACGTGGGCCACAGCCGTTCCAGATGACACCCCGATCTGGGTCAGAAGACTGTCTGATCAGCCTCATCGCTGCAGCTGCGCCCTCAGGAGAAATGGGAGGGTAAAAAAACTGGAATATTGGCCAGTAGCATTCAAACTGTCTAATCAAGTTCATTATGCCTGAGCAGTCTTGACTCCTGTTCAGTAAGATGAGGCTCTTTATCAGAACTGGTCTAATTAGCTGCTCAATGAGCTCAGTTTCACTCAGTTGACTAAAGCTGGGAATGTGACGTCCAATCTAAATTGCTTTTTCACTACTCTAACATGTCAGAGCTGGCCAATGAGTGTGGGTAGCCCTGGCTGTGCTTGGCTGTGTGTGTGTGTGTGTGTGTGTGTGTGTGTGTGTGTGTGTGTGTGTGTGTGTGTGTGTGTGTTTGGTTGTGTGTTTGTGTGTGTGCATGTTTGTGTGTGTGCATGTTTGTGTGTGTGCATGTTTGCCTGTGGCACACACACACCACAGGTCTTATAGTATACATTGATGGACAAAGCCTCATTCTACAGACAAATCACACAGCCCTGCTTTTGGTGTTCTTCCCAAACTCTACACCCATCCAGGTTTTGGCTAGTAATGGGCAAATTACGTGCTGCCTGACTGATTCCCAGGTGGCCTTTTTGTCCTGTTGCTGTCCTTTGCTAGAGAGAACGTGCTAGAAACAAGGACCCAAGGACCGCCCACACAGCAGGGGGTGGTCCACACCAGAGCAATGTGTCAGCTGCTCTCCTAAATGTGAGCAGAATATAGAGCTGATACATTTCAGTGTGTCCTATCCTAACAGAAGACATTGGACCGCAGGTTGGCTCTCTGTTACCTACAGTAACTCAACTCATGAAAAACATTTTTTTTTTCCCGGCAAACAGACCCAGACAGTTTCACACAGAACACAGGACACAAGCATTGCCTAACGAATATTGATAAACTTATGCTGTACGGACACAACATTCAGATAACAAATCTGGAATGATATAGACATAAAGGTAAACACAGAACAAACACTGTGTATGATTATGTTAAGGGACATAACTCTGTCATGCACAAGTAAACGTGTCCTGTTTTGTGGCAATCAGGTCCTCACACTGGGGGGTGCCCTTGAGTCAATGTAGTATTATTTTCTTATCATCACACAGTACCTAGTTACCAGGATCTCTACAATGCAAAGGAAAACAACTGTCATCTCTCTCCTCTCGATCTATCTTTTTTCTTCCTCTTTCTGTCTCCCTCCTCCCCTCTCTCTCTCTCTTTTCCTTTCTTACACACACACACACACACACACACACACACAGCCAACCATTTTTATGAATTTTTTATCCTGTGCACTTAGCACAGTCATGTGCAAGACTGTGTGTAGCACTGTGTGTTCTATGAGTGTGGTTCACGTGTTGTTTTCTCCTCCGTGTTAATGGCGGCTAGTTTTGGATGGGACTGTTGTCCAGTGCCTTGTTGTCTAATGCCTATTTCTTGGAACAGAATGAAATGTGTAGGTGTATGCTGTCTATTGCCTTTCTATGCTTCACTACCATTGGTCTAGCTTTGTTGCATGCTTTATTCAATCATATCAGCGTCATATAAAAATATTAGCCAATGATGGCATTGATGTAAAGAACCTATTGCAGTGTAGACTTTACTGGGGTAGTCTGTACTGCCCTACAAAGGCAAAGTGCAGTAACTGTGTGAACACTGAAACTGAGTTGTCATAATGGCCAGTCGAACATGTTGTTGGTATAATAGTGGTGATGCTTTCACGCACTTCCTTAATAGGAAGAAGCAAGAGATTTAGTCACAAGGCAGAAAACATGTTATAAAGCCCATTTCCAGTCTAAACTTAGTTTGTTACTGTTGTTGTTGTGTTGTTACTGCCTTTTGGCTTTGTAGGGCAGTGCAGCACAATCAGAAGTCTCCTTACATGATTCATTACAGTTATTTGTGCATACAGGCCCACCAATAGGAGGGGACAAACGGGTCTCTTGTCCCAGGCACAGGGAAAGAGGGGGCCAGAACTGGTCTCTCCTTACATTATAGAATATGGGAGGAGGGGCCCCATCAGATTATCTTGTCCCGGGCCCAGCCAAGACTGTCAGCGGGCCTGTGTGCATATACAGTGGTCCCTCGCTATATCGCGGTTTACCTTTCGCGGCCTCGCTGTTTCGCAGATTTTTTAGTGCATGCAATCTCCTGTACAGTACAGAATGCGCTCAGCTTGTAAAATTTACATAAATCTTCCACCGCTAGCTGTGTGACTCTGAAGTGCTGTATGTTTGCAAGTGTGAACTTTGCCTGTCTGAGAAAAGTGTATAAGTGTAGTGAGGGGTTTTGCAGCCTTAAAACATCTATAATAATTGTAGAAAATAAAGCTGACTACTTCGCAGATTTCACCTATCGCGGGTTATTTTTAAAACGTAACTTTGCGGGAATAACGAGGGACCACTGTATTGCTTAAATGTCACAGCACTCACTCTTTTATGTGTTTGTGCCATCATTTACCTTGAGGCACATTAAATCTGTGCATGCCAAATAAAATGTACTATACAAATTGACTTGACTTGACTTTAAAGGCCTGTGATCCACATCATACTTTCCTGTACAGATACAATTGCAACTTGTTTGGCAAATTTAGCAGGTAAAGCAGATAATCTTAGTTAGTGCTCGGAGGTGCTAGCAAAGAGGGCTAAGCGTATCATGTTAGCAGACAGTAGCCTACTGCAGAGGGGTGAAATGCCTGCAAACCAAACCATACTTTACGCCAGCATCTCTAAGAGGCATCACTGACAGGCGGATGGTCTGAGCTATTTTAACCACAGCAGGCAAGCTAGGGTTGGGTTTTATCACAACAAATCTCATAGAAGACTACAGCGCAGCCTGGCAGACATATAATTGCATTTTCACAGCATTGTTATTGATATATTTTTTTTTTCTTTTATTTCATATTGTTACATTTTATTTTTATTATTATATATACCTTTGGTCACCTGATGTTTTTAAATGTGCTTTATCATTAAACGGACACTGACACTAACATAACACAATATACAGCTTAGCATAGCGTAGTGTGAGTTACCATGTCCCCTCTCTTAATCCGTGGGAGTACACAGGATCCCAGCAACAATAGTTTTCATTAATGGGTATGTCCTTCTGAGGTACAACAAATAACTTAGTTTCTGATTCAAAACATGGAGGAACAGGTATGCGGATGTAGTCAAGCGGTCTGACCTCTCCCATGGTGCAGCTGGCTTAAGAAAAGAACTGGGCCAGCTTAGCACCAGATCTGGAGCAGAGTCTCTCTCTTCTCAAGATGCTTGCAGTAGCCCAGTTTAACGTCCACCTTGTGTCAATTAGGCCTAGTTTATTCAACCGCTGCCTGAGGGAAAGCCTTTCTTCAGGCGACTTGGGATGATACCAGATTTTTCCTTTTTTTTTAATGAGGAGAATACAGCAGCCACCTACAGTGGTTCCCCTAGCCTCGAACAACGGCCCTGGGGGCTTTCTGCTTCTATACCAGCCTTGACAAATCTAACGCTGTGTGATTAATTATATTTGAGAGCAAAGGCTCAAGATTCAAACTGTATATGCTATACTCAGTGTTTAATATAAGAGAGTGCACATTACAAGTGCTATTTATAACACAGAGATTGAAACTGTCATCTTATTACACCATACCCCCTATAGCCATCATTCATAGATACTTATTAACAGGACAAAGGACCCACACAGACTCAAGAGTTTCTGAGAAATAGTCAACATTGACTTCTGACAAAAATAGTCTTTATTTTTTCTTTACAGAGACTCTGCCTTCAAACAAACTGGGGCTTTATTCTGGTTTACTTTTCAGAGATGGAAACAAAAAAGTCTAACTTTTTTTCTCAGGGTGGTACAGTTCTGGCACACATACTGTATTCTTGCTGTTCTCACACACAGCTGTAAAACATTAGCCAGTTACACTTTATTTTACTGCCCTTGTTACACCAATTAGGTACAGTATAAGAAAGTGTGTAACAATATGTAACACCATGTACTTACACTGTACCAACAGGCTTAGGCTTATGGGTAATGTTAGGTATGTACAGTGTAAGTACATAATATTACACGTTGTTACATGTAGATACACTAAAAAGGAACTGTAAAATAAAGTGTCACCTCATTAGCATTGTGGGTCAGACTCTTGCACTTTGTTTGACTTTGTACAATAAGTCTGACTGCACCCTATTAGATGTAAGTTCACTTCCTGATGAACAGATACTTTCTGTGAACTTGAAAACTATTCAGCCTGCCTCTGTTACCTAATTGGTAACCCGAAAATTGGGTCGAGTCAAGATGGAGCCTTAAGGCTAGTTGACACTCGCAGTGTCTGTCCTGTCACGATGTGTGAATGTGACATTAAAATGACGTCAGTGCACACGTCGCGCGCCATTTTTAAGTGTGCATTGCGAGGTCATGCAGCACATTTTGTTTTGTAAGTGTCTCGCAACATCGGCGCAGTGCCCCATTCAGAACAATAGGCAATGACGAGTGTGTTTAAGCTAACTTTAGCCTAGTACCTACCAGCCTGACGTGTATTTTCCATTGACACAAGTAGGGTAATATTGCTGGAAACTCACAATAAATCCAAACTCTGACAAGAAACTTTTAGGATTTATTTAGTTTTATCCACAACCCAACATAGGTGCAAGCCTGCAATTCATGTATTAGGCTAACTTATCTTGCCTCTTATCATCCTACCTTCACTCATAACATCTTTCCTAATGAAAAAACTTTCAGCATGGAAACACATTAAATACACACATTGACCTGAAACTTTTCAGGATAAAACTGGATTTTTCTGGATAACTGGATAATCAAGATGTAAACTTGCAATTCAGACATGTTTCAATCCGCTGACATGCAAGGTTTTCTGAACTATTTAACTACTGTGGCACTATGACACCTCTGATGAGAAGAAGATTGTCGCCTGTGTCAAACACCGGTATGAAAGGGTCGGGTGCATCTGTGATGTCTTAACGTCGGGTGCACTGACAGGCACAGCGAGTACAGCGAGGCCTTCACTACAAGAAGCTGATAGAATACTGTAGCAAACTACAGTACTGAGCAGAGGTACTATGGCTGCGCTAACCTGGTTAGAAAAAAACATGCCAGAAAGCCTGTAATGTGAGATGGGTCAGCTCATCCGTCAACAGACTATTTAGGTTTAAACCCAGACTAAAAAGAGCATCACACCTCCGACCCACATATAGAGATGAGAATAATGTCATAAATCAAATTCGCTTTAAGGCACAGAGAGGATGTTTGGAATGTGTTGTTGTCGTTCTTGAGAAAGATCTAGTGTAAAAAATCACATTTGGTAATCAGTAAAACAGAGGGGTTCTGAGTTTAACTTAACTTGCTAGAAACATCTAGCCTGGTAAACCCGCCCCTCGTACTTCATTTTAATTTTGTACAGAGGGTCTGGACTGGAATCTCTTGAGGGTCATTTAATCGGCCTCAGCAAGACCGATCCAATCAGCGAACAGAGGGTGTGTTCATTAGCCATGACGTTGACCTTGTGTGCTACATTTGAATTGTAGTGCGTAGGTAGGCTAATTGCATACGTGACGACCAGGCGTTAGCGATTGGGTAAAGGCAGAGGCTTGTTTTAAACTTTGGCAGAGTCCACACCTCCAGTAAGAAATCGTTTCTGACGGTGTCTGGTCCAGACCCTCTGTACAAAATGAAATGAAGTACGAGGGGCTAGTTTACCAGGCTGGAAAACATCAACAGTGAATTGTATGATTAAAGGCTTAAAGACAGGTGGCATAAAATAGTATTTTTAGCAAGTAGCAAAAATATTTTACGTCCTAAATGTAAATTCTGTTTCTGACAGTGTCTGCATATGCATTGTGTGTGTGTGTGTGTGTGTGTGTGTGTGTGTGTGTGTGTGTGTGTGTGTGTGTGTGTGTGTGTGTGTGTGTGTCTGGTGTGTGTGTGTGTGTGTGTGTGTGTGTGTGTTTGCGCGTGCGTGCGCGTTTGTGTGTGTGTGTGTGTTGTGTCTTTGTTTTCTCTGTGACCTGAGTCATCAGCTCTGTCAGTGGGCTGTCCTCCTCCTGATGACCATCTGACCACACACATATACACATATACATACACATGCACACAAACACAAGCGCACAAACACACACACATGCTAACACACAAACACACGTAAACACACACACACCTAAACACACACACACACACACGTGCAAAGACACACACACACACACACACACACACACACACACATACAGATATGCACACATAGACACCTCTTCACACCCAAAAATAAACACACTCTCACACATAACAAATATGTGTGCATACACACATGCACACACAAACACAAAAAACAAAACACACACGCACACAGACACCTCTACACACACAAAAAAACACACACACACTCACACAAACAAATTCGTACACATACAGACATGCACACACACAGAAACACCAAAGACAAAACACACGTGCACCCCCCACATACACACACACACACACACACTCACACAAACAAATTCGTACACATACACACATGCACACACACAAAAACACCAACAACAAAGCACACGTGCACCCCCCCACATACACACACACATGTACACACACACACACACACACTTTCAATGGTGTGCTGTGTATTACATCTGATCACAGTTGTGTATGTGTGTATTGTGTATAAGTCTTTGTGTATGTGTAAAACTGCAGTCTAATTCAGGTCACTGTGTTCGGCTCTCCTCTCTTGACAAGATGCATGTGTGTATGGTGGGGGGAAGAATATGTGGTTTGTGTATGTATGTGTGTGTGTGTGCGTGTGTGTGTGTGTGTGTGTGCGTGTGTATTTGTGTGTGAAAAATGAGGGTCGGTGATTTGCTGATGAGGCACAGGTCGTTTAGTGTAAGTGGTTTCCACGGTTACTCTGCATCAAGGAGCCTTGCAAAACCAGGCTGGGTGGGGGCTGGCTGCTCATACTGCTGTTACCATGGCAACTGCATGATTTTTGAGAGCCCTGCTCACTGTCAGTACATCCTGGGATAGTTCTCCTTGCCTATTCATTTAAGTCTCACTATGTGTGTGTGCGTGTATGAGTGCTTGTTTCTGTGTGTGTGTGTGTGTGTGTGTGTGTGTGTGTTG
>CM050204.1:13628541-13651041 GCA_027475355.1 Coilia nasus | reverse complement strand
ACATAGAAAGTAGGACCAGTTGCCATACTGTGGCAGTGTAGATGTTGTGTGTTCAGCAACTTTCAAAGCCTGTGGCAAGCTTGATTAACCATTTATGCACAGAGAAATACCAGAGATAGTACAGTTAATACTATTTGCTTTGACAGTTTACAGTATCAGCACATGCTATGAAACACTATGATAAAGGTATGATATTATATTATAGCATTTTCATAGTATGGTGTATGACGTGACAAGCTTCCATTTTTCTGACAGAAGAGTCATTAAGACATAAAGTGATGAGACAACTTTATGAGCAGGTTTGCCTGCAACAAAAATGTTTTACCTCAGTAGGAAAGTGCTGTAACGACACTTGTTAGTACCATTGCCCAACATTTGTTCAAATAGTGGCCTGTATGCTATTGTCTTATAAGTGCAAGGTAGACAAAGGCAAGATTAGAGTAGATGCGCTTCTAGCAGGCTGAGGCGCAACATTTCAGTTATTTTTGAAAGGCGGAACGTGTTTTGGGCACTGTTTATGTGCCCTGAGGGCCGTGCATTTTACAGTAATCACCTGTGTAACTGAATGAGTCAATATAAGAGATTTTGGAATCTGTACTGCCTTTCTGTCGATATCACTGGAAGGATTTTTTTTTTCTGTGTTTCTTGTAAATGATGCATGGCCACTCACCCCAAAAATCAGAAAACGAGAGTGAGTGCTGTTCACATTAGGTTTATTTGACATTTGACAACAAAAACTTTGGCATTTATGATCTGTTGACATATAGCCAACACAAGGAAGTGAAACAAAGCACAGATTCCTCAGCAGCGTTTAAAAATGCGGCAAATAGCTTTTTGTGCGATTGGGGCAAAAACAAGAAGCATGGTGTGCCTTACCTTTTTTTTTTTTTTTTACCTGCGGAGCACCTCTAGTCAGATCAGGGCATACGAGTAATGGGTAGGCCCACGGCTATAGCACAGATCTGTGGACTCTATGGTCAAGCAGCCTCTGTGAGCCCCCTTCCTCTCTATATTTCTCTGGCCTTATATTACATTGCATTGCATTTAGCTGACACTCTTATCCAGAGTGACTAAAGTAGGTGCAGAGACTGTCTCCCTAGAGTAAAGTGGGGTTAGAGGCCTTGCTCAAGGGCACTTCAGCCATGGAGGCACATGGAGGGTACAGGAGAATGCTGGTTATTCACTTTCCCCAGACATTTTTTGTACTTACTGGTAAAGGAATCAAACCTGCGACCCTCCGATCCCAAGACCGACAACCCAACCATTAGGCCACAGCTTCCCATACTATGGCACCTGTACTGGCATTAGTGCCCTGGGTAGTCCCATTTTCCACTGCTGTACCTGATACTGTACACAGAGTCAGGCAGCTGTTGGTGCATCACATACAAAACCTGTGTCATAAGACTGACATAGACAAGGATATTTTATAAAATATCCTTGTAAAAATAAATATCCTTGTGTAGACTGCAAAAGACACTACTATTTCAACGTGACTACCATGGTAAAACAAAAGGTTAAATAAAAAAAAAATAAAAATAAAAAAAAAACTATGTCGTAGGGTTGCTATAAGCAGCTTATGTAGCCTGAGAGGGGCCTGTGCACTGAATATATAGGGAACACACAGGAAACTCCTATGGGGAAATGCAGGAGAGAAACTGCACAGTCAGGTCAGCGATAGCTTTGGGTTACACTGCTCAACCTGCCATTGGATACTTACCTCACACACATACTGGCTTGGGCTTTTTCCAGAAGTTGCCCTAATAAAGTGTGTGTGTATGTGTGTGTGTGTGTGTGTGTGTGTATGTATGTATGTGTGTGGGTGTCGGTGTGTGTGTGTGTGTGCGTTTGTGTGTGTGTATGTGTGCGCACGCACACACGCCTGTGCGTGTCTATGTATATGTTTTAAGTGAGTGTGTACGTGTGTGGGAGAAGGCTGGAGACTGTGTGTAATTGATTTACATGATTTGTGTTTACCTTCAGTGTGTGTGTCTGTCTGTGTCTTGAAGTCTCAAAGTCTGTCCGTGCTGTGTTTGTGTGTGTGCGTGTGTGTGTGTGTGTGTGTGTGTGTCTGTCTGTCTGTGCTTTCATTCGAGTGTGTGTGTGTGTGTGTGTGTGGATGTGTGTGTCTGTGCCTTCATTCAAGTGTGTGTGTGTGTGTGTGTATGTGTGTGTGTGTGTCTGTCTGTGCTTTCATTCGAGTGTGTGTGTGTGGATGTGTGTGTCTGTGCCTTCATTCGAGTGTGTGTGTGTGTGTGTGTGGATGTGTGTGTCTGTGCCTTCATTCAAGTGTGTCTGTGTCTGTGTGTGTGTGTGTGTGTGTGTGTGTAGGCGTGCCCCCATAGCTCAGGGGTGTTGTGTGTCTCCTGTCGTCTGCCAGTCTGCTACTTTGTGGCGACAGAGTGTGTAATGTAGTGCAGAGCGGTGCAGAGCTTTCTGATGATGGAGCATTATTACTGACGGCTGAGCCGACTGAGCCGGGAAGCCACACACACACACACATACACATACACATACACACACACACGAAGAAAGAGATGGACAGAGGCGGAGATGTGGCGGAGAGGAGGATAGAGACAGCGGAGTAAAACAATAAACCATGATAGAGGGAGAGAGGAAGGAGAGGAGACAAAATGGTCTTTAAAATGCAATGAAAGTCAAGTGGTTGTGTTCTCAAAGCTTTTCTGATTCACACTAACAATTTGTCATTTTGCTTTTATCGATGCATCTGTTGGAAGACTATAGCCCCCACCTCACGCTATTTTTCTGTCCCTCTCTCTTTGTACCATTCTCTCTCTTCCCATCACTTTCTATCTCTGCATCTCTCTGTCTCTGTAATTGTACAGAGACATTTCAGCAATAGAAGTAATTATATTGTTAGTGTTAATCCTAAACAAACTCTCTCTTTCTCTCTATCTCTTTCTTTCTGTCTGTCTCTCTCTCTCTCTCTCTCTCTCTCTCTCTCTCTCTCTCTCTCTCTCTGTGTGTCTCTCTATCTCTCACACACACACACACACACACACACACACACACAGTACACACACCTTTCTGGAGCTGTTTGTGTATCCATGCCTAAACGTACACTAAGATTGCTGCTTCACTGGATACTGTGATAGATTTTTACATAACAGGATTTGTTTGTTGAATTTGTTGGTGTTTTACTCCATAGAGCAGATGCAGGGTGCCAACAACTGAAGGATAAAAATTGTACTCTCCAGTGCTGTAAAAAAGTAATACATTTTTTGCCAGACGTGGCTGAAGGAATTATATAACTGTGAACTGTGAAGAAGTCTTTATTAAGGAATTCTGTGAACAGATATTCAGATATATTAAACAATCCAGTCTGAGAGGGAAGAATTAAATACTCAAGTATAGCACACATGCCCCAAAGCGCTACTTAATACATAAGTAACAAAATGTTCCTTTCCCTGCACCTCTTTATCACAAAATGAAATATAAACAAAATTTGCTTGGTGTAATCTAAGATATACGATGCAGATACTTTGGCTGCATAGTTGTTGTAAGTGAACAGGATTTAACAGGATTTCTTTATCTCTAGCCAGGACCATTATAGAGATATCTCTTTACATATTGCCCCTTTACGTAAGATAACAACGTTCTGTACTCTTGTGTCATGTTCTCTGTCTGTCTGTCTGTCTGTCTGTCTGTCTGTCTGTCTGTCTGTCTGTCTGTCTGTCTGTCTGTCTGTCTGTCTGTCTGTCTGTCTGTCTGTCTGTCTCTCTCTTTCTTTGTCTGTCTGTTTGTATCTCTCTTTCTCTGTTATTCTGGTCCTCTGTCTCCCTACTGAGAGGTAAACTAAACAGAATGAAACTGGTGACAGAGCAATTTGCTTTGTGGAGCTGATGGGTCCTCTGCCTCGCCAGCTGTTCTCTCCGAGCGAAGATACTGTAGCAGTTTTTAGTCCATTTTGTCTTCAGCTCAATACTGGAACATACACAATCGTGATTAGCTTATGGACTACCTGTCACACTGTCTTTGTCGTAGTAGCAGTAACAGTAGTAGTAGTAGAAGTAGTAGTGCTCTTCACCTAAATCTTTGTGATGATTTGGAAATGTGATTGAATTGGATCACTTTGAATTTTTATCATCTTTCAGCAATAGACAGCACATGTACAGTATGTTGTCCCTATATTATAAAGTGGCCTTACACACACATACACAGACACACACACTGCTCTGTTGTGGCCTATGTGTGCATTTATGTGCCTGCAAGTGTATAATGGTTGGCTGAACAGGAAAAGTCCAGCAGGGAAATACCCACGCTGAATAATTGAGATGCAGACAGACTGAGTCATGCTATTTTAGAGCGCAAACTACAGCTTCATCTTCACCACGGTCACACACATCCACGTGAGCCCATTCGCTCGTTGTGTGCGAGTGTGTTATGTTACCTTTCTCTTATGTGTAAAAAACCATAATGCTGCTAAGACACTTTGTACACATATATGTGATTGCATGTACACACTTTGTACACATATATGTGATTGCATGTACACACTTTGTACACATATATGTGATTGAATGGTGGTTTTGGCGTGTGTGTGTGTGTTGAGAGGGATGCACGTTTGTGATGTAATTTCTGTAGGACTGTGCATGGTGTCGTGTAGTGCGTGCGTGCATGCGTGCGTGTGTTGTGTGTGTCTGTGTCTGTGGGTATGCGTGTGTGTGTCTGTGGGTATGTGTGCGTGCGTGTGTGTGTGTGTGTGTGAAAGAGGGAGAGAGGGATAAAAAGATAGCTTAAGATGGTGTGGTGCATGTGTGTGTCAGTGTGTAATGTCATTTGTGTGTGTAGTATCTGTCCGTGTGTGTGCGCGTATGTGTGGTGTATGTGTGTGCGTGTGATGTGTGTGTGCTTTGAGGTGTGTGATGCTCATGTGCTGTCCTCAGCACTTCTGTGCCCTTGAGCAGGGAAAGGGAAGGTCATAGCTGCTGGAGGTGACCCATAATGCTAGTATCTGGAGCAGGACTGTGAGAGGATCACCGCCAGCAGCATGGTGAATGGACAGCTACGGCAAGCCGAATGAGCATTTATTTTGATATCTTGAGCTATGGCAAGCCGAATGAGCAATTTTTCCGATATCTTGGGCAATGCAAGCCGAATGAGTATTTATTCTGATATCTTGAGCTATGGCAAGCCACATGAGCATTTATTCTGATATCTTGACATCAGGCATAACTGCCATTAAGATATCAGAATAAATGCTCAACACAGACAGCAGAATCGAATCTTCACTGAAACAGCAAGCCCCTCATTGTTATTGTGAGATTAGCAGCGGCAGTGGCAGCACTGGTTTGTCTGGGGGTGCCACTGGTGGGTGTTCACTAAGGCCCTGTCCACATTAATGCGGATACATATGCAAACACATAATAATGTATTCGTTTGCGCCTCCCGTCCACATTAACACGGCTAATTCGAACACGGCAAACGGAGCTTTTGGAAAACGACCGCTGAAGTGGAGAGATCCGAATACGCCGGCTTGGAATGGAGGATAGGCGTTCCATTGCTATGGCACCGAGGAAAGTTTATGCTCGAGACCCCAAAAACCAAAACAAACATGGCAGGCGAAATGGCGACGACGACGATGATGATGATTGTGATGCAGATGCTTTCGATGTACAGTGTACTCCTTCAGCTGCAGATGAACGTTATTATGTTGCACGCCGGGCATTACTACAATGGAGGAGGCGAATGTTGTACTTGTTAAATTGTACTAAAACCTGCAACAATCTTGCTAACAGAACTGCTACTGTAACTGCTCTTTTTTACTTCAGCGAACGATAGAACTTTGAGGTGCACTGGAGTTTGGCGGGACTGGAGTGACGTAACAATCAGAACATTTCGGAATTTTTGATAGCAGACATTTCTAAAAACGACAGTGTGGACGGAGATTGTTTTTACTACGGATAAGCGAATTTGTATTTATCCGCATTAATGTGGACATAGCCTAAGTGAAGCCATATTTGCTCTCTGACCCCATGCATCCCTAGAAGGAATGCCAGAAGGCCAGAGGAGTATGGCATTCCCAGAGGAAATTTCCACTTTATCCTGCTGGGATATACGCAGACCAGGGACTTGCTGTTGCTGCCTTTGGCTTAATGGGCTTTGGAGTTGGTTATGATAATCAAGATAATCTCTCCCTCTCTGTCTCAATCTCTCTTTCTGTCTCACTCTCCCCCTCTCTCTTTCTCTGTCTCTCCCTCTGTCTCTGTCTTTTATCTGTTTTCTCAGCCCTTCTTTCTGTCTTATTCTTTCCATCCTTTTCTCTCCTCTTCTCTCCATTACTCCCCCTCCTTCCTTCTATCTCTCTCAGCTGATTGGCAGTAAGTACAGTATGTAGGAGTCTTGTCTGCTGGGACTTTGCAGAGGATTTTTATGCTCCACACACACACACACACACACACACACACACACACACACACACACACACACACACACACACACACACACACACACACACACACACACATTTCATGTTGTGCTGATGCAGTGGCTGATATGACCAACAGAAGCCCACACAGGCAGCCCACATGCGAGCAGAGCTCAGCATTTGACGTTTGGGCAGCTGCACACCAGCACATTGTGTAAGAATTTTCTCAGACTCACACTCACACAAACACACCCATTGTAGGACCCCGCTCTCTTAGGGCACAGCGCGTGCCCATTTTCTGTCCATATTCGTTTAGAATGCACGTTAACAGATTAGACCATTTCCACCGCACGTGTGATCTGAGCGTATTCTATGCCTATAAAAACCTATTGTACACGATACACGCTGTACACGCTCTAGTCGGTGTAAATGAGATCTTAGTTATTCACACACACACACACACACACACACACACACACACATTCCCCTGCACAGACCCACACAAACGTACATATAGGCTGTCACACACAGTGACACACACACACACTCAAACACGCACACACACTCACGAACACACACACATTCACGTCCAGATACGTTTACACATACACATATTGTACATGCACACAAATATGGACACACACACACACACACACACATACACTCACACACACACACACACACACATTGGCACACATTTCCCCGTAGGGGGTGGAATCATTCCTGTAAAAGAGGTTAACAGAAGGGGCACTGGTGAGGCTTGGTGCCCCAGTCTCTGAGCTAGTGAGATGGGACTGGTGCTACTGGTGGCGCTGGGGGAAGGAGAGTCTTTAATGGGAACCAAATATAGAACATCTCATTTAGGTGAATGTGCTCCCCATGTACATACACATATACAGAGAGAGAGAGAGAGAGAGAGAGAGAGAGAGAGAGAGAGAGAGAGAGAGAGATGAATGCACCTATATAGTACATATGTGCATTGGTGTATGTGCCTGTGTGCCTATGTTACCTTCATGTTTTGATATATTCTCTTCATTTATTATATGTACCATGGCAACACTGTTTTTATCTGAATGGGCATGTTATGAAAGGCTATTGATTTGAATTAACTTGAAGTTAATATAGAGATATTGCCTGTCCCAATCAGAATATGTTTTTAGAGAGCGAATGTGAGACAACAGTGCTTCTGTTTGGGTTTATGTCAGTCATGTGTGTGTGTGTGTGTGTGTGTGTGTGTGTGTGTGTGTGTCTGTGTGTCTGTGTGTGTGTCAGTCTTTCTGTTCAAAGAGTGTGTGTCTGTTGCTGTGAGTTTCTGTTCGCTGACCACGCGCGCGCATGCGCATGTGTGTGTTTGAGTGTGTGTGTGTCTGTCTGTTAGTATTCTTGTTTACACAGTCTGAATCAAAGTGGACAGAGCTGTATGCTGCATTTTGCTGTGCGGTCACTTGTGCCAACTGTAATGTTCCCAAAAAGTAGTGGACTGTGGCAACATGACGTGACAAGGCCAAAAGTATAAGGACACAGATTGTCTTTATATCTTTCTGTTACTCTTTTCCTCACACACGGACACACACACACACTCTCTCTCTTTCTCTCTCTCTTTCTTTCTCTCTCTCTCTCTCTCTCTCTCTCTCTCTCTCTCTCTCTCTCACACACACACACACACACACACACACAGAAACACACTCTCACACACAGCTGTACTTGTCAGCTTGTCTCAAATGTATGTGTCCCTTTGAGTCCTATTAAATGTTGAAAACAAATGAAGGCAATCTCTTAACCCTGCAGAATGACAGAATAGGTTAGAGACAGTGAGAGAGAGAGACAGAGAGAGAGAGAGAGAGAGAGAGAGAGAGAGAGAGAGAGAGAGAGAGAGAGAGAGAGAGAGAGAGACACAGAGAGAGAGAGAAAGAGAGAGAGAGACAGAGAGAGACATAGAGAGACAGAGAGAAAGAGAGAGAGATCTTAGACAGGCAGATGAGACAAGGTTGGGAAGACATTCATTAGGCTGTTCTTTCTCTATCAGGGTTTGTCACGCTGTTTACGTGACTTTTCTCATAAGCTGCCTTCTCAGATAGGAGATTTGGGAGCTGTAGTTCCTCCTAGGAGAGAAAAAAAGAGAGCGAGGGGGAACTTGAGGGAGCTTTTTTTGTATCTCTAACTTGCTGTAGCTGAGGATTTTTCTGTTTTTAGTTCTATGGGGGCAGACTCTGAGGTTTCTCCGAGCACACAGAATTTTGCCAGCCTGTTGTGCTACAGAGATTTGGGATTTCTGGCTTTGCATACAGTATGTGTGCATGCAAGAGAAAGGGAGAGAGAGACAGTGAGCAAAAGAAAGAATCATATGTGTGGTGTTTAACGCTTGAAATTAGATGTCCCTTAAAAATACCATTAGTTTCTCTGACGTCTCTCAAAGCAGCCTTGAAACTCCTGCCCTTTTTCATGTGCGTAGCTTGTATGTGTGTGTGTGTGTGTGTGTGTGCGTGCGTGCGTGCATACGTACGTGCATACGTACGTGCATGTAGGTGTGTGTGTGTGTGTGTGCAAGTGACTCTTACGCTATGCCTTACCTGATAGATCTTTTTTTCAGCTCTTTTTGAAACCCCTCCATTTTATATCTGAGGATGACCTTTGTTTGACCTTTGACCTTTCTGTTTGCCCCCTGCAGTCGGATAGCAATGCCAGCTACCTGCGTGCTGCCCGAGCGGGTAACCTGGAGAAGGTCCTCGACTACCTTAAGACCGGAGTGGAAATCAACATCTGCAACCAGGTGTGTGACTGATCACGCTCAGATAGCCTACATTTACACATTCAGTATCTCATTAGGTGGATTTATGCCTATGGACATTCTAGAACAAAGAACTCAAAACAGATGTTTCAGTGATTTGTTCTACAATGGCTCTTTTGTATCATGTAGCTAATTTTTTGAATGGCTCTGTAAGTGCGAAGTTGGCATGGGTAGTTGCACTGAAAATAACACATTCATCCTTACAGTAACATGCTATTTCTGATCACCTGTGCTTCAGGCTGTTTCACATGACATGCTCTACTTGAGCTTTCTCAAAATTAGGCTCTGTGCTCCAGAATGCTTGTTTTCTTTCCCGAATGTGGCTGATGTTCGGGTTATGCATTCAGGAGTGGCTGTGTTTATGTTTATGACACATGTTAATTGCTTATATCTTAGATTTTAAAAAATTACATACCAAATATACCAAATATATTTGTGGCATAACTGACATAGTGTAGTTAATGCAACATGAATGGCTGCGAATTAAAGATGTCTTCTATGTTAGGATAGATTTGGCTAAGCAGTTCTTTCACAAAAAAATACAGCCAACATTTCTAAGTCATTAATAATTTTGAAGAGCTCATTAATTCGCAGCTCGTTGTATCTAGATAAAAAAGCCTATGTTTCATAAACTCCTGTATGTCAGTTATACACCAAATATATTTGGTACTCTTATGTCAGTTTAACGTATAATCCAATATATACTGTAAGTATCTGAAATGTGTCCGGTATTTTTGTCCCACTCTCCAGTATGTGACTAAAGTTTCTGTTCTGTTTTCTAGAATGGGTTAAATGCGTTACATCTCGCCTCTAAAGAAGGGCATGTGGAGGTGGTAGCAGACCTGCTGAAGCTTGGAGCGAGTGTTGATGCAGCAACCAAGGTCAGTCACAGGATGTTTCATCATCAACATTTACCTGGACGCTCCTTGGCATGGCAGAGCAAATATCACACTTCTTGGACTGGGATTGCACACTCAGTCCTAATAATATTTTGAGACAGGTGTCTCTGGAGGGGATTTGTCCATTGAAAGTATATTTACAAGGATATGAGGATGTTTTATTGTCACATGCATAGACATACTGGGTAGAGTAGAACATGCAGTAAAATTGCTGATTGTCAGTCTAAACTGTGCATGGGTAGGGGGGAGGAAAGTGCGTAGAATGCAGTTGGGGGGATAGCTACCTGATGAAGGGCAGAGGTAGAATCGGTGATGGGGGGTGGGATAAAGTGCCTAAAGTGCAGTTGGGGTTGGGATGGATCCTTGAGGGCTCTGTGCTGTGTGCTGCATGTGCGTGGGGTGGGGTGGGGGGCTATGGCCAGGTGGGGATGGGGCAAACAATATATTTGAGGCGAGGGGATGAGGGGGGCATGAGGCGGGAGCAAGGCTGGAAGGCTATTTTCCTACCTTTCCACTGAAGAGGCTTAGGGCTATGTTTTTGTAAAATGCATTTTCACACCATGTCCATTCCTTATATATGTATACAAATAAATTGTATCAAATGTCAAGATCAAGGTAGCATTAAACTTGAGAACACATTGCTCAAGGTGGCACAATGGCTATGTTGTTTACATAGCAGAAACACTGATATCTATGACTAATGCATAGTTGGTGATTTTGCTGATCAGATTCCTGCGTCTGCACTGTGACTTTACTTCCCGGAGATGAAGCCAGCAGCAGTCTCAGAGAGCAGGCACCTCAGCCGCCCTCCGCAGCTCTGCAGTCCAGTAGCTGTCATCTGTGTAAATTCATATTTATGGTGGCGCTTGTTTGGACATGCCACTGCATCCTCTGTGTGCCGTAGTGCAGTGCAGGGGTGGAGGAGGGTGGGCTTGGGTGGGGTGAGGTGGTGTGTGTGTGTGTGTGTGTGTGTATGCATGTGTGTGTGTATGTGTGTGCATGTTTGTGTGTACGTCTGTGTGTGGGTGTGTGTGTGGATGCACCGCTGCAGTGTGTGTGTGTGGATGCGCCGCTGCAGTGTGTGTGTGTATGTGTGTGTGCGTGTGTGTGTGTGTGTGTGTGTGTGTGCGTGTGTGTGTGTGTGTGCGTGTGTGTGGATGCGTCACTGCAGTGTGCGTGTGTATGTGTGTGTGCGCTCTGGTGTGCATGTGTGTGGATGCGTCGCTGTGGTGTGTGTGTGTGTGTGTGCGTGTGTGTGTGTAGGTGTAGGTTGACTATAGTGGGTGGGAGGGTTGATGCTGTCGCTCCCAGTGGGGGCTGGAAGGTGGCAGGGGACGGGAGGCCTCCTCATCTCCTCTCTCTCACTCGTGCTCCCATCACTGCTTCACCACACGCTGCCCACCACACATGGAGGAGGCCCTGATAAAATGCAGATCTCCTCAGATATACACTGTATGTACATTTGACTTTCTTATCTAATACACTGATAGACTCTCTTCCTATCTCTCGTACTCTCTCTCTCTCTCTCTCTCTCACACACACATGCACACACACACACACACACACACACACACACACACACAGACACACACACACACACACACACACACACACACATATATATAACAGATCTATACATACACATGTAAGTACTCATACACACAGTCACAGACACACTCGCACACACACATGGACATGCATGCACACACTCGCATACACATGCACACCCATGCACGCATGCGCGCGCACACACACACACACACACACACACACACACACACACACACACACACACACACTACAGTGGGTCAGCTCACAGGACACACACACACCTAGTATTGGTGAGAAGGTGTGAGAGAGGATGAGAGGAAACAGGGGAAATCAGGAGTTGAAAGTCAAATACAATATCAATAATTCAAGTCTTCCAATCTACTATGGGTAATGATTACATTACTGGTACACTGAGGTTCATGTGGGGTGATACAGCAAGCAGAGATGGCTGGCCTAGCTCATGTGTTATGTTTAAGAGGCAGTATTTCACATCATTACTTAATCACAGATACAGTATGAGACATGTACTATAAATTTTAACCCTGTAAGGCCTAGATATAAAAGAAAACTTAAAAAATGTTCCTTTTAGATGTTGTTGTAGGAGGCATATGGTGCATAAATCAGTGTTTATTTTCAATTTCATCATATAATTGAATGTGATGTTGTAATATTCTAACAGTGAGCCTTCAAGGGCTAATTAGTAGATCTTACTTTAAAGGTGTACTTCCACGAGAAACCGTTTAGTACTCGCTCTTTTGAAATATGATAGGTCACCCCGAGTTGCATATGTATGCTGTATATCAAAATGTTTTTCTACCCCCATTTTCTTTATCAGTCAAAAGAAGACAATAGGTGGAAAAACGACCCAATGCGAAAAGGGCCTGCGGCGCGACGTAGACGTGCAAATGCATATAAGAGAAACTGACCGAATGGGCTTTAAATGATGTTAGCCTGTGACTGACTCGCATAAGATTAGCAGGCTAGTTGAATGACTGAACTGCATTTAGCCGGGCACTTGCACTGTTTTGTCATGCAAATATTACCATTCTGAAACGTTCATTGACAAACGGTCAGGAAGCGACTTTGCTTGTGCCATCTCTCCTTCCTCTTCGGATTCAGGATCAAACACATAAGGCTGTATCTCCGAAGACATTCTGTGTGCAGTTTTAGCGCTGTCAAGTTGACTTTTCCCCTTTACCTTACTCTGCTATCAAGTTGACTGTGGGGCAAAGGAAGCTGCAGGGAGCGTGTCACTCCTCTGGTGAAATCGTGTCGTTCTCCCGGCCCACCCCCTCCACCAAACTAAAACAGCCTGAAACAGAAGCACTAGAACATTATTTTCATCAAAACCAGTGCACAGGGCAATTATTAATACTAGAGAACACCGCAAAATTAATGAAAACACGATGAAAGTACACCTTTAAATAAAGCATGGAAACCGACTATCTTGAAAATAACAGACTAAAGTACACTTGGAATTGAAAGTTGAACTTACAAACAGCCTTCGATTATAGGTCCACTTTAGTCTCTTTAGTTCGTTTCCTTGTGTTTTTAAAGTAAGGTCTACTAATTACAATTTGTTTGAGTGTGTAGAGGCCAGTTAATGTTTAGAAACATCTACACCCAAACAGGGATGTACAGGTAATATCAGAGGTGGGCAAACTATGAACTTGGTGATCACGATGAGGTGGATGCACAGATGCAAAGCATGTTTGAATAGTGCCAGTGGATTTTAAAGGACTCTAGTGCTCTTACTGCATAGATGACATAGTGTGATTTTGGAATGTTAGAAATTGTGTTTGGTAGATAAATTCTACTACTGTATAGGGTGAATAACCTCTTTCCATAGGTGGATAAACTCTGTTGAGAGGTGGATAAAATCTTTTTCTGAAATTTAAGAGGTGGGTAAACTCAGTTTACTTGCGTTTATCCTCTACCACAACACTGAACTCAGTGACATGCCAAACTGCAGTAAGAGGGCGAAGCACAGGATGCCAGCGTGACATGTTATTTGTGGCGCTTCACTGAATGCGTCACATTAGTTTCAACACAGACGTCAAAGGCAACGATCAGATCAGAAACATGCGGGCCTCAGTTTCAGCTTCAAGGGCTATGATGCAATGCGTTGGAAAACAAAGTGTCATGTTATACACGCCTCTGTGACACAAACTTGGTGTAATGTATCCAGGGGTGCAATTTTTTTCAGAGGTGATCCCTGTTGTTGAGCATTGCTGAGCACAACTGTTGTTGTGTTGCCATTGCTGTACTTTTTAAAGGTTGTTAGCCTTCTGATGCCCTCTCTAAGCCTGGGGGGCCCCCAGTGGTTGGTAAGCCTGTTGGTAAGCCACACCTCTGCTGTTCTCCCCTAACCCCGTGACAAATATTTGTAACCTGAGTGTGTAAGGCCCACATACGAATACTATGGCAATACTATGGAAATGTAAAATGTGGCACAGAACAACATGTCAGATTCAACTGCGGTACAGTAAGAGCAGAGGGGTGGAAACACTACCTCAGGGCCAGTCAACCCCCCCCCACAAATCTCCCAGCTCTTCCCCCCGGGACTATGCGCCCACATACCAGTCTCCGCTCCTGTGCCACCGCCTCCTTTAAAATTTTATCACGCGGACGTGTGCTCGCTCCTCTGCCCACATTGTCAGGTCTTATTAAAGGTCCCTCAGAGCTGGCATGTGTATTTACCAGGGGCCAAACCGGAGGATGAGGGGCCCCTGAATAACAGGCGATCCAACCTTCCTGCATGCCAGGGCCAGAGCCGGGGCCACATCTGGGCCAATACTGGCTGCCACGCTGGGGGCACGCTGTTTATGTCCCGGCGGTTTGGGAGTCGTCGGAAGTGACACATGTTTGGCACACAGGGCTGGAATGCGTGGCACAATGCCAGGCGTGGAGAGCTAGCGGGGGGGGGGGGGGGGGTAATGGGGGGATGAGGGAACGGGGGTGGGGAGGGTTAGACAGGTGCTGGAAAGATTAAAGGAGGGATGCCTCTCGCTCTGTCGTTTAATCCAGAAAGGAAACACAGCGCTGCACATTGCCTCCCTGGCTGGCCAAGCGGAAGTGGTGAGAGAACTAGTCACCAACGGAGCCAACGTCAACGCACAGAGTCAGGTAATAGCACAACCACACACGCATGCACAGACACACACACACACAAATGTACACACACACACACACACACACACACACACACACACAATAAATGTGATGTATATACACACACATAATATGTGTGTATACAAGCATGTGAGCATGCAGATAACACATACACTCACAGAAGACTAAAAAACCACATGAGCATGCATATACTCTCACACACACACACACACACACACACACACACACACACACACACATTTTTAATATCCACACAACCAGATGATCACATGGGGAGCCACATGTATGTACACGTGATTACACATGAAAGGATCGGTGACTTATTGATATGTGGGAGGAATCAGTCGGTGTATACTGTATGTGAGGGGGTGTGAATGTGAGTGTTGAGAGAGAAGCAGAGAGAGGAAGATAAAGAGAGAAGGGGAGTGAGTGAGAAAGAGAGAGAGAGAGAAAGACTTAGAGAGATAGAGAAAGAGAGAGAGAGAAAGATAGAAACATTTCTCCCACCAACACAAGTACATCAGTCTCACTATTTTTATCGCTTTCTCTCTGTGACACCATTTTGGCTGTGAGGTGAAGCTGTGGCCACCGATGCCATCGATGCCTCGTAAGTCACGACCGCTCTGATTGTGGACGCCTCACCACTAATAGAGCACACCTCTATTCTGGGCCACACACTGAAATGGGCCCAGCTCTACGCGCAACCAAACAGAGTCACCCTTGGCTGGCAGAGCTCTGGGGGAGCATTTAGTACACGTAGATGGGTGGAATAATGATTAACAGCTGGACTCCCACATAAAAATAGATGAAGGGAAAAATGAGAGATGTTTACTTCCACTGACTCACACTGAGGTGAGGTATGGCTACAAGGAAGATAAAGACTTGTGTAAACTCGTGTTAAAGACTATTTTGCACCTGTCTAACCCTTCCCACCCCCCGTTCCCTCAATATTTAAATGACACTACTTTGAACATTTACAAAAAACGTCACAGTTTATGTTTATTGTCATATGTACAGTTGAAATTTCAAGGAAAAAGCATTCACCTTGACATTCACCTTGAATGCACCTCTAGTTCAGGAACAAGACAAAACTTGGTGAAGAAGCAGGGCAGGTGTCAGCTGAGTCTTGCGATCAGAACCGTCGCATTACATAACACATGTATACAGCACTGGTTGCCATGAGACCTGTGTTTCCAATGATGCGTTTATTTGTCTGAGTGGAATTAGCGTGTAATTGCTGGATAAAGCATCTAAAGATAGACGTTGGGTGTGGAGAATAGGCCTTGGGCTGAAGCACAATGCTCTACATTGCTGGATTATAATACAAGGCAGGCCTCATGGAAATATGCAGCGGTAACAGAAGTGATAATGTTACACCATGGCAAGTTTGTCCTAACTATGGTGTGTGTGTGTGTGTGTGTGTGTGTGTGTGTGTGTGTGTGTGTGTGTGTGTGTGTGTGTGTGTGTGTTTGTGGTGCATTTGTGTGTGTATTTATGTGTGTGTGTTTTTAACAGAATGGCTTTACTCCACTGTATATGGCTGCACAAGAGAACCATCTGGAGGTGGTCCGGTTCCTCCTGCAAAACGGCTCCAGCCAAAGCATCGCCACAGAGGTGTGTGTCTGTGTGGGTGTGTGTGTGAGTGTAAATTTTCTCACCGGAAGAGTGTATTGATTAGCAGTAATGCTATATGACCCTGAGGGATGACTGATTTGTGTTTTATTCCTCTCTGTCTTCGTGTGTGTGTGTGTGTGTGTTTGTGTGTGTATATGTGTGCGTGTCTTTGTGTAGGTATGTGCCAACATGTGTGTATCAGTGTGGCTAAGTAACCATATCCATGTAATCTGTCCTAGGTTTATGTGTGTGTGTGTGGTTAGGTGTGTGTGTATATTTGTGTCATTCTGATAACTGCTGATATCCTAGCCTCTTATTGTAAATACCCTCTACTAGTTCAGTATTATTAGTTGATTGCATTCATGTTTACACTGTGTGTTGCGTGTGTGTGTGTGTGTGTGTGTATGTGTGTACGTGTATGTGGTTTGGGGGGGATGCTGTGTTTCTACATCTATTCGTGTGTAATTATATATGTAAGAGATAACAGCTGCCGAGGTGTGCTTTCTACTTGTCTGGGTCATAAGTAGCCTGTATATCTGCAAGTGTGAATGAGATTGCGAGAAAATGAAAGTGTGTTCTGATATTTGGAGTGTTTGTGAATGTATGATTACATATCTATTGTGTGTATGTGTGCGCGTGCATGTGTGTGTATGTCTATGTGTGTGTGTGTGTGTGTGTGTGTGTGTATGTGTGTGTGTGTGTGTGTGTGTGCGCGTGTACGTGTGTGCATGTCTATGTGTGTGTGTGTGTACGTGTGTGCATGTCTATGTGTGTGTGTGTGTGTGCCTGCGTGCATACATGTGTGTGCACGCACGTGTGTGTGTGTGTGTGTGTGTGTGTGTGTTTACACTACAGGATGGTTTCACTCCACTGGCGGTGGCTCTACAGCAGGGTCACGACCAGGTGGTGTCCCTGCTGCTGGAGAATGACACCAAGGGCAAGGTGCGCCTGCCCGCCCTCCACATCGCCGCCCGCAAGGACGACACCAAATCGGCCGCGCTGCTCCTCCAGAACGACCACAATGCAGACGTCGAGTCCAAGGTGAGACACATACTCATCATCACACACACACACACACACACACACACACTACAGAACATCAACATCTGTCACCCACCAAACATGAAGGAGTACATTGGGATACACGTGCACACACACGCACACAACAGTCACCCCCACCACACCACAACCACGGCCTCTCTTTCCCTCTCTCTCCCCATCTCGGTGTACTTTCTATCATCTAGAAAGTATGTTAAAGTTCTCTCGTTCTCTGTGCTCTGTTCTATCTTGTATGTTACATTGATACAGCTTACTTCTCTTGCAGCTTTGGTGGATTAAAATCAATATGACATTTTTTATATTGTATGTTTAAGGCATTATTTTAATGTTTGTCTGTCAGCATTGTTTTCAATAAGTATCCTAACTGTTATTATGGTTTCTCTGTATACAGCACACACAGACACAAGCACACACATGCATACACATCTCAGGATGTCTATAACGCAGTACATAATTGTCTTTGTTGTGTCTCTACCTTAGCAGATATTTTACGTTGGGCATATGCTAATTATCTGTGCGTGGAGTCTCTCCCTGTGTGTGTGTGTGTGTGTGTGTGTGTGTGTGTGTAGTACTGCTCTGGCCTGAGTATTAACAGTATCTGGCTGTGTGTATCTGTGCTTTTGCTTGCCTATATGTGTGTGTGTGTGTGTGTGTGTGTGTGTGTGTGTGTGTGTGTGTGTGTGTCCTGTACACTGTACACTAACTGCCCGTTCTCTCCTCTCCTTACTGCGGTGGTTTAATGCTGCCTTTCATAGATGATGGTCAATAGAACAACTGAGGTATACCCACTCTCACGCTTTCTAACGCTCTCTAACGCTCTCTCACTCTCTCTTTCTCTCTCTCTTTCTTTCTCTTTCTCTCTCTGTATACACACACAGATCCTTCTCCTCTTTTTCCCTTTACCCTTTCTATCCTCTTCCTGCAGCCTCTCCTCTCCTCCCCTCTCAGGTGTCTTCACTCCCCTTTTCTCTCTCTTTCTTTCCTTCTCTGGCTCTCTCCCCCCTCTGTCTTGCTCTCTCACTCTCTTGCCTTCTCTCTCTTTTCTGCTCTCGCTGATCTTTCTCCTGCTCTCTTTTGCTCTACCCCACCCTTCTCTGTCTCTCTCTCTCTCTCTCTCTCTCTCTCTCTCTCTCTCTCTCTCTCCCTCTCTGTCTGAGCCATTCCTCTAGTCCTCTGCATTGCTTTGTATATGTTACGTCCATCTCCTCGTCCGTCTCCCGTTCCTAGTGGATGACGCCGGGCTTTCAGTAGAGACAGAGCTAGCATGGGTCATCAGTAGGCCTATCACATCAGACTGCCCAGATGGTAGCGCATCAGGCCACCCAGATGGTACTGGATGCTGGGCCAAATCTGGGCCGCTTCTGGTGCAGAATCGGTGGCCATCTGGGGAAGCATTTCTGCAGCTGTGCACTAAGGGTTCCACACGCCAACCTATTCAACAATCTGGCATTTCATTGGTGATTCACTGATGAGAACATGAGTGTGATTGGCACTATGATTTTTTTTGCATGCTGAATTATGCCATGGATTATTGATTAAGGTTATGTTCTGTTGTAAGCAAATGCATAGATTAGTGCTTTTGTAATTATGTCAATAGTGGGTAGCCACTGGTGATGTGAAGACATGGATATTGTTGGACCATGTCCTCAGTAAATTCAACGCATTCACACTTTGCTGTTAATCTTAATTTGATTTGATTTGATTGTTGGCACTGGTTGTTTTGAACTTATTTTTGCAATTTCTTATGAAACGCCTTATTTTTAAGGGAATAAAAAATTATCAATCCTGTTCAAAGCTAGCCTGGTAAACCAGCTCCTCATACTTCATTTCATATTGTATAGAGGATCTGACCATGCTGCATTGAGAAACGGTTTCTTTCTGGAGGTGTGGACAATAGCTAACATCTGGTTGTCACGTATGCAATTAGCCTACCTACGCACTACAATTCAAATGTAGCACACAAAGTCAACGTCATCGGTCACAAACAGTCCCTCTGTTCACTGATTGGCTTGGATTTGCTTGGTCCAAATACATAAAATGTCAATGGCAGCAAGGCCAGATCCTCTGTACAAAGTGAAATGAAGTACAAGGGGCTGGTTTACCAGGCTAGTTCAAAGCCACCCTGGGTTGAGAACCCAAAGATGCAACTGCAGAGATGAACTACTAGTTGAGGAGACTTCATTTCAGCAGAAAATTGAGAGGACAATGCATAGACAAAACATCAGCAAACCTGGGCCCAACCTTGGAGGTGTACAAGTTAGGTTTATGTTTGCAGTGTCTAGTCTGCCTGTTAGCCTCCTGAAATAAGCTAACATGTAGCTGTGAATGCCACCCAAACATATGTAGCAGTTAGCCTGCTTGTTGGTCGAGCGTAGAAAGCAAACGCCTGTGGTTGTGAATGTGACCTTTCTAAATGTAGTGATTAGCCTGTTAGCCTAGCCTTAGTAGCTAGCATCGGTAGATTTAGAGCCATGCATGTATCAAGAATGCCTGCACCACAGCTGACTAACAACTAGCAAAGAAACTGTCTCACTCACCCAATAGCATTATGAACCAAATGAACAACACATGTGCCATGTTTAAGGGCTGCCTAATATGTGTGCATGAATACACATACACTATCATATCATAGCACGCACATGGCACACACACACACACACACACACACACCTTACAAACCCCATTCACCAAATACTTTCCAATGTCACATTCTATTTGGACTTCCAAAATTATGATGTTTTGTTGAGACCTTAATTTTGTCACAACATAAATTACAGTAATTTAAATCCAATAATAAGGCCTCTTGTATGAAGTAGCAATATTTCACTAGTTTATATTTTGGCCCATTGCTGTGGAGATAATGGCAAAGGTTTGGCATTGCATTCCCTCGAGTAAAGCTCTTACACTGATATGCATTTTCATGGAGTTGCTAAAAAAAAAAGCAAATTTATTTAAGTCTAATTTTTAATTTGCATAATAATTTAAGTTTAAAGTTTGACAAGACAAATAATGCATACCAGTATACGTAAATGTGTGTGGTCCACTAGGTATTTGTGTGGTGTCATTGTTTGTATACACAGTCCTATTACTTCCTGTGGTTTATAATTACAATAATTCTCAGCAAAGTGAATGGTAGGTCACACACACACACACACACACACACACACACACACACACACACACACACACACGTGTACATGTATATGTTCACTCTCTTTCTTTTAGTACATATTGAACTGCATAAGTGCATTTTATACATACATATTTTCTCTCTTTCTTCCTCCTTCTTTCCCTTGAGAACACACACACACACACACACACACACACACACACACACACACACAGGCCCACCTGCTTTGTTTTGGATTATTGGCTAATTGAGATGGAGATCCCTGGTATGGGCTGGCTGGTGGTGTCAGGGATGACTCCATCCTGCTTTGACAGCGGTTTCTTCTCTTCGCTGTGTTTTCACTGCTGTTCAATTCACAATTGGTCTTAGAGTCCACATCTACTGTGGAAACAAAAAGAAACTAGATGTCCGAAGCTCTTCTTGTGTGTCATAATTCTAATGCGAGACTATAAACTGTCTTTAGGATTAGCCCAGTGTTACTCTGACTGTGTGTCTTTTAGATATGTGGAAACTTGCTACTATATGTGAAATAAATTCATTAACCACACCATATACTGTACTCTGGAGCCTGAGAAAGCTCAAGTGAATTATTTTAAGTATCCTTGTGCTCACATTATATAACATCATTAGCACGATTTACTAAAGCGTGGCCACGATTTA
Organism: Coilia nasus; assembly: GCA_027475355.1. Classification (NCBI taxonomy): domain Eukaryota; kingdom Metazoa; phylum Chordata; class Actinopteri; order Clupeiformes; family Engraulidae; genus Coilia; species Coilia nasus. The sequence continues at coordinate 13,629,823 of CM050204.1, read as the reverse complement.
TAAAACATGCTAACGTTATTGAAAATTGTGAGAAAGATGTCATTCAAAATTGTTAGCATGAATTGGTAAAACTTGGCAACAATTTATATAACGTGCTCACAATAGAAAACATTTTGAGCACGATCATATCTCTCATCTTAGAAGGGTACATTTTTGGCTATCAAGCTACATGATAGCAGGCATGTGAGCATGCAATGTCAACATGCTACTTTGTGCCTTGGTAAAATAAACAAAACATTTTTTTAGAGAAGCCCAGTGGTTGAAATGGTTTCACTTTAAGAAAGGTGTGTGCTTTGGAAGCCCACAGCTCTGCTGGAAATATTTTTGAGGAGTTTCCAGCAGGCAGACACCTTCGCCTTTATTGAGAACGACAAAGGGCTAAGTGCTAATTAGATTTGCCCTCAGCTGTACCAGTGCCTAATTCAACAGGATAATTGACTACAGGCTGTTAATTTGTGGCAATACCCATCCCTGACTCGGAGTGTGTGTGTATATGGATGTGTGTGTGTGTATGTGTGTGTTGTGTGGTGTGCCTTCCCCCTATCCCACCTGTCTCCCCAATAGAGTGGCTTCACACCTCTCCACATTGCCTCTCACTATGGCAACATCAACGTGGCAACTCTGCTGCTGAATAGAGGAGCAGCAGTGGACTTCATGGCACGGGTAAGAGCATACTGCCCCCTCCTCTAGTTCATCAGTACCACAGCAAACACAATGTACCAGGTCAGAGATCTCTCTATAAGCCATCACCTATATAAATTTTAATAAAAAAAAACAGAATGAAACCACTGACAACTTGTCAAGAAGACAGAATTAGTTGGAATTGAATAGATCTTTGAGTTACCTTATTTATCCTAACGTACTTGACATTGATGACATTTAACATTTGTATGTTAAAAAAATGTAATATATATTTTCATGAACAATAACCATCATGTCTGTATGTCTGCCTCTGTCTGTCTCTCTGACAGAATGACATCACACCTCTGCACGTAGCAGCCAAGAGAGGCAACAGTAACATGGTGAAGCTGCTACTGGACAGGGGGGCAAAGATCGATGCCAAGACCAAGGTAAGCCCAGCTACACCTGTCTGCAGTCTGCAGGTAGCACACTCCTGTCCACACACAATAAGTGCTTTTACCTGCCCTTTAGTATCCCGAATTTGAGACCTATCCCAGGTTTGATCATGTGTGGTATAACCTGCTTACATGAACTTGGAAATACCTGTTTATTAATATCCCTATTACATGATAGATACTAGTATTCCGATTTGTAATTCACC
>CM050204.1:13593541-13616041 GCA_027475355.1 Coilia nasus | reverse complement strand
CTCTCTCTCTCTCTCTCTCTCTCTCTCTTCCTCTCTCTGTAGAATGGATATACACCTCTTCATCAGGCTGCACAGCAGGGCCACACCCACATCATTAATTTGCTGCTGCAGTACGGGGCATCGGCCAATCAGCTTACTGTGGTGGGTACTAAAGCATGCTGGGGGAAAATGTGCTGAGATCAGCAGAGGTGCACCCTCTGTCAGTGAGAGATTCCCATTCACAAGCAGGCACACACATTAATCACACACACACACACACACATAGACACACACACACACATAGACATACACACACACACACACATACAGTATACACACCATTACCTCACTGTAAGAACCTTGCCAGAATTATATAACATAATAACATTGTAAAACAATGTGTGTGTGTGTGTGTGTGTGTGTGTGTGTGTGTGTGTGTGTGTGTGTGTGTGTGTGTGTGTGTGTGTGTGTGTGTTTGTGTGTGTGTGTGTGTTTGTGTGTGTGTGTGTGTGTGTATGTATATGTCCGTGTGTGTGTGTGCGTGTGTGTGTGTGTGTGTGATGGCTGTAGAATGGGAACACACCACTGTCGATTGCCCGGAGGCTGGGGTACGTCTCTGTTGTGGACACATTAAGAGGAGTGACTGATGACAACCTCAGCCATAAGGTAAGATCATGTAGCCTGGTCACTGTTTTACTGCATAGTCTGTGTGTGCGATGAATAGAAAATGTTCATTTCTACAATGAGTGTAATTCCTTACTATAGATTGGGTAGGTTAGCATGGCAGCAGAGCTCTGTGTGATATTAACCTAACCGATAGATCTCCATGAACAGGTGTTGCTGTGTATGCCATTCAAAAAGATTTAGAATTCTCTTTACGACATATTATAGCTAACACAAATTGTGTATTTAACAAATACTAGACATCATTATCATGTAACAATACAGATTTTTTTTGTATTTTTGCCATTTCTGTTCCTCTGACAGGCTGCATCTGAGAAACACAAAATAAATGTCCCAGAGACCATGAATGAGTTTCTCGACATGTCTGATGATGAAGGTGAGTCAATCAAACATTTAAGCTCCAGTTCATTGTGCGTGGTCATCCTTACTTGAGTGACAGTCAGAATTAGAATCAGAAACAGTACAGAAAGTTGTCAGTCTGAGCACTACCACTCTAACAACATTTGTGTCAGTTCCTTTGTGAATTCAATCTTCAACTTCCCCCCCATAGAGCCTAGCTGCATGCTCTTCCTGGTTTGTGTGCCCCGTGTTACTGGTGACTGTGTGTCAGGTGACTGCTGTCGTCATGACAACCCTGCTGTATGTGTATATGTGTGTGTGTGTGTGTGTATGTGTCCATGCCACACAGTGCATAGAGCCTGTCAGCGAGATGTGGCCAGTGAGGAGAGTCAATCTGGTGGGGAAGAAGGTACTTTTCTCCTGGTTCCTTCGTGTGTCTGCAATAGCACTGCTTTCCCTCAGAGGTTTCGTTCGCGCCACTCCCTGGTTTTTGTTTGAGCTTGTTTTGTTAGATGACTAACCTAGCGCAAGCTTCATATCGCCTGCTTTGCTGTGTGTGTTAGCCTGAGCGTGCCATAGAATAAGAAAGAGGCATATATATTCTGACAGCTATGCTACACACACACACACACACACACACACACACACACACACACACACACACACACACACACACACACACACACACACACACACACAAACATACTTGCACTACTTATATAGAGTACTCCGAGCATACATGTATACACAGCCTCACATGTACACACACACACACACACACACACACATTTCCTGGACAGTATGTTTGCCTCATAATTTCATAATTCAGATGAATAAGAGGGTGTGATATCACTTGGGATAAAGTTAAATGAGATTAAGATGTGTTTCTTAATATTTGTCAGGCTGTAACACAGGCTCTCAGCTAGCATGAGAAGCCATGTAGCAGTGTGCAGTTGATTTGTTACACACCCATACTTCTTGCATAGGGTTAAAAGAACTGAGCTCTGCCTAAAGCATCGGCAAAGCAGTAAGGTTCCCAATACTGTGTAGAATAGTGAAAAAGGGGAAGCTACTGAGTGCTCTTGTTGTCAAAGCTGGTGAACTCCAAATATTCCAGGTGCTCTTGAAGTCAAAAACAAGATGACTCTTGTATGCAAAACAAACTACATAGAACAGTGCTAGAGCTGATAAAGGTAACAGTAAGAGACAGAGACATTATATGTGAGAGCAACAGTAAGAGAGATAGGGATGTGTGTTTTATGAAGGGCCTTCAGTGCTCCCTTGGGAAAGCAGAGAGTCTGTCTGTTGTGTAGCAGCCATTTTAAGCGCAGCCCTGCATTTACCTGTTGCAGTGCTGTGTTTTAACCTGGCGGGAGGCCCGGTCTTATATTATTGATGTGTGTGAGCTGACACGTGGTGGATCTCCATGGAAACGGCAGCCGAGCGGGGAGAGAGAGGATGGATTAGTTACCTGTATCGGAATTTCTCAAGTCACTTACCTGTGTGAGGAACATTGAAGCATGACAAAAAGTAAAAAAAACAAAAAAACAACAGCCCCCCAATCCACCCCCCCCCAACAAACACCTCAAGCAAATCATCCAAAATGTTTTGAAATGGTCTCACATGGAAAAGTTTAACATAGTTGAAATTCGGTTTTAATTTAGACTTTTTTCAGGTTATTTGTTAGGTCTGTAAAATCACAATGCTTAATGCCATGAGCTACAGTACTTGAAGTAAAAGCACTGTAGCAATGAAGGGCGCAAATGAACCCTTTGGGCCCTACAGGATAAGTGGTTCGAGCGTTGGTCTTGGGATCGGGGGGTCGCAGGTTCGAATCCTGTTTCAGTAGGAAGAATGCGGGTGGGGGTGTAAACAACTAGTATTCTTCTGCACCCTCATCCATGGCTAAAATGCCCTTGAGCAAGGCATCTAACCCCACATTGCTCCAGGGACTGTAACTGAAACCCTGTACCTAAATAAGTCACTCTGGATAAGAGTGTCAGCTAAGTGTTATGTAAAAAGTTGATTAGACATAGAATGATGATGATGATGAATGTCTACCTTGTCATGGTCAAGAGATGGCATTAAAAATACAGATGACATATGATATGGTGGTCTCAACAAGAATATGAATATGCACACCATGGACGGGGGGCCAGGGTGGGTGCATCTGTCATTTCACTTGGTTTTGGGTGTGGGTTCTGCTCTTACTCAGACCTCTCACAGAGCATAATGAGTAACGCATACTGTTACTGGGATGGGTTTAGTGTTATATTCATTTCATAAGGGCCAACATTTCTTGCAGCTCTTAAGCCAAATAAGTGAGAAAAGCTGAAAAGCTGAAATTTTGAGAAAGTAAACTCCAGATCAGTTTTGAGGTTCTCTTGGAGAAAATCCTACTAGGGATCTCAAAACTCAAAAATTTAAACGGGCAAACTCCAGGTGCTCTCACACAGAGTTGAGTATGTATAGCTAAAAACTAGAAAACTTACAGTACATGAGTAAAAAACACGGAACCAGTTTGAGAGCATGCTCTAAGGCTGATACCGGTCTGCATTTTTTCACTCATATACTTCTGCCCCATGTTATAATAAAGGGTTTTTACCTCCGCCAGCGGAAGTTATGTAATCATCAGCGTTTGTTTGTTTGTTTGTTAGTTAGCAACATAACTTAAAAATTATGTTATGACATTTTCAGGGTAGGTCAAAAATGGGCTAACTTAAAAATGATTAGATTTTGGTGGTGATCTGAGCTGCCCTGGCGGAGGTCTGTGCTCTCTGAGTGCTTTTCTAGTTTATTTGTATATCCTTTATTCTATGTGAAAGTACCTGGAGTTCCCAGTTTTAATTCCTTGCAGCTCCCCGGCTTCTGCTGAACTGGCCTTTGTAACCAACAGCTTCCCCGTGAGAGGCTCTATCAGACCTCATCACGTGCTGGCAACTTGTGCTGGCAACTCCACATCGCGCCCATAAGCCAAGCTTTGAGGAATGCCAGTCGGTCCCCTGGCTTCATTACAGAAGCCTCCTCCTTTGGGGCAGTGTGGCACTGGTCCACACACACAGGTCCCCATAGTCCACCATGGCCTGCCGATAGGGGGGGACAAACGGGTCTGTTGTCATGGGCCCAGGGAAAGGGGGGGGGGGGGGGGGGCAGAACTGGTCCCTCTGTACATTATTTGGGGGCGGGGGGGGGGATTACATTATCTTGTCCCGGCCCAGCCAAGACTGTCAGTGGCCCTGAGTCCACCGGTCATCTGGTCATCTGGTCTGGCCTCCTAAGTCTTACACTGGTGGACTGATGGGGCACGCCAGAGCATGGGGACATGGGGACATTTCTCTGAGTTTCCCTGCATGCTTGAGTGGTGGCAGGCTGTGTGATAACGGGCACTGTTCCTTGTGCTGCGGCAGGGACACTATATTTGGTTTATGAATGTAGTAAGAGAGTTATTGAGTAACACACACACACACACACACACACGGACACGCACACTCACACACAAATACAAACACATACAGTTATGCTCTACTCATTCCTCTCTCTTCTCTCTCTCTTTCACTCTGTCTCTCTCTCTCTCTCTTTCTCTCTCTCTCTCTCTCTCTCTCGCTCTGTCTCTCTGTGCTTCACACAGACAGAGACACACGCACACACACCCACACACACACTCACAAACGGACAGATTTAATCCACTTAAGGTTTGGCCGGGGTGGTCTGCAGAGTGCCCTTTAAAAGCTGAGGGTTGTTGTGCTTTGCTGTTTGTTCTTATTCTGCTTCCTCTCCTAATAATGGCCAAACATATGGCACAGACAAGGAATTTGTGTGTGTGTGTGTGTATGTGTGTGTGTGTGCACGTACACGTACACAGACGCACACTTGCGTATGTGTTTTGTGTGTGCATGCATGTGTGTGTATATATGTTTGTGTGTGTGCATTCTATAGTTTGTTTTTGTTGAGATGGCAATCAGTTTTACCCATAAAGGCAATATTTATTGTCTACATATTTCAGTTTGAAGGGGAATTCTTGTCTCGAAGAATAGCTTGCACACACACACCGACCCTTCCAGAAGAAAAAGGATGACACATTGGCACACTCACGCACATTAACTCGTGCATTTTAGTCCGTAAGATCCCTTGTAGTCCCATAGTGATTCTTACCATCGACCTACTAATTAAATGAGAATTTACTAACAGAATGAATCATGAAGGTTTGGGATAGCAATGCAGGACTCACATACACCAGAGTGTAAGCGTCATCAACCAGACCGACCACCCCCCCCCCCCCCCCCCCCCCCCCCCCCCCACCAACGCACACACACACACACACACACACACTAACACATTAACAGTAGGCTGCACACACACTCTAGCAAACACACACATTGATTTGTGTGTGAGTGAAGAGGTTCTTCACAAAGACAGTTGACTGGAGGCAGATTCTCCTTTCGCTCTGTTTTCACGTATGGCTCCTGCGGCTTTTACTTTCGCCTCGGGACCTGCAGAGTGAAGTTTTTCAGAGCAGCTTGGTTGGAACAGAGCACCGGCTCTCTTTCTCCGCAGCGGACAGGAGACGTAGCTGCTTTCACACAGGATCGAAGCAAACAAGCTGGACGGCAGACGGACACAGCTCGTTGTGCCAGTGTGTCATCGTTATTCTCATGAACGTTCAGGACTGCTTCGGTGGAATTAAACTCATTTCGCTGACGGTGAATGGATTATTGTTAGACAAACAAGTGAATGGAGGCTGAAAGATTTTACCAGAAGCCGGTGCGGGATGGCAGCGCGTCTCTATAAAACAGACACAAAATGCTTCACTACTATGGTGAGGAGTCGACTGTTACAATCGGATACTGCAGTGTTTTTGTTGCCGCTGAACTGCTTGCCTTACGAAATGATATGGTGTTGGGACAGGAGTCGGCGGGTATTTTAACATTATGCGGATGATGCTCCGACAAAAATCATTCTGATGAACACCGGTGGCCACGGCATAGCTCGTTCGATCAGTCGACCTGTAGTCTTTTGCTTGGCAGTGTATGACGTAGTCTACGGTGAAGTAGTTTTATGAGGGTTCTGCGTCGGAGGCAACGGAGACTTAAGAAAAAAAACGGAGATCACTGTACTGGTGATTCGGTGGAAATAGGGAGAGTGCGGCAGCGATCGGAGCAGAGTACCGGGGGGAGGGGCTGCAGAAGGGAAAAGAGTTGCAGGCCGAGAGAGAGAGAGAGAGAGAGAGAGAGAGAGAGAGAGAGAGAGAGAGAGAGAGAGAAAGAGAGAAAGAGAGATGCTGGCTCTGAAGGCATGTGCTTCGATATGGTTTCATATTTGTGCACTGCTTTCTGCTTCAAGTCTGCTGCTTTATAACATTATTTAAGCTAGTGTACATTAAAGCCCATGAAAAAAGTCACTTATTGAGATGTCTGTGATGTAGCTATGCCAATAAACACCTTATTATTAATTGAAATTATGCTACGTGCAAAAGATTCCTTTATGTTCATAGGCTATATCAGTAAGTCACAAACAGTTCTACATGTTTTCGTGTGTTTGTCGCAGTTTAAGTTCTGTCATCGCTCACGAGTTGCATAGTAATGTGACAGGAAAACTTCATTTATGCCTAAACCGGCGCAGTGCCGTATTGATGCAGTAGCCCACCAAACGGTTAGTCCAGGTGTGCAAACTGGCCAGTGGACCGGGCAAACAGGAGCACAGACATCACACAAACTAACAGAGGTGCCCTTGAACAGTTAAGAGAAAACTAAAACCTAGCGTCGAGTATTAAATGTCACTAATTCATTATAGAAGGCCTCTGGTTACGAACTTGGACCAGCATCGGTTCTCTTGTGAGGTGGTGGTTTGTGTGTGTGTGAGAGAGAGTGGATGGGGGTGGGGGTGGCCATAAGAACTGACTGCTGCATAGACAAGGTCCCTTTCTGTCAGATGCTATAACGCCACCTCTCGCACACAGGTGAGGATGCGATGACTGGGGACACGGATAAATATCTGCGGCCGCAGGACCTGAGGGAGTTAGGAGATGACTCCTTACCGCAGGAGGGATACATGGGCTTCAGCATTGGAGCGAGATCTGCCAGGTAAGCACATACACATGAAATATCTATGCATATATTGCTGGTTGTGACATGAGGAAGGAGTAGAAGTATTTTCGAAGAGTTTGTATGAAAACGGTCTACAGACGGTTTACAGAGCTAGATTATCAGTAGAATCTGACTGGGTTTCTTTGTTTTATCCACAACAGGTTAAGCAGGGCTGGTATTATTAGTTTGAGTCTGGGCTTTAGAGTGTGATGAGGAAAACATATTAATGTTTTTTTAAGTCATCTTTTCATAACATAATGAAATCTGGCACTTGAATTTATGTAATCCACTGCAGAGGCTGAAACACCTCTATGGAATATCTAGTAACATCAACGAAAAACTATTTTTAAAAATGTGCCTGCACAGTCTGTTTACTGAAAGCAGAATATATGACTGAGGTTTGGTGAAAAATGATACAACATAGCAAGGAACCAAGTTTCAGCAATATTCTGCTTCTACCTGTCATATATACAATAGTGTTTGATGTTTCAAAGGGAAAGTGCTCCAAAATGTGTTTGAACATCAGTTACTATCTACTGTATAACATACTTAGTACTTGCACCATGTGATTTTGCAGTGCTAATAAACTTTATAGTTTTGAATGGTTTAGATGCCTAGCTGAAATATAATGCACATTGAAGTCTTTGGAGGGAAACAGAATCATTGTAAACATGGCTGCTAGTTGATAAGCTATGTGCAGTTACTTTGATGCCTCTTAAAAAGTCATATGCTCAGTGTGTGTGTGTGTGTGTGTGATCGATCTGCTGCAGTTGTGTATGAGGCTGCATGTGTGTGACTGTTGTTGATAGCGTTTTTGTGTACCGTTGGTAGAATGGAAGGATCAGACTGAATTTGACTGGTCCATGGTTAGTCAGTCGCCCTCAATCTCGTTCTAATGGCTTTGTGGTCTGAGGCTGTTCATCCCAGCGGCCACAAAGGGCGCGTGGAGAGATGGATGGCGTGAAGCTCAGTGGTAGAGAGGAAGCTGGCACGGTGAAGTGAAAGCACATCAAGTTCGTTAACGAAGCATTGTGTGGCTCCCTGAAACCCGATTGGCTGCTGATTGTTTGGAGGCTGACATGCGGCATCCGCATGGTTGAGCCGAAACAGCAACATTAAAAAGGCTACATCAGGGTCACCCAGTGAGGGCCATTTAGTCAGTCTTGCTGTGTGTATGTGTTTTTCACTGTTTATGATGATAGTTTATACAGCCACGGGGCAGTTAGTATGTGTGTTTGTGTGTCTCGGTGTGCGCGCATGCACATGTGCTCCCTTTGTTTATGAGGAGACAGTGTTTGTACAGCCTCTGGGGAGTTTGTTAGTGTGTGTGTGTGTGTGTGTAATAGGTGGGGGTTGAAACCTGTTGAGAGCCAGGCAGTCAGGTGTGTGACAGTTCAAAAGATTGATGCAGGTGTGTGCCATTCTCAGGGTGTGAGGCCACACTCACACACTCTGCTAGCGGATTAAACATGGGACCTCCACTGGGCCATACTTAATGTACCAAAGACACAAATGTCCTAAATGTTTTTTTTAATGTACACCTTAACTCTTTACATTACAATTTAAATTGTGGTATTGTGGTTAAAACACAAAATTGTCAGTAGAACCACTAAAGACATGGATAAGTGCTTGATCATAAAACAGGCAATATATGTGGATAGGTGTTAACCATAATATAGGCATTATGAGACAAGTTGACAATCATTTGAGTTTATTTGAGGTTGTGCTGTTAATTTGACTCAGTCAAACTAGCTAATCAAATTTGAGGAAAGCGCTGTATGATAACTGCTTGTGTCTGTTGAACATGAGGAAAAGTTTGGAAATTGAAGTAGCCCAGCCTTGCCGATACAGCACTGAATGCATCCCACATTTACTAAAATATGTCTTATGCAGAACAAATGTTGATTTGTTTCATCCAGCCGAAAATCAATTCAAGATGGGGCTTGGCTGCTACTATTCAAGGAGCCCAAGGCCGATGGAATAAATATGCAAAATAAAAAAATATGCTAGATAAAAAACTCAAAATTAGAACCTTGGCTATTGGGAAACACAAGAGCTAGCAAGTAGGCTAAAATCCACTGGTGCTAGCATCTGTAGTTAGCATGTCTCTTCAGGTGTTTGGGAGGCTTAGTCAATGTATGGTATCATACCTGTTGGCTGGATGGTCGTCCTCAGATGGCTTCATATCAGTTGTTGTCCTTGTCTAGAACAGCTGCTGGTCCCAGGCTGGTTCTGGGTCAGGAGCTGTGGCAGCACAAACCAGACAGATTTAGGCCAAAGTCAGTCTCAGAAGTACATTTACATCGTCATGACTCTAAGGACCTGATGTAAAATTCTAATTACATGTAAGCAAAACTATGTTTTATGTTTTCTGTCATCACTCGTTTCCCCAGCTAAGAATAATTATACCTTTTACCAATAACGGTGTTAAGGGTTTGGTTACATATCTGAGGAATATTCAGCAGTCTGTATGTGGTAGTGTTCTCATGGTCTACTCTTTCTGCCAACACTTCTATGGTATACCTGGAAGTGCCAGATCCAGTTGCAAAAAAAAAAAAAAAGTGATATGTGAATAGAGCATTATCAGACTGCCATTTTAGGTAGGAACACCACAGAGTAGGCTACTGTCTTTGTATAACCATATACGGTCCAAAGGCATTCATGTATTTGACTGCTTAATGCTTATTTTCATAACTAATGTAGTCCAGATATCAGGTGTCTGAGTGCATTGCAGAAGGGGAATATTGACTATTCAAATGATATGCACACTGAGCAGTGTTTAGCCTGAGCTATGGTGTCCTAAAGCACACAGCAATCTTTTGGGCAGCAGCAGGGCTAGCTCTGCTAGCCTCCCACAGGTACAGTGCGCTCTCCTCTAGGCTCCATCGTGCAAGGCTGAAAGTGTGTGGTAACGCTAGCTGGGGTATTTTCCCTGCGCTGGGCGAGTGCGAGCGGCTGTTTTTTGGAAGTGCTGCGTCGTGAGATATTGATTTTGATGAAGTCATGACTTTACAGTGCCGAGGTGGTTTTTCTTTTTCTGTGTATGACATCAGCCTTGCATTGCCTGCTCCCTCACTGGGCTCCAGAACACATTCATCATCCACTGGCTGCTCTTCAGGGGGAACACACAGATGCAGCACTTGGCTTTTGTGGGAGAAAAAAATGTGTGCACACACACACACACATATGTGCAGTGCACACACCTACAAATAGCAGAAAGACACACACATTCACACAAATACTTGAACAGACATATGGCATGTTTGCAAACAAATTTCATATGCACAAACTTGATATCACATTGATATCACAGCACGCACACATGCACACACACACACACACACACACACAAAATGTACACACATACACATTGACACACACAAGCTAGAGGATGCCCAGTGTGAGAGCAAAATACATGCAAAGGCAAAGCCCCACAGCAACATGTTATCATGGTGTCCTAGCACCTTCCTCCAAAGGCTTTGCTTTTCACTCTCTCTTCCTTTCTTTTCTTCTTTTCCTTTCTTTTCTTTTGGTTATCTCTGATCTCTCCTTCTCCTCACTCTTTCTTTCACAGCCCCAGGATCAGGTGAGAACATGCAATCCTCTCTCATCTCTCTCTTCACCCATCTTTTTGTTACACATATGCACACACGCACACATGCATACACACGCACAAACACACGCATGCACACACACAAGCACACACGCACACACACACATAGACACATATACATACATTCTCACACATACACATCACACACACACACACACACCACACACAAACCACACACACACACACACACACCACACACACACCACACACACACACCTACGCAGCTATCGGGTCAGGTGAGAACACCCAATCCTCTCTTATCCTCTCTTGCCATCTCTATAGCTGTGCCCCATGTCCATGTTGTGTGCTGTTTGTGTTGTCAGACACACACTCGATACACACAAACACAATTAATCCCTGTAACATTGGAAGTAAAATGCCATATATAAGACACACACACACACACACACACACCCCACACACACATCCCCCCCCACACACACACACACATATACACACCTACACCACACTGCAACATCTTATGTCTTCACTGTGCTGTTGCATTTTTGTTATCATTGCAAACGAACAGCCATAGTTTTCATTTGTTTCGTGTCACTGTGTTTAAGATATAGCTTTAGTTGTCTTTGTATGTGTGTGTGTGTGTGTGTATGTGTGTGTGTGTTGCAGTATTCCCTGTGCTGTGTGTATTCGTGTCTGTGTGTGTGTGTAGGTATTATATAAATGTGGCATGACTCAGTAATGTGTGTAGAGGCTTAGAACCACCTGGTGTGGTTTTATGTTTATGTTTTATGACACTATGTGTAACTTCCAGGGTCGTAAGACAAGTACTGTGTGTCAGTCTGATATCATCATTAAACAGTGTGTGGTTATCTCAAAATTTCCATTACAGAAATGCCCATGATATGCCCCAACATTCGAAGATAATGCTCGCATAAACAAATGTTAGCCTCTGTCAGAAGATTAAGTGTGTGACTGTATGACTTTGTTTTTGTGTGTGTGTGCGGTGTGTGTGGGTGTGTGTGTGTCAGAGAGAGAGAAAGCACGACTGAGAGAGGGGGAGGTGGGTGAGGGGGGAGAAAGAGTGAAAGGATGGAAAAAGAGGGCTTGTGAAGGGTATGTTCTTCTGCCAAGTGCCAAGCCAAACCATTAAAGTGAAGTTCTTCCACAAATAACGTGGGGCTACCTTTAAACACAGAGAGAAAGGCAGAGGTCTGTCAGAAAGCACTCAGGGCTAGCATTAGCATTAGCATAGCATGCGTACTGTACGTGAGCGGGAGACTGACACAGAGGAGGAGACACAAAGGGTGGGAGGGTGGCCAAGGTGAATATGGGACAGACAGGAAGGGTAAATAAAGCATAAAGATGAACAAACACACACACATATACCCACAGCGGTGTCCTACACACAACACATTTACAGGTGTGCACGTGTATGTGCACACACACACACACACACACACATGTGTCCTTGTTTGGGCCTCTCTCTCTGGAGACTTGCTGACTAATGGAGATTTCTAGGTGCTCCACCAAAAGACTAGACCAGCCTAAGTGTTCTGCTCTGCTGTGTGTGTGTGTGTGTGTGTGTGTGTGTGTGTGTGTGTGTGTGTGTGTGTGTGTGTGTGTGTGTGTGTGTGTGTGTGTGTGGTAAAAGCAGCTTAAGGAACAGGAAATTTCTCAGACGTGATGAGGATCCTGCAGATGCCAGACACTGCAGAATGTTCCACCCACACATGCATGAGTGGACAGCCACACACAAACACACTTAATCTTTCCTCTCCGTCTCTCTTTCTCTCGTCCCTATTTCTCTCATTCTCTCACCCCTCTGTGTGAGATCTGAAGTCAGTACTTGTCCCTTTCCCTGGAGCTTACATGCAGTAATGTGTGTTTTATTTGTGCTCTGTGTTCCCTGCTTTTTCTTCCCTTCTGGCCTGTCTGCCTGGGCCTATATTGAACCATGTGTGTGTGCACCGCTGTGTGTGTCTGTGTCTGTGTGTGTGTGTGTGTGCGTGTGTGTGTGTGTGTTGATAATTCTTACATTCTAGCCTGCGCTCCTTTAGTTCTGACAGGTCAAACACACTCAACCGCAGTTCTTTCGCCCGAGACAGCATGATGATCGAAGAGATCCTCGCCCCTACCAAAGATCCGGTACAGTCCGTCTATCTGTGTATCTATGTATGTATCTGTCTGTCTGTTTATCAATGTCTGTCTATCGCTCTGTCTGTCTGTATATTTGTCGGTCTGTCTGTCTGTCTGTCTGTCTAGTATCCCAACATCTATGCTTTCAGGATCATATGCTCTCCCTGTCTCTCACAGACAAACTTTTTTTCCCTCTCTTCTCTTGTTTGTCTATCCCCACTCTCCTCTATGTGTGTGTGTCTGTGTCTCCATTGCTCTGTCCTTTTTCAAATGGGGTGCATTAATAATTTTGGCCTGTCATCCTTGGGCTTGTCTTATTCTGAGCATCCTGACCTCACGTAACTGCTGAGCTTTCAGAAACAAAAGCAGCGTCTCTCTCTCCCTCAGATGTGAAGCCTGCCCTCTAGCTCTGACTAGACATGAGCTGCAGGTCACGATGGAGACCTTGAAAGCATTAAATCCTGCAGGGCACAAAAAGACGCTAGAACGTACATGATTCCCCTGTGATCTGCAGACTGGATCATTCCAATCCACTAGAATGAATGACGTTTTAACGCCATTTTACAATTTAGCTGCATTCATGTCCTGTAATAATTTACTGTTGATCCCATCGTCGAAGCGCAGACTTTATTTATGTTTTGCATGGGTTCTGGTGTCTTGTCAGTCACAGCTAATTTTTAACATGGTACACGCAGAGTGATGTTAGTTCTGTCTTCTTTTCCAACCCAAAGCTTCAGAATGTCTTTAAAGACATTTCCTACATGATTGACCCACCGAATAAGGTACTTACAATAATGAATGTGCACTAATGTGCAGCTCGCATACGGCACCCCGCTGGACACAGCATGGGCCCTGCATTCATTCCGACGGCACTCTGTCCATTCTCCACACCACAGGCTCCATCCGCTAGCTTTCCCCACACTTCCTCTCCCTCCTCAAGAATACAGCAGGGGTGTTGGGAGAAATGTCTATGTGTGTGTGTGTGTGAGTGTGTGCGTGTGTGTGCAGGGGGTGGGGGTTGGGGGGGGGGGGGGTGTTAGTGAATGTGTGTGTGTCTCTGTGTATGCATGCTTGTGTCTGTGTGTGTGTGTGTATGCCCCATGTGAGTGAGTGTGTGTGTGTGTGTGTGTGTATGCGTGCGTAGGCATGTGAGTGAATGTGTGTGTGTTTCTGTGTTTTCTCAACTGTGTGTATGTGTTTGTGAGTATGGTGCACATGCGTATGTGTGCATGGCTGTAGGCATATGTGTGTTTGTGTTTGTGTGTGCGCCTGTGCGACTGTGGGACTGAATGTCTTATTGGGTTTGTGTTTCCCTATATATATACAAGCTTAGTCTGATTAGGGCCCCTGCATCTTGCTAATGAAATGTTCCCATGCACCGAAGATATCATTAGAGCGATCATTACACCGAATGACTGAAACCCCATCAAAATTCAATTTATCATCCTCATTTTTAACCCCAAATATTTCATCTTTATCCTAAAAGCATGCTGGCACTCTGTTGCACCTGTGGGATACACTTTGAGGGTGTTTTCGGGATAGTTAGAGGGTTTTATAAGGTGTTGCCTCTTTGTAGTTACTAAACCTGTATGTGTGTGTGTGTGTGTGTGTGTGTGTGGTTTTGTGTGTATGTGTTTGTATATGTGTATTTGGTACTACAGCAGCACTTGGCTGTGTCGCGGGAATCAGAGTGTATGAGGCGATATAGCTGGACGCCAGACACGATGGACAACGCAAACACCGTCTCCAGTCCTGTCCACTCCGGGTAAGTGTGTGTGGATTTGTGTGTGTGTATGTAATCATGCATAAGTTCCCGTGCTAATGTATGTGTGAGTCACACAATGTTAGTTTTACATTTTCCTATCTGCTGGGACGATACAGTGACACAATATGACTGCTGCAGGCCGTAAAAGCAATAGAAATTGTGTCTGTTCCACGGGCACTGACCTCATGATCACACAAGGCTTAGTGTGCCAGGCTGTGTGTGTGTAAGATAAGGGTAAGGCAGAAAGACCAGTACTGTCCTACAAAGGCAAAGTACAGTAACTATGTGAACATAGAAACTGAGAAAAATGCCTTTAAGGTTGTCATAGTGCACAGACAAACATGTTGTACGTATAATAGTGGTGATGCTTTTATATACTATACTTTCTTAATAGCAAGAAGCAACAGATTTAGTCACAAGACAAAGGAGGTATTATAAAGTCAATTTCCAGTTTAAACTCGAAACACCTCAGGACATGCCTGTGCATACAGACGATGTTGGGACAGTGATCCAGGAAATGTCAAGTTTTATCAACTGGCTATACTGTTGACAAAAATTGGTTTGTGTTGGTTAGGTTAGAAAAACACTAAATAGGCTAGTCTCCTCTGTGATACGTGTGGATATACTCATTGGTAGTGCATTGGCACGACCATATCATATTTCACTGAATAGTTTGCGTTCCTTAAAACAGTGGGACATGCTGTACATTAGCAACTTACAAATGCACAACAGATCAGACCAGGCTCAGATTTTATTTTTACCTGTACAGCTTCTCCTCCCTTAAGATGAAATAGTGCTTGCTCTTGCCGTGTCAGCGTGCAATGTTGTGGCTGTTGCAGACCGCAAGTCGCAGTTGCACAGCCAGTGTGACTGTTAACAGACAACATAGCCCAGTAGCACAGCCAGTGGGACTGTTAACAGACAACACAGCCAGTGTGACTGTTAACAGACAGCACAGCCAATGGGATGTTAACAGAAAACCCAGCCCAACTGCAAAGCTAGTAGTGGGGCTGTTATGAGAAAGCACAGCCTAGCAGCACCAGCCCCAGGCATTAGTGCTGAGTAATCAGATCTCTGCAGCTCCTCCCAGCGACCAGTGAGCTTGGAGCTGCTCACTGCACCTGCAGGATGGACCAGGGTACGTTGGCGGTGCCATCGTCATCAGGGGACAATTTTACTCTCTATGGTGTCGATTCCTGAAGAGTAGGCTATATTGAATTAGCAGCGGATGTAGATTCGTAACATACCTACAGTCAGACACGGCTACCGAGGCTATAGTCATTCGAGAAGAGCGCAATGGAAACTAAGCCCTGTAGCTGAGACTGGTCAGCTCAGACTGACGTATTTGATTTTGTCGTCTAAGCTTTCTCATTGCTGTCTTTCAGTTTAATTTAAGTAGGTTTTTGTTGTCGTTTTACAACAACAAACAACGTCTCACAGGGAACATTTGGTGATACACACAACTGTTAAATCACAGTATAGACAAGACACATACAGTACAGTATGGTATTGCACGCACACACACTGTTAAGAACCACACACGCACACTGCACACACACACATTCATGAGATCTACATACATTCATACTCACACACTCCTGCCCGCTCACTCACTCAGTGTTACAGTATGCCATACAGTGCACACATGTTATATATGTACTGCTCTAGGTTGCTTGTGCATGTTTAAAGGTTGTCGCTAAGTTTCCCATATTTCTTCCTCTCCACAACCCTACTGGGTTGATTTGTTCCTTTCGTCCAGTTCATTTTGTTTTCCCCTCTGCATCCCATGCGAAGTCCAGTGTTCTTTCTTTTTCGTTCCTGTTCCCCAGCAGTGTCTCTGTGATCCATGGTTGTTTTACATTGCTGTTGCCATGACAACACTATTGACTGTAGTGTAATAATATTTCATTTATGTGTTTTTGTTTGTTTTGCCTTGTGCACCTTTGTGTCTGTCTTTCTGTTTTCATGTGATTGTTGTTTTTGGCTGTTTTGTCTTTCGTTCTTTTTTTTCCCCCTGCAGCTACAACTCTCCACTTCCTCAGTATGACTCCAGGTGAAAACTGTGTCCGGTTACTGTTTTCCTCCTCCCTCCTTCCCTATCTCACTCTCTCCTTCCTCTCATCTTTCCTTCCCTCCGTCTCACTCGATTTCCTCACTCTAACTCCTTCCTCAGTTGCACCTTAATCCGCCACCAGTAGCTGTTTCCAGGCCCGCTGACAGTCTTGGCTGGGCCAGGGACAAGATAATGTAATGCCCCCAGCCCCCCCATATTCCAGTAATGTAAGGGGGAACCAGTTCTCTCCCCCCGGGCCTGGCTGTATCAAGCACTCTAACTCCTGGATCATGTTTGTCCTTCATACCAGTGACTCTGGCCCTGGTCTAGCTCTGACTCTGGCCCTGGTCTAGCTCTGACCCTGGCCCTGGCCTGGCACCTTATTTGGCCCTGGTCTAGCCCTGATCTAGCCCTGGTCTAGCCCTGATCTGGCCAGACTCGCTGGTTATTGAGGACAGAAAAAAAATCTTGATTGTGGTTTCTAGACTAGCATTGCTTTTGCACAGCACTTAACTCACAGTAATGCACCAAAACACTTACAAGCCAAACCAGAGGGCAGCTGATTCTAGTGCTCCAGCTCCAGTACTGTAAGGCCCAAAGGTGGCCCTCATGTGGCCCCGATTTGGCATCGATGTGGCCCAGGCCTGGCTTGGTCATGCCCAGCGTCAGCTCCTCTCTGGCAAGCAATCTTTATGCCTCTCTTCAGACTTGACTGGCTGAGTGTGTGGTTGTGCTACATGCTGTACATCATTTGAGTGGTGTATCTCTTGAGCCCAGACGCAACTTTATTGTTGAAAGCCTCCTGATAACTGTTTACTGTGGGTTGACCCTGAATGCTAAGCTGAATAGGGAAGCTAGGGATATCTAAAGCACAGCTATTAGCTTAGCCATTCATACACAGATGGCCATTCGGTCCACAGAAATAATCTTCATAACAGAACTAATGCTACAAGTGGTAGGATTTGTCAGTCATTGCATATGCTGTTTGGATGGAATACCCCAGATTAAAGCCTTTCTGGAGCAGCTGCAGAGTAGAGCAACGAATCATTAATTAGCTTAAGTATTTTACACTCAGTGGTTGATAATTACTTATATCTTGCGTTAGTTAGTTAGTTAGCTAGTTAGTTAGTTAGTTAGTTAGTTAGGTAGTTAGGTGGTTAGGTATTTAGTTAGCTTTAGTTAGTTTAATGCTACAAACTCTGATGAAGTAGGCTACCTAACATCATAGCACTAGTATTAATTATTCTTATTGTGATTGTGTCATTTATGTTCCTGTTGATGTGTTTGTTGTCAAAATAAACTGCAGGCTCTGGCTCATGTTTTGATGACTCGACTCTGAGAATGAGTTTTTTTTGTCCCTAGTGCCAATGATGAACCCTGTGCCAGTCAATGCCAGTGTTACATCAATAATTTACAGTGTGCTTGACAGGAAGATGGAGGCTGCGGGATCATATGAAAGCCTCTGGCGTGCGTGCTGTACCCAGAGTCTCCTCTTAATTTATTCCTGACTTCCTGGAAGCCATGATTACTCAAAATGAGTCCTGCCAAATCTCATTTTTCAGATAGCGATGTGACCAGACCTGTAGCAAGAAACAACTCTCTCTTTCACTCCCTTTCTCGCTCTCTCTCTCTCTCTCTCTTTTTTTCCTCTGTCTACTGATTGGTATTCCTCCTTTATTTATTCAGTATTCTCTTCTTCCCTATTTTTCGTGTCTTTCTCTTGATTTTTCCTGGTCAGTGTGTTTGGGTGTTCCGTGTTCACAGCATGAATTGTGTTTGTTCTGACTCATCGTGTCTGTGCCGTGGGGGTGTACAGTCTGTTTCTCTATGGTTTTCTCCCTATCTTTTACTCCTTTATTATCCCTCTCTCTCTCTCTCTCTCTCTCTCTCTCTCTCTCTATCTCTCTCTCTCTGTCTCTATCTATCTTTACCTCTCTCTGTGTCACTACTCACTATTGTAGTCCCTTTTTCAAACTCCCACCACCTGTTGTTTCTCACAGGTTCCTGGTCAGCTTCATGGTGGACGCCCGGGGCGGCTCCATGAGGGGCAGTCGCCATGATGGCATGCGCATCATCATCCCACCCAGGAAGTGCCAGGCCCCGACGCGCATCACGTGCCGCCTGGCCAAGCGACACCGCCTGGCCTACCCGCCACCCATGGTGGAGGGAGAGGGGCTGGTCAGCAGGCTGGTGGAGATGGGGCCCGCTGGGGCACAGTTCCTAGGGTGAGCCTGCCTGCCCGTCTGCCTGCCTGCCATTTTGGCTCAAAAGCATTCTTCTGTGGCAGACATTGTGGATCAAATGCGATAGATTCTGTGAATGAAGCTGTAGTGACTTCCTAAAATTGGGTGGGTCTCTAAAGGATCGAAATATCTAAATAGCTAAAGCAGTACTTGGCAACACGCTCTTTGGCAGCACAGTTCTTGGCAGATATATTGTGGTGGTGTCCTGCACCACACTGATTTATTCTCAGTCTGCAGAAGCCCCTTTAAAAGCTCAGATAAGGGATTGCTTGTAGAACAGTGGGAACCTTCTGAGTTGGGCCTATGATTTTAATGTTTTTTAGGAGAATCATTTCCTTTGACATGAACAGTACATCATGTACAATATCAAATAGGCTACAAGGCTTCAGTGTCGAAAATGGTAGCTAGTATGGCTATTTAAACTGCACTCTTTCTGTTTTTCTAAACTTGGCTACATTGTAACAGTGGAAATACTCAAATTTGGCTACACAGCATTCTCATAGTAATGTAATATAATACAATATAATATAATATAACATTGAAGTAATGTAGTTTTATTTACTATACTACAACAGCAGCAATATCCCTCTCGACCTTCAAAAAGCTTGTGAAAACCCTTCTCTTCCAAGACTGCTTTCCTTCCTAACAAAACTAATCTCTACTAACCATCTCTTTATATAGGTGCCTTCAATGTTCTCTACACATCTGTTAGCTATTATGTCCTCCTTTTGTAAGTCGCTTTGGATAAAAGCGTCTGCTAAGTGTACAGTAATGTAATGTAATGATATTTTTTATTCACACAATGGGACTTTACTTAATAATCACCTCAAAAACTAAACTCACTTATGGCTGAGTGGTGCTAGTAATTATCCTGGTATTATTGTGGTCATGTCATTTAGGTTCCAGTGTCTGCCCGGTGTTTCTGTGAGTCCTTAGCTCAGTTGCACTGTGTCTCCCTGCTGCAGGCCTGTGATCGTGGAGATCCCCCATTTTGGCTCCATGCGGGGGAAGGAGAGGGAGCTGATCGTGCTCCGCAGTGACAACGGTGACACGTGGAAGGAGCATCAGTATGACTGCCGACCCGAAGAGCTCCTAGTGCTCCTCAATGGCATGAATGAGGGTACAAGAATAAACACACGTTTATCCATGCAGTTTTGTAGCCTGGTAAACCCGCCCCTCGTACTTCATTTCATTTTGTACAGAGGGTCTGGACCGGAATCTCTTGAGGGTCATTTAGCAAGTCGAAGCAAGACCGATCCAATCAGCGAACAGAGGGTGTGTTCGTTAGCCGTGACGTTGACCTTATGTGCTACATTTGAATTGTAGTGCGTAGGTAGGCTAATTGCATACGTGACGACCAGGCGTTAGCGATTGGGTAAAGGCAGATGCACTTTTTTTAAACTTCAGCAGAGTCCACACCTCCAACAAATCATTTCTGACGGTCTCTGTTCCAGACCCTCTGTACAAAATGAAATTAAGTACGAGGGGCTGGTAGAATAGAATAGAATAGAATAGAATAGAATAGAATAGAATAGAATAGAATAGAATAGAATGCCACCTTTGCTTGGAATGGATTAGAGTAGAACAGAGCAAAATGTAATAGAATAGAACAGAATAGAATACAATGCCACTTTTGCTAAAATAAAACAAAATACAATACAATACAATAGAATCCCACAGAGTTGGATGTGTTGAATAAAGCACTTGGATTGTTCCTGTCAGCTTTTTTTTTTGTTTAGTTGAAGTAATGATTATTTACGTGTTTGTTTCCAGAGCTGGACAGCCCCGCTGAGCTGGAGTCAAAACGCATTTGTCGGATTGTGACCAGGGATTTCCCACAATACTTTGCGGTGGTGTCACGGATCAAACAGGAGAGCGACTACATGGGGCCAGAGGGTGGCGTGCTGTCCAGTGAGACTGTCCCAATGGTGAAGGCAGCATTCCCGCCTGGTGCTCTCACTAAGAGGATCCGAGTGGGCCTGCAGGTAGGACACGTCACCTGACCTGTGTGTGTGTGTGTGTGTGTGTGTGTGTGTGTGTGTGTGTGTGTGTGTGTGTGTGTGTGTGTGTGTGTGTGTCTGTTGGGCTTCTGTGTATGTGGCACTATGTTAGCACTTGCTTTCCTTTTTAAGAACACAGCAGGGGTTTTGTGAGAATATATCTCTGTGTCGGTGTGTGTGTGTGTGTGTGTGTGCGTGCGTGTGTGCATGTGTGTATAGCCCCGACATACTGTGGATTTTCATACCACCAATGTTACCAGCACCCAAAGGACACTGAAGGTTTTGACCTATCCTGTCCTCAGTCATTAACCCCTCCCTCTTTCACCAGGCTCAGCCAATCCCAGAGGACCTGGCCTACATTGTGGTGGGTAACCGTGCCTCCTTCAGTCCCATTGTCACCGTGGAGCCACGGCGAAGGAAGTTCCACAAACCCATCACCATGACGATCCCCGTGCCACCACGGGTACGCGAGGCGGCCGCCAGCGGGCGGAAGGGTGACCTTGCCCCCGGCCTGAGGCTTCTCTGCAGCATCACAGGTCAGTCTGAGAGCCCTGGCACACATTCTACTACAGTGCACAGCTGCTTCTAGAACTACCTACACATTCTAGAATGCACGTAGAATGTTCTGGAATGCATTTCTAGAACACTTTTCACATTCTACACCATAGAGCAGATGCTACAGACAATTCCACATTCTAGAATACGTAAGACATTCTGGAACCTGTCATTCTACAACACTTTTCACATTCCACAGCACGTTTACAGTTCAGAATTCATTCAACCCAGAGTGCCAACCTAATTAAATTTGTGTGTGTGAGTGTGTGTGTGTGCATGTGTGTGTGTGTGTGTGTGTGTGTGTGTGTGTGTGTGTGTGTGTGTGTGTGTGTGTGTGCGCGCGCATGCGTGTGTGTGTTGTAGGAGGAACTGCTCCTGCTCAGTGGGAGGACATTACCGGCACTACGCCACTGTCCTTTGTCACAGACTGTGTGTCCTTCACTACCAATGTGTCTGCCAGGTAAGTCATTTTTCTTCCTGTCCCCCATACACACACACTCTCCCTCTCCCGCTCCCTCTCTCTCTCTCTCTTCCTCCTTTTTCATCTGAACTACAAACATGCATGCATCTGTGAGTACATACTGTACAAAACAAACACCCAATTAATATTCACAGGATACAGACTATTCAGCAATACTTGTTTACCACTGATTATCATGTTATATACTTATATGTATGTGCGTGTGTATATGTGTGTGTGTGTGTGTGTGTGTGTGTGTGTGTTGTACAGCCTGGAGGCCTTAGTGCATTAGAGCATACAGCATCTGTTTTTCTCCGCAGTATTTGCTTAAGGACACAGAGTTCACTTTCCTTGCCCTTGCGCGGCCAATTCGTTTAATCGCAAGCATCACCATGCGTATTATCACGTCAAACTCTTAGGACGCTGGCATGATGTTGCTGCTGAATGCAGCTGCCTGAGAGAAATGAGATTTGGAATATGATTTGATTAGGGGACAGGCTGAGGAGATACAGTGAAAAATAGATCTAAAAAATACATCCGCATCTGCAGCCATACAGTATGTCACGGCTCCTAATTTGAAAACAAATAAGACAGAAGTACATCTTAACGTGTGAAGTCTTAGCATGTCA
>CM050204.1:13518541-13588541 GCA_027475355.1 Coilia nasus | reverse complement strand
TCCTCTGCCTTTACCCAGAGTGCAATGCAACACGGAACTCAACAAGGAAGCTGCTGGTTCCATGGAGAACTTGGGCCAGATCAAAGCCGTGCATGTGTCTTTGTGTATTGTGTGTGTGTGTGTGTGTGTGTGTGTGTGTGTGTGTGTGTGTGTGTGTGTGTGTGTGTGTGTGTGTGTGTGTGTGTGTGTGCATGTGCACGTGTGGGTGCTCGTGGGTGTGTGTTTGTGTGTTTGTGTGTTTGTGTGTGTGTGTGTGTGTGTGTGTGTGTGTGTTTGTGTGTGTGTGTTGCTTCCTGCCAGCTCATGAGCATTACTGCACCTGCAGTGTCTGAGTCAGCACAAATAAGCAACGAAGCTGTCACTGTGGAGGTGAACTTAGCTTATGCATGAGTGACAGCCAATCAAAAGACAGCACAAATTTCTACTGTGATTCACTAATCTGTATTTACACATCAAAGGTATAGTAGACCACATGGAAAGTATGACTTTCTATTCTATTTTTATGACTATTTTGAAAGAGTCTCTGCCATTTTAGCATTAATTTAAGGTCATTCCACTACACAAAATAGTAGTTAGGATTTCCATTAAACTTATTTAGGTTAGCTGATAGTTATTTGGCTGAACAAGATGCCCCAGCAGTAGTAATTTTAGACCGCGGGGATTTAGGTTTCTTATTGCAATAACTAAGATGCACATTAGTAAATGGGATGGAAATCTGGTGTCGTTATAGTTGCAGGTCAAGTAGCACCCAGGTACCCTAAACATTTTTTGCTTAAAGTCATTTGTTTTGTTTGATTATTTTTCCAGAATGAAAACAAAGAGCGACGTCATGCCTTTGCATCTCTAGCTTTGCGTAAACGCTACAGCTATCTGTCTCCCCCAGCCTCCAGTGAGTTCTGATTTCCTCCTTTTGACACACACACACAAACACAAACACACACACTCACACACACACATACACACACACACACACACACACACACACACACACACACACAAATAAACATGCACATATAATGTAATGTCTCAGTAGAGAATATGTGCAATTTTGCAGAACAAATATAACAGTTGCAAAACATTTTTATTGCAGTCTTTGCAGAAGTCATAATCAGTTGTAAATTAAAATTCAGTATCACACAATTGAGTAATCAGTAATGAAAAAGAACTATTGTGTCATGCAAGGTTGCATTTAGATGAGTGTATGCAAAGGGGTTATTGTATTAATGTAGTTATTAAGTATTTTATTAGGTTTTAATGTCTTTACCAATATTGTGTCATACTATTTAGTCATGTTTACATCATCCCACATTGCATGTCATTGTCATGGCACACATTGCATGGTTTATTGAAGCCTTTCTTTCAGTCATGTCTGTTGGTTTTGCCCAGAGTAAATGTTATTTTTTCTATGTCCCTCACATTTCATGACATGTTTATGTTGGTTGCTAAATGTGAAAAAAAAAATGAAATAAAGCTTCTATTTTACATACTTTGCATACCTCCTTCTCCATTATTTTACAAGCTGCTTGGCTCTTATTGGCTTTTCTGACTGTGGTAAAAGCTTGAGTTACACAAAGGTGTCATATCGTAAGCATCAAAATCACTCACAAGTAGGCTACACAGTTGCCCTCTTACCTAAGGTGTAATCAGTAAACATCTTTGACGAAAGTATGTGGGAGACTAAACCACCTTGGTGCTTAAAATGCTCATATTGCAACTGTTTTGTTTA
The DNA here is from genome assembly GCA_027475355.1 of Coilia nasus. Classification (NCBI taxonomy): domain Eukaryota; kingdom Metazoa; phylum Chordata; class Actinopteri; order Clupeiformes; family Engraulidae; genus Coilia; species Coilia nasus. The sequence continues at coordinate 13,586,815 of CM050204.1, read as the reverse complement.
GTGGTAAATATACATTATGAGTAGCATATTACCTCTCTTTGCATATTAAACCCTTGTGTGTTCCTAAATCTACCCTCGATAGTACTTATCGATTAAGTCCAGGATTCTATTTAGAGGTCATAATTAACAGCATGAAGTTTATGAAAAGTCAATAAGGTGACTATTTTCTTTGTCAATACCAGTGTGCTTGCCCTTTCTGCATTTAAACACACAGTGTGTCTATTATGTTTGGTATCATTTTGGTTTGAAGTTCATTTGTACATTTCCATCTTTCCTTTGTTTCATTTATTGTCTTCTTCAGTACTGCCTACATCACTCCAAAACTGAGTTCCATCGTCATCTCCCAGAAAAGATGTCTGATGCTATGCCTATGTTTTACTAATCGCTAACTCTCTAACAAGTTTTTCTCTCTCTTTGTTTTTTTTTTTCCTTTAACAATTTCCGTTGCTTTTTGTTCCATTGCTCCTTATTATTTTCATGCTCCTTTTATAATTTGGCTTATTTAAGAAACAGCTGATCGAGAGAACACACCACAGCAAAAAGCCTCAACTATGCCCCAACAGCAGCAGGCTCCGGGCTATGCTTACAAGCCTGTCTTTTCAACGCGATCCTACCAGTCATGGTCGTCTAACACTCCCGTTCACACGCCCAGCCAGGCCAAGTCTGGCTTCGGATCCCTGTCCAGCTCCTCCTCCAACACCCCCTGTGTCTCTCCACTAAAATCCGTCTGGTCCATCAACTCAGCTTCCCCCATCAAGTCAGTCATCGGAGGCTCCCCAGCTGCTTCTGTTAGATCCTCTAGTGACATAGGTTCCCCTGCCCGCTCGTATAGAACCATATCCTCTCCGATAAAGACAGTGGTGCAGCAGGCCCAGTACCCAGTCCAGTCCTCCCCCACACTTGTGTCATCCCCTGTGAAAAGTGCCCCTGATCCTGTGTCAGTAAAAGGCCTGGCTGCCCTGCAGGCCAGAACTTCCCCTGTGCCACCCAGCGGGTCCATTCTCGAGAGGTCCTCCATCGCCATGACCCCACCGGCCTCCCCCAAATCTTCCCTGAGCATGTACAGCTCCACTTTGCCCTACAAGAAAGTGGTAACCTCCACTGCCTCAGTCACATCTTCACCAATCAAAACTGTCCCAGGTCTCTCCTCTGTTCGGACCAGCACTGATCCCTCTGCGGTTTCAAGGGGACTGTTCTCATCACTGTCCTCACCCCTGAAGTCAAATGCAGCCACAAGCACTGCAGCACTGATAAACGGGACAGTTTCCCCAAGCAAATATCGCTCTGCCTCTCCAACCTCTCTCCTATCAAGCACTCTACAAGAGCGGATCCAGGCTACAACAAACGCAGCTACAACCAGTGTTAATGCCGCCCTTGACGAGGTGGAAAAAACATTCAACTCCTGTTCGGCCTCAGGCTATGGCACATTAAAGTCCATGTCTTCCACGCCTTCTTCCTCATATCAGTCATTCCGCTCCTCTGCTTCCAATTCCTTTTATGCCAACATCAGGGCCCCGCCACCCACCACCGCATCTGCCACATCAAGCACCGTCACAGTTCCTGTTTATTCTGTCATCAACGTCTTACCTGAGCAGCACCAATTTAAAAAGCTTCCAGACGTGTCTAAATCAGCTGCTGCCCTCTTGTCCCCTAGAAAGACAGTCCCCCCAGAACCCAGCAAACAGTCCCAGTCTTCCTTTGCCAGGACTTTGTCACCAGTCAAAACTCCCATGTTCATGTCTCCCTCGGTTCTTAAGTCTACTGCCTCCACACCCCCCCTCTCTTCCAGCCAAGAGATACTAAAAGATGTGGCTGACATGAAAGAGGACTTGATCAGGATGTCGGCCATATTGCAGACAGACACCAACTCATCCACAAAAAGCCTACACACTGATTCTCCCAAAGAGAAAATGGAGGATGAGGAGCCTTACAGAATAGTGGAAAAAGTTAAGCAGGATCTTGTCAAAGTCAGTGAGATACTGACAAAAGATGTGTTGAGAGATGGCAAAGTCCCCCGGAAACCAAGCATTGAAAATGAGGATGAGATAGATGACAGCCAAAACAACAACTGGAGAAGTCCACCCCGCTATGAGACAGTGGCCCACCAGACTAAATCAAAGACCATACCCGACAGGGATTTCAACCTAGCAAAAGTGGTTGACTACCTTTCACATGACATTGGTGCTAGCCCCCTTTCCAAAATTGCAGAGGCCAAGCAAAGGAATGAGGAGATGAGGAGAGAGGGGGAGGAGAAACAGAAGCGAGTGCTTAAGCCTGCCATAGCCATACAAGAGCACAAGCTCAGAATGCCCCCATCTAACATGCGCCCCTCTGCCTCAGAGAAAGAACTCTGTAAGCTCGCCGAAGCCTTGTTTGGAAACGATGGTGCATTGGATTCCCCAGATGACATATCTCATGACCAGGACAAGAGTCCACTCTCAGACAGTGGCTTTGAGACAAGGAGTGAGAGGACACCTTCTGCCCCTCAGAGCGCTGAGGGAATGGGACCCAAGGTCCTCTTCCAGGATGTGCCAATCCCACCTGTTATTACTGAAACTCGAACAGAGGTTGTCCATGTCATACGGAGCTATGAGCATCCGGATGACATTCATGAATCCACCATGGAGGAAACGAGAGTGTCTAGACCACCTGCCCAGTGTATCGACATGGAGCCCAGATCTCCTGGAGGATCCATTAAAGATCGGGTCAAAGCCTATCAAGCAAAGACCAACTTAGATGAGGACTCTATGATGGGAAAAGGCATGAGGGTAAAAGAGGAGACACACATTACAACAACAACTCGCATGGTCTACCATAAGCCTCCCACTAAGGAAAATACATCTGAGAGACTGGAAGAAACTATGTCTGTAAGAGACATCATGAAAGCTTTCCAGTCAGGTAGAGATCCCTCCAGGGAACTATCAGGCCTGTTTGAGCATAAGGCTGGAGGTGAAGGCCACAGAGGAGAATCTTCAGCAAGGCCCTGTGATAGGGACATGTCCGGAATGCCCAAAGTAGAGAGAATTATTGAGGTTCACATTGAGAAAGGGAACAAATCAGAGCCAACTGGAGTCATCATACGTGAGACTAAAAAACACCCGGAAAAGGAGATGTACATCTATCAGGGCAACAGTGGGGTGAAGGAATATCCTACCAGAGGACAGGAAGAGGAGGAGCAAGAGGAACCCCTTCCTTGCTATTTGGACTCCTCACGAGTGAACACACCTGTGTCTCAGGAAGATGACAGCCGGCCTAGTTCAGCTCAGCTTATGGCAGATGACTCCTACAAAACTTTGAAGCTTCTGAGCCAGCACTCTGTGGAGTACCAAGATGATGAGTCATCTGAAGTTAGAGGAGAGTCTTACAAATTTGCAGAAAAAATGCTCCACTCTGAGAAATTTGACTCTTCACACTCAGATTCTGATGAGTCAGTGATTGATAGGTCTCGTATGCAGGGCCCCGACAGGAATGTATATGAGGAGGGAAGCCGGCGTGGCTGCATGAGGGATTACATGTTAAAACCTTCAAAAAATTCCTCAGATAGATCAAACCCAGATGGTCAGTATGACAAACTAACATTGCTCCAGTACTCCTCAGAGCCAGGTAGCCCTAAACAGTCTGTATGGATGCGAGTCACAGAGGATAGGCAAAGCAAAAGCAAAAGCAGGGAGAAAGTCTATGAGGACAGGGTAGACAAGACTGTCAAAGAGGCAGAGGAGAAACTAAGTGAGGTTTCTCAGTTTTTTCGTGACAAAACAGAGAAATTAAATGATGAGCTGTCATCACCTGAGAAAAAGTCCCGCCGCCCAGACTCTAGGGAAACGAGGTCAGGGCCAAGTTCCACACGGAGCAGCCCTGAGAGATCAGTGTACCGGAATGGGGGGAGCGGAGAGGAGTGGAGCAGGGACAGATTTAGAGATAGATATGGGTCAAATGACAGAAAATGTGCCAGCTTGCCAAGTAGCCCAGAGAGGCGTGCCCTCTTTCAGTATGGTGATGAAAAGCAGAAACAGACAGATGTCTCATCGACAAGCAGTTTGAGTGACACTTCAAAATCATTCCAGCCGTCCACTTCTAAAGTCAGTTCTGTAAGGATGAAGTTTGAGGCAGAGGCTCAAAAACAAGATAAGGGTCCTCAGTGGGGTAGTCAAAACTCACCCTCCCCTATCAGAAGGCTCTCTGAAAGCAAGTCACAAGCCTATCAAGTTTTTGCAGGTTCCAGTAGTCCTAAATCAGCAGAATCTTCCAGCCGAGAACAAAGTCCAAAGAAAGACCATGATCAGGAAGGCAGTCCAAAAAATGGACAAAGCTATTATGTAAGAGGAGCCCAGGCCTATTCCCAGAATCAGTCAGGTGACAGAAACAAAGCCCCTCACAAAGGTTCCTCTCCCAAACATAACACCAGTATGAAAGAGCAAGAGTCAGAAGAAAAAAAAACTTACAAGACCTGGGAAGGCCATGGCAATGGACACCACAGGGCCCACAATGAGAGTGAGGGGGAAATAGCCACTAAGGAGGAGACCACCAAAAAAATTATTTACACAGAGCTTGTGATCCGAGAAGATAGCAGCAGTTCTGATCAGTGTAACAGAGCTGTAAAAAAAAACTCGGAATCACAAATTCCTGTTAGGGTATCATCTAGTTTTATAAACCATCATCAGAGTAGTACATTAAAGTTAGATAATTCAGTCAAAGCTCATGATAGGGGTAGTTCACAAATACCCACATTAGCTAGAAATCGGCTGAACTGTAGCTCTGACGATAACAAATCATCTAGTGATTTGTCATCCATAGGATCAGACTCGATTGCTACTGTAATTTGCAATGGTGTCGAAAGTGATCAAGTAGAGTATATGGAAAAGGTGTCACCTGTTGCAACTGCAGAGAGTTTTAAAGACATCAAACCTCTACCAGTTTATGTTAGCATTCAAGTGGGCAAGCAGTATGAGAAGGAAACTGCCACAGGGCAGCTGAGCACATACAAAAAGATAGTAAGTCATGAAAGTCGGACAGTACATGAAACTAGGGGAGCATTTTACACTGTAAAACAAAAGCAGCCTCCCTCTCCCCAAGGTAGCCCAGAGGATGACACGCTGGAACAGGTGACCTTCTTGGACAGTTCTGGAAAAAGCCCAGTCACCCCAGAGACTCCAACATCTGAAGAAGTAAGCTATGACCTTACCTGCAGAACACCAGAATCTGTCATCGGTCCAATGGCAAACATGCCAAGTCCAATACCTGAGGAGTCTGAAGAAGAGGACCAGGGCAAGACTTTCATCTTTAATGAGCCTAAAGCAGCAATGTCTTCAGAAAAACAGAAAGGAAACCAAGAGCCCCCCAAAAGGCCAAAAGACAAACGAGTTGCTTATATTGAGCTTCCACAGTCTCCTTCTGCAGAGGGAGAGCTGTCTGAACCTGAAAAGAAAGGGTCATGTCCCTCCTCTGAGGCTGAGACAGAGATGATGGAAGTGAACCTCCAAGAAGAGCATGACCGGCACCTCCTTGCAGAACCTGTCATACGAGTCCAGCCTCCCTCTCCCCTTCCCCCTGGGGCTGACGAGAGTGACTCGAGTGATGATGAGTCAGTGTTCCAGCCCATTCCACTCAAAAAATACAGTTTCAAGATGGCTGAAGAGAGCCCTGAACCAAAACAAACAAGGCAGAAGAAGGATAGAAATGGTACACATCAAAAAGAATCAGCTTTGAATGGTGTAGAGAAAGGAGATGATATTGAGCTTGAAGCAAATGGCAATGATCAGTCCATCACAGACTGCTCAATAGCAACTACAGCAGAGTTCTCCCATGACACAGATGCCACAGAAATTGATTCCTTGGATGGCTATGACATGCAAGATGAGGATGATGGTCTGAGTGACCCAAAAACATCAAGCCTCTCAAATGATGGAAAACCAGGTGATCGTTCTTTCAGCCAATCCAAGCTTGAGGTCATTGAGGAAGAAAGTTCGCCAAATGAGGAGGGTGCAGGGGGAAAGGCTAAAACAAAAAGCAACTCAAAAGAGAATACAGAAGAAGGGGATGAGTGTTTCACCCTGGAGGGAAGGCACCCAGATAGGCAAGGACTTGAAAGCTGGACAGATGACTTGAACACCACTTTTAAAACTGTTGCCACCAAGGGTCTAGAGTTTGATCCATGGTCCACGAAAGAGGGCGAGGACTTTGACTCTAAAGGAAAAGATGAGGACCCCAAGCCTTTTGGTTTGTCTGTAGAGGACAAGTCTCAGGCGACCACACCAGACACTACCCCTGCTAGAACTCCTACTGATGAGAGTACACCAACTAGTGAGCCAAATCCTTTCCCCTTCCATGAGGGCAAGATGTTTGAGATGACTCGCAGCGGTGCTATTGACATGAGCAAGCGGGACTTTGTTGAAGAAAGACTTCAGTTTTTCCAGATTGGTGAGCATACCTCTGATGCTGGGAAACCAGGGGACATGGGGAAAGTGGGCAGGAATACAGGACTAGTGGCCTCCCAGGCAAAGACAGGGGAGAGAGCTGTAGAGGGGAAAGTAGAGGCCACCACAGCCAGCACACCATCCATGGCCAGCCCCAGTCAGCCCAGCTCCGGCTGTCTGGATTCCTCACCTTGTGACCTTGCAGAGATTGCCTCCTCTTGCACAGTCACTGCCTCTAAGGTTGACCCCAAATTACGTACGCCCATTAAAATGGGAATCACTGCCTCCATTACAATAAAGAAAGATACTGGTTCAGCTGAGTTAGCAGATGTTAAGACAGAAATATCAGAAAGTCTAATGGCAGAATATATTAGCTTAAACAGCAATATTGTTGATAGCAAGTTTGGCAGCAAGCACTCTGAAACAAAGCCAGGTGATAGGAGCGATCTGCCTACTGAGAATTGCAATAATAACAACAATCTAGAATCATCTAGTGTTCAGGCCAACTACATCCAGCGGGGAAGCGTAGTTTTTAATTTACAGACATCCTCTCAGCCTACTCTTCAGAAGGCCAGTAGAATAGAGGCCCAGATCAGTAAAGATACCATAGAAAGAGAAGAGGAAAAGTCTTGCACTCAGAATGAACAAAGGAAAGCTGATATACCCAAGGAGTCAGAGGTCAGGCAGCCCAAGTCGAGACTCCCCGTCAAAGCCTCTGGATTTACATTTCAGAGTTCAACCTCAGGGAAACAGAAACCCAGGCAAGTTGTAAGGCCAGAAGCTAGGAAAGGAGCCACTCCTGCCCCAGTGCCCCTAGAGCCCAAATCCAGAATCCCAGTGAAAGATGTCAAAGCAAATAGCACACTGGTCTCCCCAGTCACAGCTCAGGTAGCACCGAGGCTTATCAGGCCGAAGGCAGAGAAGGCAGTCATGCAGGTAGTCAGTGCCTCGAAGCCGCTGCCCAAAATCAGTCTGCCAGGTGTCTCAGGTACAGTGAGCGAGGCAGTGGCAGTGGCATCTAGGCAGTCGGACCTAAGTGAAGTATGTAGACGTTCCATCGAGTTTTTTGAAAGCGTTAGCGGGGAGACACTTAGGCTGGCAAAGCGTCTGTCAGATGAGGAGAGGCAGAGGTGCGGGCAGGGAGAGCAGTCACAGTCCGAGGAAGACAGCAGCCGCAGCAGCACCTCCACCTCCAGGAGCAGCTCCCTGTCGGACCCCTCTCAGCCATCACAGCCCTCCAACTCCGCCGGCTCCGCCCGTGGGGCTGTGCCCTCCAGGGCAAAGGTCACCAGGGGGTCGGGAGGTGAGAGGAAGAGGAGCCGGCGGACTGGAGGCGGAAAGGAGGGGCGGCAGGTGGCAGGGACTCGCGGGGCGCCCCCCGTCGCGGAGATCAAGCCTAGTTTGTAAAACTTTACTAGATTTTCATATTGATCCTTATTAGTTGCATGAGCCGTTGTGATTGGTTAATTGATTTGATTTGACTTGTCTTGACTGCCTGTGGCGTGTTTACCTGTAGATGTCATTATCGTCATACTTGTCATCCCTGTACTCTGTGTTACTGTGCTGTAGTGTCCTTGTCAGATACGACCCTCCACTCTCTCTCCCAGCTATTCTCTTAATCTTTACAGAAAGATTACACTAGCTGTACCAAGATACTGGGCTACTAGACCAACTACTATTTGCCCACAAAGGCATTCTGTCTGTCTGTTTGTGTGTTTGTACAGACATGTGTCTGATTTGTTATCCTAGTGTCAGTGTTGAGTTAACCAGACCATACAGGTATCTGCATGCTTAGTCCTTCTCACTCTTTATAGCAGATGTCTTCACTCCACTGTAGAACTGTATCCACATCTGTCAAATCTTTTAACCTGTTACCTGTTGGCTTTTTGTGTTCTTTTCTATACAATTATTTCCTGTTACTGCCTGCATATAGACTTTGTGGTAAACATATTCACAAACACACCACTGGTTTATCTAGTACTCTCTGGAACCCTTTTCTTGCCATTCACAGCACTAACCTACAGTTGAAATTTTAAAGATTAATTTTTGTTTTTTAAACACAATCTGTTGTCCCCTTGTCTTTGAAAACTAGTCAGTTTCCCTCTTTTTAAAATTCAGCAAGTTTTTAAGGAGTAGTGTTTGGCCAGAAAAGTGAACAGGGTCCAAGATCTTTTTTTCCTGAGGTGTATGTAGAACTATATAAATACAACACTAATGTGTGTGTGCTGTCTTAATGTTATGTCTTTCAGGTCCTCAAAGCCCTTGTGAAAGGACAGACCTCCGAATGGCCATTGTGGCTGATCACCTTGGACTCAGCTGGACGGGTGAGACACTATTGTGATTTTTCTGTCACCCACTTACACCTGATAGTATCTATACAAACACTGCATATGAAATGAAATGTATTAAAACTATGTATACAATTAAATGTATGAACACTGCATGTATAAAAAACCTTGAACTTCTTTAGTGATATATGCTGGACATGCATCTGCTGGACATGATTTGAATATTGAGTGCTCCAGGAACCTTCAATCATCATTTAATATGAGAAAACATGTTTCACTTGCCAGTATAGACCATATGCCAGTATAGACATCAGACTGTGTGAATGAACATCTAGAAGTGACCGTTTCAAAGCCAGGTTTAAAGGTTGGGACCAACAGAACATTGGGTTTTTTTGTTTGAAAGCAAGACACCATAAGGCATGACTCACTGTTTGGGTTAGCAGAAACAATTGTGCTTTAAGCTTTACGATCAAACCACAAAACACATGTCACTTACAAGCTGTTCTTAAGCCACTGTTTGTTCACATAAGCTTATTCCACCGATGTTGCTGTGACTGCTGACCCTTGACAGTCTATTATGTTCTTGGGAAGTGGTGTTTTCAGGAGCAAACCATCTGTACTTTTCAGTGGCACACCATCTGTAAATCATGTGGGAATATGGGCTATATTGAGAGTACTCGACTACAGCATACGACGGAACTAGTCTAGGCTTGATCTTGCTTATTTTTGGTGGTGGTGCTGTTGTTGTTGTTGTCGTTATCATTGTTAGTGGTAGTAGTTGCAGTAGTTAATTTGTATTCCACTTAACTGATGAAAACTCTTGGAATGCTTGTCACTCTTGTCACTCTGGATAAAAGTGTCTGCTAAGTGTAATGTAGTGTAATGCTTTAACACCATTAACAGTGTCAGAAATAAAGTTTAAATACAGTCTTACATGGAATAGCGACAGTGGGCAAGTGTGATTTTTAGTCCGTGGCCTTGACGTCGGAGGCTCCAGAAAAGAAATAAACACTTGGGTAGTGTACTCTTCAAGGACATGCAAGGCATATGTTAAAAAAAAAAAAAAAAAAAAAAAACGATGACTCCTAACAACTTTAAAATGTCACCTGGAAGAGCACACAGATTGTGCAGTCATGCCATCAGGGCTTTTGGTCCCTTTTGGATTTGATTTTAAAAAATCAAAATGTACTGAAGTCACCTCTGCCCAAGCACCTGTGTAGTGACATTTCAGTGTGTGTGTGTGTGCGTGTGTATGTGTTTCAGTTGAATAGCAAGGGAAGTGCTGCTATTATTCCCCCCCCCCCCCCCCCCCCCCCCCCCACACACACACACACACACACACAGGGATTTTTTTTGGCAAGGTTCTTACAGTAAAGTAATGGTTTCTACAAAACACAGAATTGGTTCTGCGATAGAAGGCATTGCAGTTGGGCCATTTTCAAACATTGCCCCCTGCTGTTCTCATGAAGCATTGCAATGCAGCACAAGTCAAAAGTGCCTTGGTCAGGAAGTAGCTTAAAAAATGCATTTTATTTCTGTTTACATCCACCCATTTTGTCAGTACCTATTTATTTCAGGAATGTATCTCTCTGTATTACTCTTTATTTACTATTGTGGAATATTCTGGATTCTGGAAACTATTGTTTCTTTAGAAAGGCTTAGAGCAAGACAGAAAAGAGAGAGAGAGAAAGAAAGATTGATTCTGTCTGTACAGTAGCTAGGGGGATGTAGCACATTGTTTGTTTGTTTTTCGTGTGTTGCAGAGGTGGCTCGTGAGTTGAACTTCTCTGTGGATGAAATCAACCACATCCGTGTGGAGAACCCGAACTCCCTGATGGCTCAGAGCTTCATGCTGCTCAAGAAATGGGTCAGCCGCGAGGGAAAGAACGCCACGAGTAAGGATTCTCACCCATTCCTTTTTTTAATCTGTTTCTTTTGTTCACCTCTCCCTTTCACATTATCTTCCTTTTTATCTTTCCCCACTTCTTCTCAGGCTCCCATTATTTCATTCACTGTCTTGATAATTTGAAATGTCTTCTTTTTCTTATTCTTATCATTTTCATTCTTTTTTTCACTCTTTCTTTTTCTCTCCATCTGTCTCTTTTCCCAGCTTTATCTTTCATCTTGTGCATGCTTTTAAATGCTTCTCTTGTGACTTAATGTAATTCTTCTTTTCCTCCCATAGCGGACACCCTGACTGCTGTGTTGACCAAAGTGAACAGGATGGACATAGTGACTTTGCTGGAAGGGCCCATATTTGACTATGGTAACATTTCAGGCACCCGAAGTTTTGCAGATGATTGCGCTGTGTACCAGGATCAGGCTGATGGTAAATTTTAGGTCCATCTAGCAGACCTCCTTCCCCATCCCTCCCCTTATGCCGTTTTTCCGTTTCGCAAAGTCTCCCTATCTCTTCTGTTTTTCTTCCCTGTTTATTTGGTAGCAAGGCACCTGAAACCATTGCCTTACTCCTTACAAAAGATGTGGGGAAATTAAGACATTTAAAGATTCACTCAGGTATTTTGTATGTTCAGCCAGACACTCTGTAGTTAGTTAGAATCAGGGATTGGGAGACCATGCTGAAAAACCCAGTCCATAAATACAGGAAAGTTACTTTTCTTTGTCAACCTGAACGATACACAATGCCTTTTGTGAGTGAGAGATACCCCACGTGTTTTTTTTTGTTGTTGTTTTTTTTTAACACGCATTTTTATATTTAAGATGGAATTTTGATTGGTTGGTTGTTTTATTTTTTGTTTGTTTGTTTGTTTGTTTGTTTGTTTCCCCCCCTGCTCTGAGCAGTTTTCTCCCTCCCCCCTGCCCACTCATATGCATGTTGGTGTACATGCATGTAGATGATCATTTGGAGCAAAGCATTACAGCATGATGCTTTCTAAACAACTAGGGATGATTAGGAAGATCAATTCGGACGCCTGACCAGCCTTTGGATTTAATTAGTAGTTGACTGTGACACTAATTAAACAGCACTGCGTGAGAGTAATGAATGAAGTTCTTATAATTTAATTTCCTTCGGTCCACAGAGCTCTTTGTAGAGCTTGTTTGAGCACTGTAATGGAGTGTCTGTGCTCTAACTTTTCTCTTTACTGTCAGTGTGCAACACAGTTTGTAATGGAAGTTTTGTAAATGCATGTGTTGACATTCTGTTTGACTTCTGGCAAGTGTTCATGTTTTAGTTCTAGCCCTGTCGAAGTCTGTGTATGTATCGCATGACCTGGTCCTGGATGAAGGGACGAGATGCTGCTTAACACTGCCCCCTAGCTGTAGCTGTCTGTACACCTCCCTCCTCCCCCTTCTTCCCCTGAGCTGACCTCCCCTTCCAGAGAGGGAGAGAGAGAAAGAGTGAGACAAAAATGAAGGGATGAAAGTAAAGAGAGAATGAGAACCTCTTCTTGAGGAGAAACTAGACTGCCACTGTCACCTCTCCCTTCTTCCCTCCGGTGAGGTCGTCCCGTGGATCCCTTTCTCCTCCTCCGAAACCCAGTCATCTAGCCATCTTTCCTTTCATTCATCCAGGCACCTTTCCATCCATCATCTACTCATCCACCCATCCATCTGTATTTCCTTCCTTCCATCCATCTACCCACCCACCCTCCCTCCAGTAATCTCAAGCCATTCCTGTCTTGTCTGTGTCACTGTGACTTCAGCCATTGTGTGTGTGTGTGTGTGTGTGTGTGTGTGTGTGTGTGTGTGTGTGTGTGTGTGTGTCTCTGTCTGTCTGTTCTGTATGTGCTGTGTGTTGTGTGTCGCTCTGTATGATATGTAAGGCGTGGCTGTGAAAGCATCCGACATGCACATGCTTTGGAACACATGCATACATACACACACACACACTCAGAGCTCACACACTGTTACACATAGTCACACCCACACACTGAACACTAATATTTATATGTCATTACTGCTAGGTCACCTCCCGTCCCCCATTGACTGTCAGATTTCTTCTGTTACAGTAGCATTCATTTGCCATATGAGAATGAGGTTAACATTTCACTGCCATTGTCTTTTGCGCTTATATGTATGTGTGTTGCATTGTCTGTTGGGCTTCTGTCTGTCTTTGTGCTTGTGTGGCTTTGTCTGTTGGACTTGCGTGTGTGTGTGTGTGTGTGTGTGTGTGTGTGTGTGTGTGTGTATGTGTGTTGCTTTGTCTGTTGGGCTTGTATCCAAGGGTGCGCTTCATGTGTTTGTGGGTGCTGCTGTCTCCCATACTCATTGTTCATTGAGAGTGTGTGTGTGTGTGTGTGTGTGTGTGTCTGTGTGAGAATGTCTGTCTCTCTGTGGGTGTCTGTTCGTTTTGTCTTTGTGTGTGTGTGTCTGTGTCCATTTGTCTCAACTCATACAGGATACCAGACCATCCTAGAGGAGCTTCATTCAGGCACCTCCCCACAGGTCGTACCTCGCCCCCCCTCCCCATTTGAGCTGGAAAACATTCCTGAGCTGCCCCTGGACCACCCCACCCTCTCACACTCGTGGGGCTACCAGTGCCTCACTGACGAGAGCATCCTCGGGCCTCTCGAGAAACCCCCCACCAGACCCCAAGACCTGTCCCTCACTCAGCAGCTTGACACCCCGGAAAACACACAAAAACACGCCCCAACTGAGACATCCCCTCCCCTTCCCCGACATGAGTACCATGAACTCGCCCTCAACCCCACCATATACATTATCCCTCCTCCCTACACTCCACCTAGCACTCCCTGCACCGACTGGACCTTCCAGGCCACTATACACACACAGGAAGAGGAGGAGTCAACACACACCATACATCAGCAGGAAGAGGGAGAGGCTCTAACACCCAAACTTCCTGTCGACTTTTCCACCGAGCCCAGTATTCAGCCCCTTTCCCCCTCTGCTGAACCTAGTAAACCCCTGCCCGAGGCTCAGGAGGAAGGTGCACCATCACCATCATCACTGTCATCATCATCAATCTCATGTCAGTCGCCCGGGCAACCACAGGCAGTGGGAGGAGAGCAGGCAGAGGAAGCGTGTCAGCAGTCAGAGTTAGAGGCGGTCCCACAGCCCTGGGTCCAGGCACTGGAGGCACGGCAGCCAAAAGAAGGGGAGGAGGAAGACGAGAGCACAGAGGAACGAGTGAGGGAAGTGGAGAAAGACAGGGAGGAGAGCAAAGAGAAGAAAGAGAAGGAGGAGAAGGAGGAGAAGAAGAAAGAGAGGGAGGAGGATGGGCCCTCTATCTCAGACTGGGCCGAAGTGGAGGAGTGGTGTGAGGTAGAGGAGGTGGAGGTGGAAAAGATTGAGGGCAAAGTGACAGAGGGAGAGATGGATGTTGAAAAGGTGGGCCTAGAGGGGGAGAAAGTAGGAGAGAGAGAGAATGAAGGTCATGTGAGTGCTGATGTGGTTGAGGAGAAAGTGAAAGGGGTAGAGGAGGTGGATGTTGAGAAGGTGCAGGAGAGGGAGCAGACAGGGGAGGTGGATGTTGAGAAGGTGCAGGAGAGGGAGCCGACAGGGGAGGTGGATGCTGATAAGGTAGAGGAGATGGGCGTGAGGGTGGAGGAGGTGGGGACAGGGACAGGGGTGGAGCAGAAGGTGAGGGAGCAGCAGTCTGAGACGGGGCAGGAAGAGGCAGGTAACCGTGTGCTCTCTGCAGGTTGGCACAGCGAGACGACCAGCGTCAACGTGGAGCCGCCCACCCCTGGACGCAGCCTCAGCTCCGACCTCATAGACAGGCAGGAGAACAGGTAAGGGGTCTGTCTGTCTGTCTGTCTATCTATCTATCTATCTATCTATCTATCTATCTATCTATCTATCTATCTATCTATCTATCTATCTATCTATCTATCTATCTATCTGTCTGTCTGTCTGTCTGTCTGTCTGTCTGTCTGTCTGTCTGTCTGTCTGTCTGTCTGGCTATCTAGCTATCTATGTAGCTGTCTAGACATATCTACATATATAGATAGCTATCTAGTTATCTATCTATGTAGCTATCTAGTTATGTATCTATGTAGCTATCTAGTTATCTATCTGTAGCTATCTAGTTATCTATCTATGTAGCTATCTAGTTATGTATCTATGTAGCTATCTAGTTATCTATCTGTAGCTATCTAGTTATGTATCTATGCAGCTATCTAGTTATCTATCTATATGTATGTCTGCCATACTGTACCATTTGAACTTCTACCCTTAGCTGTACATGACAGATTTCACATATGCAGTATTTTGTAAGCTGAAAAAATTATAGATCTGAATAGGAGCGCAGATTGCACCTGCTGTTAAAAACTCCTGAGTAGAGTATGCTGTACTGTCTTGGATCAGTTAATCATAAACCTGACCCGACACACCCTCTCTCGCTTTCCAGCCAGGAGAATTCCAGCGACTCGGTCACGTCTTCGTCACGGGGTGAGCCTGCGAGGCCGCGCCAGAATGGGGAGCGCGCCGACAGCCCGCCGCAAAACTCCAAAAGCCAGCGAAACGGGAAGGGCAGCGGGGCGCAGGGCAGAGAGGAGGGCACGCTCGTCTCCGAGCACAAAGTCCAGGTAATCCACCACACGCAACACTTACAGCCTCACACCCGAGCTGTCTCTCACCCTTTTACGGAAACTTTGTTAGGTTAATACCTCATTATTACTTTTGCCAGGGTTAACCTGCCACTTGTGTTGTTCTTGGTTTGAGTTTGCCACATAAATGTAACAGTGAGACGTGTCAAAGTCATGGTGAGCTGCCATGGCATGTATGACCTGTTGTAGTGTAAACTCCTATGTATGATGTATCGCAGGAAATTACTTTTACATGGTGAAAGAACAGAGTTAAAACATCAATACATTTATACATCTTGATAGAGTTTTTAGCAATTTTGGAACACCCTAGAAAGTACTGTAATCAGACCTGATTTGATAATTGTATTATAGACAGTTACCCACCTCTCACTGTATGAGAACTTTAAAGTACATACACGTTCAGTTGGGCCTATAGAGTTGTCTAAGAGTAAAGAGGCATGGGACAGTAATTTAATAAAAAACCTTGTACGTCTGGTGTACTGTGCTGAAGTGTTTGTGATTCAGGGGTGCTTTTTTTAAGCAGGAACGAATAAAGTAGAATATGCTGGGGCTTGATTTATTCTATCACAAGTAACAGACCAGCAGTGTGACCAAATGTACAATGACTCAGCGCTTCTGAAACAGTTAAGTAAGGGGCACAGAATAAATAACTCAGCAGTTTACCCCTAACAAGTGCATTTATTAGCAGCTGAATGCAGACGCTGGCTCGGACGAGGAGCACACCGTCACCACCAGGGTGTTTCGCAGACGCCTAATTCTAAAGGTACCAGACTGGACCTGTCTGGGGTTTGGGTCCAGAAGCCTGAGGCTTTGATGGGATCTGACAGGGCTGGCTTGGGGGTGGGGCTGGGGATCTGAATGAGGAGTTGTGGTGATGCCTTCCCTCTGTTCTCAGCGTGATTTGTTGTGTGCTGTGATTCTGGACGGATTGTACCTAACCCATATAACGTCTGCTGGGAAAATCTGGGGCAGATCAGGGACAATTTCAGGATCCGGGTCAAGTAAAAAATCCAGCCAGATGGTTTCCTTTTCTTTGGCAGCAGGTTCACGCTCACCGGCTTTTTCCCAATCTCAAAGGATGCTTATCACGTCTGCTAACCACTTGATTATTGTTGTGTGTGATAGATGCTAGTTATGTATCGTTCTTCATACAGACAGCAGCTGACAGTGGGATGGATCTGACCCTAATATGAGGGGCATTTCAAAATAGCAAACAAAGATACAGTAAATGTTCCCAAATATTCCATTTTTTTTCTATTTTGCTTTGAGTTGACTGCTAATATGTATTAACAAACACATTTTAAGAATATAGTTCTTAGATAATAAGCATGGATGCTTAACTTGGGTTACAGTATAACCCTTTACAGAAACCATTACATTCAGGAGTTCAAAGGAACTGTTCTTCAAATTTCAACGCACCTTTTGTGGGTCTGGTTCACACCTGGACTCTGCTGCTGTGTGGGAGTGCTGCTCTGTCTGATCCATAGAATTGGATAAAGTAGAAAGGCTCTGGAGACATTTTTCTGTGGCAAAGCTAAATCGCTACCTATTGTGGGGTTTGACAGAGAATTGTTGAGAGAGGGAAAGCCCATTCTACTTCTTCTAATTCTGTGGGTCTGTTATTCTGAGGTTGGTTTGACTTATCCAATCCTGCTCAGAAGAATGCATAGCACTGTTATGTAGACTAAAAAGGCATTCTAGAATAACTCGTCTGTTGGGGAGATATTGGGTGTCATTACAGGTATTGATAGCCTTATGCACCAGTGTTTATTATTATATCACTATTAAGTCATTCTTCAGAGCAGGATTGAAATGCATTGCCGTACGTTCAAATTGTAGTTGTACTGCTAATGTAATATTTGCTTCTTTCTACTGCTTGTTTGTGGTTGTCATTGTCATACTAACCATGGTTAGTAGTTTGCTGTCAGCACACCAAAACACCAAAGAAGCTTTCAGGCATGGAGTGCTTTGTTGATGCTATGTCAATGGTATATGTGTGAAAAGCTTGTATATAGTGCACTTACAACTCCTTGACTCTAGGGGGAAGATGCGAGAAATATTCCTGGTGAATCAGTGTCGGAAGAGCAGTTTGTTGATAAGGACGGGAACATCATTACTAGAAAAGTAATTCATCACCTCTTTCATACTGTCTCTCTTTATATTAGTCCGTTACTTCCTTCATCAATCTATGTGCCTGTCTGTCTGTCTGTCTGTCTGTCTGTCTGTCTGTCTATCTATCTATCTATCTATCTATCTATCTATCTATCTATCTATCTATCTATCTATCTATCTATCTATCTATCTATCTATCTATCTATTGTATCCATCTATCTATCTATCTATCTATCTATCTATCTATCTATCTATCTATCTATCTATCTATCTATCTATTGTATCCATCTATCTATCCATCTATCTATCTATCTATCTATCTATCTATCTATCTATCTATCTATCTATCTATCTATCTATCTATCTATCTATCTATCTATCTATCTATCTATCTATCTATCTATCTATCTATCTATCTATCTACCTACCTACCTACATGTCTGTCTGTCTGTCTATATCTATCAGACATCTATCTATCTATCTATCTATCTATCTATCTATCTATCTATCTATCTATCTATCTATCTATCTATCTATCTATCTATCTATCTATCTATCTATCTATCTATCTATCTATCTATCTATCTATCTATCTATTGTATCCATCTGCCTACCTGCCAGCCTGCCTGTCTGTCTGTCTGTCCATCCATCCAGTCATTCCTCCAGATGTACCTTTACCTGTTTATTCTAATAGTTTCCTTGAAGCTTAAGCTGGACAACTGTCTCTTCTCCCTTGTGTTGGTGTAACACCTGACACTAACTCTTAACCTTTGACCCTTGAATGACCCTTCAGATCATCAGGAAAGTGATCCGGCGTGTGGACACCCCTACCCCAGAGGACCAAGGAGGGGAAGGGGGTGATTTCGACCTCCACCACGGACATGGCATAGAGGGGGACTTACAGGTTAGCCCTGGAGTGACATAAGTGTAGGAAGCAAGGATCCTCTCTGAAATATGAAGAAGAACAGGGTGTGATTTGTGTTTGCAATGAACAGTTTACTGTAAGAGGAATTGAAATCAATATTCAGTACAATTGAGACTGCATTTTGGAGGTTTTTAGTGAAACTTTCCGATCTCCAAAATTGCAAAATATTTGCAATTGTAATTTCATACTCACAAAACTTAGCCATAGTACACATACACACACACACTCTGAACGTCTAGTATACTATCTCGAACACAATCCTCCCACTTGCCCTTTTGCTGTCTTCTTTGTAGATGCACAACCAGACCCACACGCAAACGTGACAAGATAGGGTTTCTCAGAAATCACTAATGCTCAAGTTTTGATTCATGTTCTCTTCTCTCTCTCTACAATTTGTTATTCACAAGAGCAAATCACACTCTGCGCTTGTCTGTAATTTAGTCTTTATTGCAGAATGAGATTAAGCCTGATTCCTCTGTGTTTGGTGTGATGCTTGTTGACATCCTTGGCCATGTGGGTGTGTTTGTGTTTGAAATCTTTGAAATGGGTGATGGGTTAATGTGTGTGGGTTGATTAACTACAAACCTTCTACTTTTCCTCAGATTCTAACATAACCGGTATTGATGCACAACCATTTGCCTGTGGTGACACATTATTGTAAAAGCCTTCATAAGCTGTTTGACATGCGAAATGAAATAGTCTGGTTAAGGGAATAATGTTGATATAGGTTTCTTTCTGGGGTTGTAAAACCTCGTGTTGAGCTGAAGAACATATATCTGTCACTGGACAGCACATGACCTGTTCTTGTTCCTCAGCCACTCTTTGTCTTGTTTTGACCTTTGCTTTTCTCCTATTACAGATAATGGATGTTGTTAGCTGTATTTGATGCTAAGCTAACGGTGCTCTGGAGATTGTGGTTGATGTGAGGGTGATGTGGGCTTGGAGTTTGTGATTTGCAGTTACTAACTCGGATGTTGCTCTCAGGTTACTTCTTTAGATGTTATGACAACTGTACTACTGCCTATGTGCCACAGAACAACACTAATATATAACACAATCTGATGTGTGTGTGTGTGTGTGTGTGTGTGCGTGTGTGTGTGTGTGTGTGTGTGTGTGTGTGTGTGTGTGTGTGTGTGTGTATGTGTGCTTGTGTGTGTGTCTTTGCAGGGAGATGTGTCTAAGACAAGACGAAAGGAGGAAAGGAGAACTGGGGAGAAGAAAGCATACTCATAAATGCAGCTCTGCAGTAGCAGGTAGATATGCTCAGTCAGCTAATTGTTGGATTTTACCAATGATGTGGTTCATTTTTTTGGTTCAGTGTTTAAAAAATAAAATAAAATAAATGTTTTATAAGAATATTATCCTACCTTAGCAACAAGTCATACTATTTCACAGCTAATGTACAGCTGATGTGACATTATAGGAGGACTTGTTGTATAAAATGTTTGCAAAGGTATTGCAGCGGCCTATTCAATCTGTGTTTTTATATTATTTAGACCTGCAGGACTTATCGGCCCTGTTCCCTCAGGGCAGTGTCCTGGCTGCACGGTTCAGGGGAGTGGACAACTTTGGCCAATAAACACACGATACTTCAGCTTCCATGTGTAATGGCATGGTGTTTGTTGACAGAGAGGACTTGTACTGTTTGATTTTTCGCATGAGCATGGCAACTCACACTTCATCCTGCAGAGCGGGAGCCCTGTGGTGACTTCCCAGCTGTCCCTGGGCTGGGAGGCAACCACTTCCTGTCTGTTACAGGACATCTAATGACTTACTTCCTGTCACAGAAGGTATTACTTCCTCTCTATAGAGGAGTCCATATGGTACTATTTCCTGGCTATTGAGGGACCTAAAGGGCACTACTTCCTGTCTACAGAGGAAACTCTTGCGTACTACATTTTCTCGACGGAGGGACTCAGCGGGCTGTTCTTCCTGACTCTACCGGGACTTGTAAGACTAGAGATTGCTTGCCACTGGCACTAGGGGAGAAGAAAAGCTAAAGGAGTATCTACACAAACAACGGGCATGGACTCCCAGACTCAGCTGCAACTTAACACACACAGTGTCATGTGACCAAAGAAGGCACAATCAATTTTGTTAAACGTTAAACGCAAGTCAAACAATATGGACTCTTACAAAGCTCCTCCCTCACAGGCCTTATAGCTTATCTCGGACCCACGTCAGGATGTAAATGGCAATTTTTTAATTTAGCCTAACTTAATTTTTGTTTGTTTTAAAGACAAATTGATGATTTTACTGTATATAAATTACATTGTGTAAAATTATGAAAAAAAGCATTCAAGGTTCAGAAGGCACAGTCACAAGAACTTTTTAAGTGCTTTCAATGTTGTTAAACAGTACCACTCCAAAGGAAGGCTTAAGTGTAAGTTCACATGCTCTTGTATAACTAATTATTATAGCTAAAATATTTGTAAAGTGAAAAAAAATGGTTGGATTTTAACTGAAGTCATTTCCTTGAAACTTCTGCAGATTCTGGACTTTCCAGAGTATGTGTGCTAATCTAATTCTGTGAAACAAAGATTTAGAGTACTAATATTTTGACGCATGCTACTCACATTATTTTAAGTACATTTTTCTAAGTTTGCAAACACTATATTTAAACCAGACCAGAAATAACATGGCCCTGTCTGCTTCTACAGTCCTCGATGTTTCTCACAAGTTTTATACTTCAGAAAAATGTCACTAGAGAATGTGAAGGTTAGGTACCTTTGTTTGAACGCTTCCTTGACGATTAATGTGCTATGTGTTCTTCTCAGAGTTGAAGGGCAAACCTTCAGGTGTTAGCTTGAGTGCTAAGGATGAGAGAATATCTGAATGTATATGCTGGTAGACTGGCTCGCTGTTTAAAATTAGTAGTGTGTCCTGTGTAAAAGGCTATAGGATGTAGAGGTCTCTGTACGATGTAAGGCAATTTGTAATCATGTGAGTGTATTCATTAAATTTTTTGTTTGTTTGTTTGTTTTGTTTCTTCTTTTAAGGCTGCTGTGATTTCAGAAAGGGAAAGTCATTTTTTTACAGGGGTTTCTTGAAATATTTCTTCCAGACAAAAATAAGAAGTTCACATTTGACCTTCGTCATAACATATTGTGTGTATGATATATTACAAAAAACAAACACTGGATGGTCATAACAATTATTTAAGCTTCAATCAACTTGTTTAACTTAATAATGTGTGACATCTTTTTAGAATCTGTATATTGCAGTGTCTGCATTGATTTGACTGATAGCTTAGAATTTTATTTTTGCATTTAGAGTTTTTCTTCCTTGATTTTATTTTCCTAGAGCCTGTTTAGTTCAATCTGTTGTGTGTAAGGTGTGACGATTCTGCCTTTAGTGTGCTGATCTACTTCGTAGACTTGAGATTGTTTGGAGAGGAATCATCGTGATGAGAAATCGCCTTCTACAATGTTAATTTTTTTGCATCCCCACGTACACGTCTGTCTTGGGGAAAGTTTAGGAGGGACTTTTAGCAAGGTCCAGATATTCTGTTGATTTTATTTGATGTTTGTTTTCACCCGAACAGCATTTTGGTGTATACAATTCTTACTGAGTGAAGCCATTTTAATGTCTCTATTTCAGCACTTTGGTTATTGAAGGTCTTCTCTTTTAGAAGCTAGCAGCAATGACGCCATCACAATGTCTCAGACGTCTTTAAAAAAAATCCAATATTTAAAAAAAATAAATTAAAAATGCATTGATTTTGCAAATCTAGGATGTGTTGTGGTTCTTTAAGTGTTTTGTTCATATAACATGTAGCATACCATGATGATTGCCGTGGGGGTGCGGTTCAACAGATTATGGGTCTGAAGCAGACCGCTATTCAGGAGTGTGTTTCTTAAATGGTTAAAATGATAAAAAGACAATGGTTTTCAAAAACCCACCACAGTGGTTGCCCACAAATTGTTTTCGGCACTTGTTTGTTCAGTTTGTGAAACAGCACATGCAGTCGTTATTTATTATATTGTTATATATATGAAGTTCTCTGAATTGGGGCCTGGTTGATTTCAAATTCAGCTGTTCTCTGGAGAATAGATTCTCATTTTGTTACTCCCAACACCTACAGACATGACAAGTGGGGTCCACCAAACGGGAGGATGTTTGTCTTTTTTATGCTTATCTTTAGTAATATTTCTATTGACAATAAAGACCCTACACTTAAAACAAAACATAAGCAAAGTCATTCATTTGCTTTCATTAATATTAAAAGAATCTGACCCAGGTAAGTGGGAGGAAGCAGTGTGAAACAAGAGCAATCAGAGATGGCAACCTGGTCCCCCATCTGGACGGACAGGGTCATTGCGGCCGGACAGACCTCCGGGGGACCAGCTAATGATTGATAACGTTCGATAACACTGATCTATTATAGGGACTTTCTCTTCTGACACAGGTGTACCTAACACAATTGGTAGTTTTTGGCACGATTGGTAATTTGATTACTCAATTTTTTTCCTGTCTGTTTTCTGGTTAGTCTGTGTCTCCAGTTTGACTTAACATTTATTCATCAAAGACTATTAAGGGAGTTCCCATTCTTTCAGCCATGAGCAAGAATAAGAGAAAATGTGTTTGGCAGACACAACACAACCTTTTAGGGCCTTTCTATTGTCGTAGAACTATTATAGAAAGTTGCTTTTGTCTCCTGAAGGAAGTAGACTATAATCCATTAGAAAAATATGTTACAGTTTGTGCATGCACTTTTAAGATATTCTTTTGTGAGCATTTAAAACTATATGTTTACCATAAAAATTCACAAATGTCAGCAACATTGCTTAATTATTGAATTTATGCTCAAAGCAAGACATAATTAACATGCATAATAAGAACCAATAGTTTAAACTACTCCAGTGATGCCATGACCTGACAGCAACTAAACCATTTCTTCAGCATGTTTATTTATTCACAAATGCTTAGTTAAAACATAAGTATCTACATGGTGCCTATGGACCGGTGGTTATAGCATGTGTTATAACATGGTAATGCCATGTTTTAGGTTGACCTCATTTCACCTTTAATAAGGGGCTTCCTTCACAGCCTACTGTCTGTCTCCCTCAAGCGACTGATCATTCAGGTAGGCCTAACCATCATGGTAAACTTGAACAATTGCTGGTCATGCTGGTCATGACCATAAGAGTGAGCCCACAGGTCAAATACTGTAGGTCCATGTCATCTCTTCACAAAAACACCACCAAGCAGGTTAGTTTGCATGGCAACAAATATTAGGTTAACTAATTAGGCCAGTTGTAATTTAGTCTCATATATCTTTACATATCTAAGTTTCTAAACCATAAGCCCTGATGCCCTGTATTAATCGCTGGCTTAACAAAATGAGGCCTACTGAAATGCAAATAAAATCAAATGCGTCCTTTTATTATTTTAGTACACAGCACAACTACAAAGCATGGAGAGAAGGGATATCTGGAAATGTCCAAGTGTAGAACAACCAGGAATAGTATAGGCCAATGTACTTTTCAAGGTGACACATTTGAACATTTCAGCCTGTTTTCTGTCTTTCTTGTGAGCTAAGCTATAGTTTTAGAAAACTGCTGTATTAGGCTCTGAGGCTATTAAGGCCAGTTATGAAGACATAAGTTGGGCAGTACAATTCTAGAAGAACACCTGTCATTAACCATAACTATTCTGGAGCAGATGTCTCAGGCAATATAAGTTTGGCTTTGTTTCTATTGGCCTAGTCTTTCAAGTTCTATTTTTGAATGTTTGCAAGAAAAAAACAATAAGCTATAGCTGAATTCAAGCCATGGCTAATTTTAGAATATTGCTCCTTTTTTTATATTATATATTTACGTTTTTTACCTGGCCTTTTTGTTGTTAATGTAAAGCACACTGAATTTCCACTGTGTGTGAAATATGCTAAAACCTGCCTAGCTCAATTAGCCTACCACAGTTAACTGAAACATTAAGCAAAGTATTATGCATTAAAATTCTCTGACGTGTTCCTTGCATTCAGGAATGATAGATGTGAAACCACAAACTTCACAGCAGAGATGGCCTCATCTCAAGGCTTTCGCTGACAGAACTGATATCTAGTTTTGCTCGGGATTCCGTTATTCTTAAACAATGACAGCCTAAATATGTTTTTGAAATTGACGATTTGACGATAGGCATATCAGGCTGTTTCTCTGTAGCACATTCGATGTATTTATTTCCAGTTCAAAGGAATAATGGAGAAGGTGGGGAAGCAAGGTGCAGGAGAAGCTCAGCATTAGACTCAGGGGGCGCGAAACCAGTAGAGGCCCGAGAGCGGTACTACCTACTAGTAGTAGCTGCTGACTGTGTGTTAGTAAGGTAACGGTCTTAAGCACAGACCTCCCTATTTTTAAACCCGATTGTGATACAATGGAACACTGGGGCCAGTCGCAGGTAAGTACATCGGAGGCAGTCGGGGTGCTGGGTCGCAGATTTTGTCGTCATGTTTGTTGGGGAGACCGATTTAATCTGAAAAGATCGTTTCACGCAATTCCGTTTGAATCAAACATGTTTGATTTGATCGGTACTGGCCTGTTCTATGTTGCCATGGTTTTGATTGTGACATGAAAGTCCGTTGTATTTTCACTCAAAAATAATTGTTATAGTAGGATAACAGATAGAAAAAAAAATCTAAACTGTACATTGTCTTGAAGATCCCACAATGAATCGCCTCAGTGAGGCTTTGAGGTCAAACATGAGTGAGACCATGACACGAGAGGTGGAGATGGTACTCCAAGATATGGCTGAGGAAGCTGAGCAGAAACAGCAGGCCATGAGGCACACAGTAAAAAAGCTGCAGCAGTACAAGCAGGATCTGATAGCTATTATACACCTAGAGAAACAAGCAAGAGAGAGCGAGAGAGAAAGACTGGAGGCATCCGTGGAAGCTGTAAGACAAGAAGAATGGGCAAAACATATGCAGGATGAGTCCTTCATGAAGATGAAGCAAGAGGAGGAGAGGTTGACAGATGAGAGGGAGAAATTGAGGGAGAGAAGGTATGCCCTGGAGAGAGAGAACAGGTGGCTGCTGTTCCAGTTAGAGCTGAAGGAAGACGAGAATTATGAGAAAAGGATGGCAAAGGAGACGGACAGATTTATTCAGGAAGCGGCTAAGTGGGACAGGTTGACTAGAGAGAGAGTCGACGTCGCCTTGTCAACCACACTGTCAGCAGCTGCCACAAAACAAAAGCTGTTGGTCGAGCTTAAGAACCAGGCTAGCAAGTGGATGGTGAGAAGTGACACTTTCGTACTACAAATTTCAGTTAGACGAGAACCAGCTTTTCATGCTTATGCTTTTCATATTATTCAATACAACTTGGAGGGACATTAACAAAGTGCTGTGTTTATGGTCTTCAGCAGTCAGATGCCAATAACCAAGAGGTCAGCAGCACACAGGGTGCTCCTCAGGTTCTGAGAGGATGGATGCTGAGGGAAGAGTGGGGGAAGCTCCAGAACACTGAAGCCTGCCTTAATGATCATGTCCAGGTACCTTACTACACAGTTGCTAATTTACTTACTCGTCTTAGTCCCCTGTGCGACGTAAGGCTTCAATAAAGGCTTTCCATTGCAAAAGGTTGCAGCATGTTGTTCTCCCCACGACATGTTTATCTTTTGGAGTTCTTGTATCACAGTTCTGCGTCAGGTGTTTTTGGGTTGCCCAGGTTTTCTTCTTAAGGCAACTCTTGGGATGCGGTCTTGCTTCATTCTTAGCACATGTGCAAGTCATCTTACAGAGTTGCTAAAAAGGGTATAAATTAATGTCTTATGTCTAAATTAATTTTCTGATCTCTAATTGTCTGTTATTTTAATTTTACATAGAGTTTTACCTGCCGCAAGGAGATAGAGCAGACCATTCTTCTGAATAAAAGGTTATTGGCTAACATCAACAAAAAATATGAGAAACAGATGAAACAACTCATGGTGGAGAAGACTAAGAAGGAGGAGGAAATTAGGGCAGCTGCCCTGAAAGAGAGAGAGAAATTAGAGCAAAAACTGAAGAAAGAGAAGGAGAAACAACTGAAGGCTGAGATGAAGGAACAGATGAAGCAGGAAGCTGAAGAGAGAAAGCAGGCTGAAAAACTGGAGAAAAAGGCTAAGAAAGAAAAGAGAGAAAAAGCAGCCGTCTCGGGCACAGAAGGAGACAGAGACCAGGCGTAAAGGTTTTTTTCTTTTCTTCCGGACAACATCTAGAACACCCTAGAAAGACACACTTGTGTAAGGAGAGCACCATAACCTGAAGGTTCAGAGGACTCAGAGGATCACTATAAGAAAAAGATTAAGTTTTTAAGAAATATAATGGACAGTTTTTTAAACAACAACAAAAATGAAAAAAAAAAACCAGATAAACACTTAAATATACAGTGCAACATATGGTACAATAAATAATATTAAAAACTCTGTCTTTGTACAGCTTTTTTAAATTGTAATTGCTCAAAGGATTCGATCAATCTTTGATTTGCTGAGGTCAAACATTACAGGTCTCCGTTTACTGAGACGTTTTAGTCTTTGCAGGTTGGAATTCCTTGGACAGCTTACTGTCTGGTTTAAGTGCCTTTCTGTTTAGCGTCCTGATATGTTGTGGAGCTGTCCACAGAAATCTCACTAAGTAGAGCAGTAAATCCAGGGGAGCTGTGGCCTAATGGTTAGGGTTTGGACCTGGGATCGGAGGGTTGCAGGTTTAGATCCCAGTGCTCTCCTTCACCCACATCCATAGTGCCCTTGAGTGAAACAAGCTAAGACAGTGGCTAAATGCAATGTAATGTAAATCTGACCAGCACAACAGGCAATAGAACATACATAAAATAAATAAATGTTCAGGATCAACTGCAGGAATTAAACGTATATGTGTAACTGTGTTTGCATTTGCATGTGAATTAACGGGGCACAATAACAGTATCAGTATACAGTATTATATAATATGTATATAACTGGTGTTTTTTTTAGCTAAAACACTTTAACCTCTGCAGCACATTGTCTCCAGCTGTAAAGCAGCACTATTGCAGGGCTGGTGTAGGTGCACTGTCCGGGTCCTTCATAAGTTACTGTTAAAGTGTACTTTATTGTCAGTTCACTATGTAGCAAGCATTAAGTAAGGTTGCTAAGATCCTGGAAGCAGACGCTACACAGAATCATCAGCCCAGTGCCACTTAAAGTCCTTGGGCATGAGAGGTGCCAAGCTGAAGAGAGCCATTCGACATTGCCAAGAAGGCAGAGAAGAGGAGCTTTCTGGCTCTGGCATCGCAGAAAGGACATATTGTTTGGCAAACAGAGATCTTAGTGGAGTGCTGTAAATGCTGGATAGGTGGTGTGTGGTGATACTGTGCACAATAAAGACCTGATCACTCCCAATTGCTTTACCTATCTTTTGACATTGTCTTCGACTGAGTTGACAAAGAGCTGTTTATAAATCCTTTAAAATCGTATTTTTTAAACAAACTATGTCACAACTCTTAAATATCAAACAATTGTTGTTGGACCATGCGAAGTGAGGGGAGAACATTTGTGTATGACACAAATTACAATTTCCAACACAAATTACACAAGTATGACTGCATTATTATATATTTATACTTATAAATTCAAGAGTTGAATAAGTTTGAACAACAACATACATTTGTTTAATTAATCTTGATCACTTCAAAGGTGGTTTAAGACACCATGCATTGACATACACACTACAAAATCCAGAGACACCCTAAAAATACTGAACCCATTTCACCCTAAAAATACAGGGCAGTGCAAGTGGCACAGCAGTGCCACCCAGTGCAAAGGGAGCATTTGAATGACTGACTCATTATCAGATCAAGTCAAGTGACACTTAATTGTCTAACACATTCAAAAACAATAGCAGTTGGCCCAAAGTGCTTTACATGGAGTACAGGAATAGACTTTAAGTTACAGGAGAGAGGTAGGGATTAGTTTTGTGAAAAGTCTAATTTTATTTTTTAACACAGTTGTTTGACATAATATAATATATAACTTGTTTTGTCTCTCTTTCCTACACCGTGTTTATTTTGATGGTAAGTCATAGTTTTGTGATTTATATGAATGCTATTAATCTAATCTAATCACCTGAAATGTGATTAGCTGTATATCTGCTGAGATATGATAGATCCTTGCATACGCAAATTGTGCATAAAACATTGACATACTACATGCTTGGAATTCTACTTGGCATCCCCATCCTGAGTCGTGTCTTTGGTCCTGTTGCCTACAGGTTGCCGCCCCACCCATTTTTCAGATATTGTGCATTTTACTGTCCTTGCCGCATGGTGGCACTGCCTTCGTAACATGATAGTAGTTCCCGTTCCGCAAACACGGTCGCGCTAGTTGGTATTCCCCAGCGTATCCCCAACCCTCTCGCCAGTCTCGCTGCTGTTCGGTTGCCTGGTCTGCCTGTCTAGTCTTGCACGACACGGTGATGGCGGACAGCGAGAGCGATACCGATGGAGCGGGGAGCAGTTCTGCTACCCCCATGTCTTCTGCCGCCTCGGCGTCCAACAAACCGGGGATACTGATATCCCAGTTTCGCCTTGAGGAGCTGACAAACCGCTTGGCCTCCCTACAGCAAGAGAACAAAGTGTTGAAAATCGAGCTAGAAACGTTCAAACTCAAATGCAAAGCACTGCAAGAGGAGAATCGAGACTTGCGAAAGGCTAGCGTTACCATTGTAAGTACCCAATCAGCTATGGGTGACAGGCTTATTGCATGCCCGTTATTAATGTCAGCACATGCCTGTGACCCAAATTAGTTTGCTAGGTTGGTGTGAGCCAAGTAAATACGCTAATGATAGCCTAGGGAAATCGTAGACTGTCTCAGATTCACTTGGAGTGCGGTCTTGATTTATAGCTAGCAGCTTAGCTAGCTCCATGGTAAGTGAGCTAGAAACAGGTAAGAGGCATTCATGTAGCTGGAAGCTAGCAAGCTAGCGTATTTTGTAATGCTAAATCAGATCCTTCGGCTAAACCCATCAACATAATTATAATAAACAATATGTTACATGCAGTGTTGCTTCTACTGCAGATAACTTTGCGAAACTGACTTGTACTTAATCGCAACTGCTTTCTTCAATCTGAGAAATCATATCGTGGCCTAGTGACTAACTGGCTAACATTTTTAGCATCGCAGCCATCAGAAAATGTAGGTGTGTTCACGGGGCGAGACAGCTGTCTTTTCTTGCAATGATTTGAAGGTATATTCTGACATTACGTACTGAACATGTCTGCGGACATATTTTGAGTTTGCTGCTCAACCAGCCAACAAAGCCGTTGATTAAGGTGGTAGCTGAGATCGATATGTGAGCTGCCAAACTATCGGCAAACTTTTGTTTAAATAGCACCGCGTGCCTCTTCTTTATAAGGTGATTTCATTCAGCGTTTATCTCTGTTTATCTGGGTGGCCAGTTATGGCAAATGCTGTAATCGTTATGGCAACGTCATTACGGAAGACTGGACACGTTTCAGATATATACAAGTTGTGACCTTGGCCCATCACCGTCTGTATCTTAATTGCATGGCTACGTTCAGGATCCCCACGATTGAAAGTTACATATTGATAAATTATGATTGTACCACATGATGCCTTTTTTAGTCTCTTCACTTGTGAACACCAAACCCCAATTCCAGGTCGAGTGATCTTGATGGTTACAAGTTCTATGTAGGGTTTGTTGTAAGATATAACATAAAAAAAAATATTTTCTTTGATTTTAACATGGTCCTGTTTTATATAAACCATAACACACTGCTCACTGTGTAAACATGTTTTGTGCAACCTTTCTGGCACTGTTTCCTCCCTTTTTTCATTGTAAAGAACAAGTTTAGCTTCTGAACCAGGTGTGGTTAGTTCCACCAGATGAGGAGAGAAAGCTGGCAGAACCTCTCAGAATTCCAGTAATGTGAGGCACCTCATAAATGTCTTTCACCACCTTAAAAAGTCTTTAACGTTCATTCTCTGTCTTCTCCCTCTGTAGCAAGCCAGAGCAGAACAGGAGGAAGAGTTCATTTCTAACACGCTCTTCAAGAAGATCCAAGCACTGCAGAAGGAGAAGGAGACTCTGGCTGTCAACTATGAGAAAGAAGAGGAGTTCCTCACTAATGACTTGTCTCGGAAGCTTATGCAGGTGGGTCAAAAATCTGAGCACAGATGTACGTTTGTCAGCGACAGGCTACTGTTGCAAGACCGCCGAGACTGATGTTCATATTCAGCAGTCTCAAAACTAATAGCATGAAGTAGGGACTAACATTCGGATTTCAAAGACCAGAGATTAAAGATAAGCTGTCTTTTTTTTTTTTTTTTCTATTAAAAAATCTTCAGAGAGCAGTTTATTTGCCTTGGCCACTTCAGGAGTCTTTTGTGTTATGCGCAGAGAATCTCACAGCTAGACAGGAAGGTCTGCTGCTGATAGTATTGTTTAGTTGCTGATTAACAAGGCAAGAGAGGCTTGAGCCTCGTTTTGACCTGGTATTAAGATCAGACGTTTGCAGTTGGCTTAAAGTACAGGTGTGGGTGTGTACAGAGTAACACCCAATTGACACTTGAGTTCAGACAGCTCAAGCATGGCGGTCTGGGGCACACACGTACTTTTAAGCATTATGCATGGGAATATTCTAAGGAAGCAGCATTTACAATAAGAATGAGCATTGGGGTCTCAGATCATGTTGAACTTCCTCAGTTCAGACAGCTGCCGTGGCACTGCTAGCCTGTGGTGGCGACTAGTAGCGAATCTGGTGTGGCACTGCTGGGACAGCAGCCATCTGGCACTGAAGCGGCACGGAGTGAGTCAGACAGCAACAGCACGAGAAGTGACTGGGTAGAAAGAAAAAGGAGACTGGAAAAAAAAAAACGAGAATAAGAATGAGGATGAGAAAACAGGGTTAGAGGTGGAAGAGAGAGCGAAAGCAAGACAAATAGAGGGGTACACCTGACCTTTTTAGCGTTTTTTTGTTTTGTTTTTGTGAGAGTTTTAAAAAAGAAAAACAAATTGCCACTAACCAACACGCATTACTGAATTCCAGTGCATTTTATTTCTGTACGACCTTGGCAACATTTTATACGTTCTAGTCATGCCAGTGGAAGGAATTGACTTGAGGTGCGGTGCGGTGAGGTGTGGTTGATGAAGCAATCGCATGCTACTAGCTCAACGGACACTAAGGAGGAGCAAGAGATCAGGACAGATCGAGAGAGAACAGAGAAGGCGTTGGAGGAGGAATGGAGAGAGACCAGAGAAGGGGTTGGTGGAGGAATGGAGAGAGACCAGAGTAGGGGTTGGAGGAGGAATAGAGAAAGACCAGAGTAGGGGTTGGAGGAGGAATGGAGAGAGACCAGAGTAGGGGTTGGAGGAGGAATGGAAAGAGACCAGAGAAGGGGTTGGAGGAGGAATGGAGAGACACCAGAGTAGGGGTTGGAGGAGGAATAGAGAGAGACCAGAGTAGGGGTTGGAGGAGGAATGGAGAGAGACCAGAGTAGGGGTTGGAGGAGGAATGGAGAGAGACCAGAGTAGGGGTTGGAGGAGGAATGGAGAGAGACCAGAGTAGGGGTTGGAGGAGGAATGGAAAGAGACCAGAGTAGGGGTTGGAACAAGATGACGTGAAACCACAGGGCAGGAGATTGAGAGCCAGTACATGCTACCAGGGGACTGCTTTAGCTAAAGCTCCATGGGAGGTGTGACTGTGTCTCAGAGTCCCACAGCACAGACTGACACTCATGGCCTCCACGTGTTCTGCCCTACAAAACCAAAGTGCAGTAACTATGTGAATATTGAAACAGAAAAATGCCTTTAAAATTGTCATCCTGCCTACTTAAACATGTTGTAGGTATTATAGTGGTGATGCTTTTATGTACTTTCTTAATAGAAAGAAGTAAGACATTTAGTAATAAGACAAAGGAGGTGTTATAAAGTCAATATCCAGTTTAAACTCTAAACAAAATATGTAGTTCCTGTGTTTTGGCTTTGTAGGGCAGTGTTCTCCCGCCACACCTGAAGCCTCCCAGGGTATAGGGCACTAAACCAGTGAGCATGAAGATGTGCGACTGTCTGCATGTGCGTGTAGCCTACACGTGTGCTGAAAGTGTGTCTGAGAGACATGTTTGCACGTTTGTGTGTGTACAAGTGCACATAATTTGTGTGCCGACATGTTTATATACACAGGTGCACATTGTGTGGCAATGTGGCTGTGCACATGTGATTATGAGGGTAGGTGTACACATATTGCGTGTGGCAACATGTTTGCCTCGTGTGTGTGTGTATGTGTGTGTGCAGGTGTCAGTTCTCACTCCTAAAGAGCAGGCTGAGCACAGATTCGTTGATGATAACAGAAGGCAGGGTGGATTCACTCACTCCATCTCACCTGATTTGTTTTCACCACGATGGGGGTCTAGCTGGGGTGTAAGTATGGCATGGTAACATCAAACCTCAGGCGAGTTGTGCATGTCGATGCTAGTTTAGAACGGCACTCTGTGATGCCAACCCACCAGGCAGCCAATTAAAACATGACACCGTGCTGAGCCACTGCTGAACCCAAATCCCCCTACACACACAGATACACACACACCACTGAGAGTCTTTCACTGAGGCTTATCTGCTGTGATCTGACCTCCTTGTCTGTAGTCACACCACGACCAGTCTCCAGTCGTGCTGCAGTGTTACTGAGCCCTGTTACAGTGGATATACTCACTGGAGAGTGGTGGTGGTTTCAAGTATTTCACATTGCATGTGCTACTCAGTGAAATTTAGACATTGATTGGTTTCTTGGTTGAAGTAAAGGAATGTAGACTTAACATGACAAGTTTGTCTTTCGATGTGGTGACGTTATTCTGTCAGAAACTTAGTTGAAAGATTTACTGCGAAGACCATTATCTGCCAAAAGCTTGCTCAACACAACAGTATCATTTCAGTGTAACCTGGTAACCCTTTCAGGGCCAGTTAGCTAAAGCAGGAAGTGAGATGTGGAGAGCTTGCAGTGAGAAACTGAGACCACACCGGGGCCAGATGGAAGGAGATCCTGTTGGCTCAGTCTCAGCGTATCTGCACACCACACTACTGCCACCATCTCCATGCGCCAGTGCGATGACTGGTATGCCTGTGTGCCCTGGCCTGGACTAAGGCTTGGTTTCCTGTGACTAAACGCCTCTCCAGACTGCAGACTTCCATTGCCCTTTATTTTGCCTGTACACCACACCAGAGCCTCATGAGAGGGGTCAGGTCTAGTTGGACCGCTAAAGAGTTTTTTGATGCAAACAATTTCACAGCTAGGGATGGGAATTGAAAACAGGTTCTTGTTAAGAACCTATTCCCTGTGTTTCAACTCCTTGGAATCATTTCCCAGTTTTACAATTTGTTTATCAATTTCAGCAGGCATGACTAACATCATGAATCGTACGCAAGTTACGGAACGTGCATAGCGACGTGCACTCAGCAGGAAACATGGCACCCACGCTGTTGTATTTATTGTTTTCTGCAGAACAATATTTATTTTATTGTTATTATCTAGGCTGTGGGCCTCTTTTGACCTCACTGTTGGGTTTGCAAGGTCATGTTACTTCTAAACCAAAGTTGATAATCGACCTGTTTGTTGTGATTTTTTATTTTTATTCTTTTCGAAATGAGAATCAATAAGAGAATCGATAAACAACCGAATCGTGAAGCAGAATTGAAAACGGAATTGGAATCGTAAAAATCTTACTTATCCCATCACAGCCAGTCTACACTTTTGTTGCCTTGTGTCCTTGGCTCTTCCTGGTAAAGGCTGCTTTGTGTTTGAGATGCGGTGTGTCATACAGAAGAGATTTGTTAACAGGTTTATTACTCATTTCCAGTCTGAGTCAGTAATTTGGAGACTGTGTGGCATTATGAGAGACTGGGGTTACATGTAATGCTTTGAGCATTTGTTTTTATCTGACCATCTGTGTCTGTGTTCATGCACGAAAAAGGTTCATTTCTGTGTATTTATGTATTCACCCATGAATGTGTGTGTGTGTCTGTCTGTCTGTCTGTCCTCAGCTTCAACATGAGAAGGCGGAGCTGGAGCAGCACCTGGAGCAGGAGCAGGAGTTCCAGGTGAACAAGCTCATGAAGAAGATCAAGAAGCTGGAGAACGACACCATCTCCAAGCAGCTCACGCTCGAGCAGGTACACACTCCTTACATCACTTCCTGTTTCTCACACTTAGACAGGTGAACACATGTTACATCTCACTTTGTGAGAGTCATCATGGTAATTAGGTAATGTCAAGTCTCTAACATATCACTCGAGGAGAAAACGTGTTGAGTCGCGTCCTCCTGTTGATACAACCAAAGGTAAACACCTGTTGTGACATATCCTGTTAGTCATACTCAAGTAGGGAAGCGCTCCTGTGGTCACATCCTGTATATCATAAATGTGTTGGTATATGTTATCTCATATCCTGCAAGTTCTGCCTAAAAAGGTCACCCCCTTACATCATATCCTGCATTTCAAATCACAGCTGGTGTGAAATCTAAATGAGCCAAATATGCATGATATTCCACGTTACTTGTATAGCACTGGAGAGCTGAACAAACAGGAGCTCCACAGCCATTTTCTTTATCCTTTTTAATTAATAAACACATTAGTAAAATTATATAATAATAAAAAATGTATACACTGTTAAGGAACATTATTCTCCCCGCAAGTAAGACAATAAGTAGCAGTAGAAGCAGTTGTCAAAGAGGTATGAGGTTATTTCCATTCAATACAGGTGTAGCTGTTTATTCAGTTGGCCTTAGACTTTCCCTTCATATAACTATGTTCAATGTGTATCTTCAAGTCAGCCATTTGAGTGGTGTGTTTTGTGTGTGTTTGTGCATAGCTGCGAAGAGAGAAGATAGACCTGGAGAACACTCTGGAACAGGAGCAGGAAGCACTGGTCAACCGACTGTGGAAACGCATGGACAAGCTGGAGGCAGAAAAGAGGTGTGTGTCTGGCCTTCTGTGCAGAACCTCTGGGGTTACTAAGAATGCGTCTGGTTAAGTATGTTGCCACATCCAAAGCAATGGACCCTTTCCTCTCGAAACCATTTCAAGAATGTAACACTCGCAGAGAATCTTGACTATGTCTTGTCACGTTTTCCATGCCGTGTTTGTACATTCACATAGCAGCGTGTGTCTTCCATGCACAAGTCTTACATGCGAGTGTATTGTAAGGAAGGCCAGGCATGCTGGAGGTGGGACGCAGTCAAGAGTGTGACATAGAAACAGCAGCAGCAGAGACATTCGAGAAATGCTCTAGTGCAGTGGTTCTCAAACACAAGTGGGGCGTGAGGTGACATGCAAAACTTCAAGACTTGTGTTGTCATTGAACAGTTGCCCGTACGATGAAATTAAGCAGCAAGGCCACTAAGGTGCGAGATGAAAGTAAAGTGTCAAGTGCAAAAAGTACTAAGTGTCAAGTACAGAAAAGAACAAATAAAACAAGGAAGGGGGTATATACAAGGACATAATCAATCATAAAAACAGGTGATGAAAGGGGCTGAGTAGACTAGTGTAGTAGTAATAATATTGCACTGTGTAGTAGAATAGCAGATATATTGCACAACAGAATGACAAAGTATGTCACGGAGTATCACACAAGGGGAGAGATGTGCCTTGGGTAAGTTTCCCAGGGCAGGTACACTTTAGACTACAGTTCTCTTGTTGTGCAGACAGAACAAAACAGTGGGGGAGGGGAGTGTATTGAAGGGAGTAGTGAACATTGCACAAGGCCTGTGTAGTTATTGCACATTATATTGTGGCTGTTGCACAGAGAGAGGTAGTGGGCCAAACTCAGATAGAGGAATTTCCAAATGAGTCCCATTTCATACTGCCTACAGCAAGCGTGCATTGCAAATGTTAATCTACCTGTTCATTCTCAGTTCGACGCTTTTGTTAGGCTACTGCTTGTATGAGATGTACACTTTTTAGGCCCAGGGCACCAGGTTCAGTTGAATAGCTCCACAGCTGCCAAAGGTTTGAGAACCCCTGCTGTAGTGGGTTTAGAGCTCACAGTGCCCATCTACATTGGAGTGGCTGCTTGCTGTGAGCTGCTCAGAAGTTGTTGAAAAACATTGGTAGCACAGAAGCTTTAAAGTCTGGGGATTCAAAGCGGATGAAAAGGAAAGTAGTTGCGATGTCAGAGTGTGTCATTGGGCTTGTTTAAAATGACTCACATTGAAATGAATGCATTGCTTTAAGCCAGCCACTCAGCCAGCCATTTTAAATAAGCCAGTCATTTCAAGCAAGCCTATTGACTTTATGGAGTGTGTGAGTTAGTCAGTCTGGTGGTGGTTGCCAGGTTACTGATTCCCCACTGTGCTCCCGCCAGGATCCTGCAGGAGAAGCTGGACCAGCCCGTGTCCGCCCCGCCATCGCCGCGGGACATCTCCATGGAGGTGGACTCCCCAGAGAACATGATGCGGCACATCCGCTTCCTGAAGAGCGAGGTGGAGAGACTGAAGAGGAACCTCCGTACCACCGAGATGCAGCGTGAGTGTCTTGTGTTGTTATGGGGGGAAGAGGGGGGGGGGGTACCAAGGGCCGTTGTCATGGTGACCTATGCAGTCATATCAGTATATCAGTTCACAGCCTTCCCAGCACATCTGACCAAAAAGGCTTCACCTGACATTTTTTGTGTGCCTTTTTTTATGTGGACAAGAAAAAAATGATAGGAAATGACAGGCTTTGCCCTCTAGAGGGAGCCAGTGCTCTGAGAAAATGTAAGTGCGTCACTGTACAAAGATGGATGGCAAATGTGTAATTCATGTGTACAGTTGGCAAGTTCTTTATTGTGAAACCATTGTAGTTCACAGAGCAAGAGGCACTTCAGAATGGTTGCCTCTCTGTCGTATCAATTGATGTTAGTAGTAGCGCTACAGTGTGGACAGGGAACGCAGCTATGATGTATAGGTTTAGAGATGTGTAGTTCCAGTCTTTGAGCTCCAGATGGCGCATCATCACACAGTACAACTGAAGCTCTGTCCAGAGTAGTCAGAGTGTTACAGGAGTATAATCAACTCCATAACTGTGCCTGTTCCTTAAAGGAACACTCCAGTTTTTTTGGGAAATAGGCTCATTTTCTTAAAGTTAAACCTTAGAGTTAAACAGTTTAGTTTTAACAGTTTTGAATCTATTCAGCCGATGTCCAGATTTGGCAATAGGATCTCTGTGTCCGGCAGTAGCACTTCAGCTATTAGTTTAGCATGAACTCAGAAACTCAAAAACTCAGATTGGACCAGTTAGGATGCCAGAAGAATTGAATGTTCCTTTAAGATTACACTATCCAGCTGTGTACTTGAGAGCAGGCCATTAGAAACAGCCTTGTCCTTTCACATATGCCAGTAGTTATAGTAACACTCATCAGCCACATTTTGAAGATGGATGCATTAATGATCATGCTGACCAATCAGGAGAAGCCTATTCAGATGATGCCACTACATAAACAATAACTCAAAATCAGCTGTGAGATTGTATTTGGTATTCACTGTTGAATAGTCACTTAGAGTGAGGCAATCTCATTGCCAGTTATTGGTGATTGTGGTGTTGTACAGGGGCAGTAATTGATAATACAAGACATTACAACCCTGCAGTAACTCACATGGGTGCAGACAGCCAGGATTCAGAAGGTGAAAAGTCCTACCATGCACTGATTCTAGCCTTTGAGTGTAAAAAGGTGATTTTACTGATAAGCCCACCAGCAGGCCAAAGAGTTTTGCTTATTAGAATCCGGTGGTTCAGGGAGTGGAATAAATAATAGGTAGGACTTTTATTTCCTCAACCTGAGTCTCCTATGGCACAAGCAGTGTCACCAAGTCAAGCTGATGGCGCCAAGTGTCATGTCCAGCGCGATCAGTTAAATGTATTCTCTCTTTCTCCCCTATTAATTTTCTCTCTGTCACCCTGCTTTCTTTCTCTCTCCTCCCTTGTTTCTTTTCTTTTCTTTTATTGGTTTCCCGTCCGTGTGCCTCAGACACGGAGAAGCGCGCGCAGTACATAGAGGAGGAGCGGCACATGCGCGAGGAGAACATCCGCCTGCAGAGGAAACTCCAGAGAGAGATGGAGCGCAGGGAGGCGCTGTGCAGACAGCTGTCTGAGAGCGAGAGCAGCCTCGAGATGGATGATGAGAGGTACACACACACACACACACACACACACACACACACACACACACACACTCTCTCTCTCTCTCTCTCTCTCTCTCTCTCTCTCTCTCTCTCTCTCTCTCTCTCTCTCTCTCTCTCTCTCTCTCTCTCTCTCAAACACATACACATACAAGTGATATACACAATTCAAACAGCTGTCTTGGAGTAAAAGAAGTTTGGAAATTGACAACATCTTACATGAAATATTCTCCAGCAAATTAGCCACTAAGTGGTTTTCCTGTCTAATTTTTAAATGTGCGTTTCCTACATTTGAATTAGAAATCTATGCTGGAAACGCTAGAAGTTTACAGAATCTTTCCCAGTGCATATTCCAATGCTGCCATAAATGCACATTTATTTAAACCGAATGACCATGAACCCACAAAACTGATGTGAATGAGAAACTCAATAGAAGCTGTTCTGCCCTACAAAAGCAAAGTGCAGTAACTACGCAAACATTGAAACTGAGAAAAATGCCTTCGAAGTTGTCATACTGCCCAGTCAAAAATGTTGTAGGCACAATAGTAGTGATGCTTTTATATGCTTTCGTCATAGGAAGAAGCAAGAGATTTAGTCACAAGACAAATGAGGTGTTATAAAGTCAATTTCGAGTCTATAAATCCGGTTTGACAAAATATGTAGTTACTGCCTTTTTGCTTTATAGGGCAGTGTTGGTAACGGAAACACCAAATAGACAGTTATCAGTAGGTAATAGCGGGAGATAGTGGAAAAGTAATGAACGCACATACCCAAGCACACATGTGAGACTAGATTCTCTATTTTCTCTGTAGGTGTTTTTAATGAGGTGTTTACCTAGATCACAGACAGACAGACACAGACAGGTATACACACACACACACAAACACACACAATGAAGTCATTGCTGTTGTTGTGTTTTGTCCCTGTAGGTATTTTAACGAGATGTCTGCTCAGGGTCTGCGGGCGCGCACTGTCTCCAGCCCCATCCCCTACACCCCCTCCCCCAGCTCCAGTCGCCCCATCTCCCCCGGTACGTCTCCACACACATGTCATTGCTCCCACACACACACACACACACACACACAAACACCTCCCTTTTCACCCCACCTGACATGCCAGCAGTGTGTAGGCCAGGGGCCGGCAACCTTACATACTTAAAGAGCCATTTGGACCAGTTTCCCACCGAAAAGATGACAGCGGAAGCCACAAAACCCTTCTAACTTGTAAAATGAAAATGACTTTGGATACTGCAGGCTTTTTTTTTACCTGTATACTATGTATAAATAGCTAGAATAGCTAAATAGTGGGTTGCATTTATGAGATCAAGGAACTGCTACAGACAAAACAACATTTTGTTTCTGCATGCAACAAAAAAACACTTTAAAATAATATTCTAATTTTCTATTTGAGTTCTCCTCGTGTACATGAAATAAATAATCATGGGTAGGGCCAAACCAGAGCTGAATTGAGACTTTTGGAATGGAATGCGATACAACAATAACACTAGAAGAATTTAAAACCTGTCAGATACTGACAGCAACAACCTGCCTTGTGTTTATAGAGAGAAATGATCTACAGATATTTTTAAAAGCTTTGTACATAAACCGTATGGAGGGCCAAAAATGACATAATTAATAATAAATACGTATGTAAAAACATGTAGCACAAATAAATAAAATAACTAAAAAATGCACCAAAAATGTGCTTAGGAAAGCATTTGAAAAATATATCACACATAAAACTGGACATAAATGGGAAAGAAGTCATTTTTATTTACTGCTGTATTTATTTACATTTACATTAATTCCATAATGTATTTATTTTCCATTTTCTCTTTCTATTTATTTACAGATATTTTTCCCTGTAATATTTTCTACACTGTTTTATATACCCTGCATTTCTTTCTGGCATATTTATTTATTGTCACTCCTTGTTACATTTCTTTGTCCTACATTTACATTTATGCCTACATTTATACCTACATTTATGTCTCGGTATGTGAGAGTATGTAGAAAATATTACAGGGAAAAATATCTGTAAATAAATAGAAAGAGAAAATGGAAAATAAATTATGGAATTAATGTAAATGTAAATAAATGCAGCAGTAAATGAAAATGACTTCTTTCCCTTTTTTTTGTTTTGTCATTTTATTTATTTATGCTACATATTTTTACA
This sequence comes from Coilia nasus, assembly GCA_027475355.1. Lineage (NCBI taxonomy): Eukaryota > Metazoa > Chordata > Actinopteri > Clupeiformes > Engraulidae > Coilia > Coilia nasus. The sequence continues at coordinate 13,546,263 of CM050204.1, read as the reverse complement.
TACGTATTTATTATTAATTATGTCATTTTTGGCCCTCCATGAAACCGTTGATGATATCCTAAAAAAGGTATGAATGAATAAATGTTCATGTCATTAATTTTGCCATGTAGGTTGTGCTACTGTCGCTTAGGAGTGCTTGGAAGTTTCTAGCATTGTTGGCTAATTTCCCCAGTGCTCTACCTAATGGATATGGAAGCCTGGGGCTACGCACTAGTGCTAAAGACCAGGGTAAAGCCCAAAATGCTGCAAAAACTAACAAACTAAGAAAAAGAGAAATTTAATTACGCATTTATTTTTCAAACCCACGAGGAGCCATAACAAACAAATGAAAAAGCCAGATGTGGCTCTGGAGCCGTGGGTTGGCGACCCTTGGCTTAGGCACATCCACCTTTTGGCTTCTGATGCAGAAAAACAGACATCTTGATCTCTATTACTGCATCGTGAGAACACTTTCTTATTGCTTAACAGTGTAGATATGTGTAACGATATCAGGCAGATGGATTAGTTGTGTGCTTTACATGGTGGAAAAGAAGTTATCACAGTGAAAATAGACCACTTCAGCTCCCATAAACCTTTGAGTAAGTGAACTTATAAAGTTTATTTTAAACTGATTTTGCATCCAAATATCTCTCATCACCTGGCCTATAATGGACTTGCTTACGCTAATATTTTCATTCTGCTACTGGAAAATTTGCTAAATATGTCAAAAGGTATTCAGAATGCCAGACAAGTCATTTGGTGTTTGTTTGTTGACTAGATATCTTAATGAATGGCAGGAGTTCCAGCTTTAGTACTTAACTAACTGCCCGCACCTCCAGAATGGGGAAGAGCTTCTTCCCACAGGCAGTCAGACTGCTGAACAGCCTGTAGTGCAATTGGACTGTAAATTCTTGGTAACTCAGGATGCAAACCAGCGCATCACAGCACACTGCACCTTTATGCCCCCCGCACTTTCTTGCTGCTATTACTTATATTTATGTAGAATAGTTTCTTTGGTTACAAATCATACCACTAGCCTTGCTGCTTTTATTTATATTTATGTAGAATTACATTACATTACATTACACTTAGCTGACGCTCTTATCCAGAGCGACTTACAGATATTTACAGGGTTTCAGTTACAGTCCCTGGAGCAGTGCGGGGTTAGATGCCTAACTCCCTAACCACTAGGCCACAGCTGCCCCAAGTCATTTGTTTACAAATCACACCACTAGCCACAGTGCTCTGCTAAAAGCCATGCCCTGTCTAGCATGCCCTGTCTAGCATAGGTCACCTGTAACTCTGACCTGACTTGTTTACAACTGTGTTGTACTGTATGTACATATGTGTACAAGAGTGTGTAGTTGTGTGTGTGTGAGTGTGTGAGAGAATCTGTGTAGTCCCTCAATAGTGTATGTAGGCACTATTACATATCTGTCTTGTCCATACTGTGTTTTAACAGTTGCGTGTATCACCAATTATTCCCGGTGAAACGTTGTCTCGTCTCACTATGTACTGTGTGTATGGTTGAAACGACAATAAAAACCTACTTGACTATTGCTGCCACTGACAGAAAGTGACTGCCCTTTTCAGCTCTTTTAAATACCTGTTAAGTGTCGCCCCCTAACCCTCAACCTTAAAACGCCTGCTTGTCTCTCTGTAATGGGAAGAAAAGTGTTTACATACAGTCAAATGTACTCTGACGCAACCACTTCACATTACGTATAGTGCCAAACTCTGACAGCAGCAAACTGCAGACCATGTGGCTGAGTCTCCTCCATATATGTGACACTTTATCCAGAAGTAGCACCCTGGACCAGCTTTCATTAGGTCTGGCAGTTATCTTGATGGGAGTTTTAGTCGGCAGCTCTTATCGCCTACAGCTCTTGTATAGTCTTGTATAGTGTACCTGCAGAAGGTGTTTTTTTATATTACCTGTATGGGAGCAAGGGTTGGGGACAGTCTCTATCAGGAACACCTTGGTGATGGTGACGTAACGGTGGCAGAGTTCATTCCACATAAAGGAATAACAAGATGAGGTAACAGATGTGGTGGTCCGATTAGTGAAGTTGTCAGACTTTGACTTTAAGCTTAAACCCTCAAGCCCTCTTACCCCTGCCTCCCCCCCCTCCTCTGGTCTGCCTCACAGCCACCCAGCATTAGACAGTCAGTCGGCCACACAGAGGAGTGTCTAAAGAGCTACACACACCAGTTTCAGCAAGGTGTGGTGCACTATTAAACACAACAGTGTTTTCACCCTCACACCGGCTGCGCACCCTACATCATTGTATTGTATCAATCTACAGCCATCACAACAGTGGATTTCAGTGAGTGGTGGCTTCAAAATTACACTAGAATCATAATTGACGCACTGTCGATAGCAAAGTCCGATGCCTTGGTGCGGGGTTGTATTGAAAACAATGGAATCTAAACTAATACAATCACTATGTGCACATGGTAGGATTGAGATTGGATTGGGTGTTGCTACCCAACGGGCGGTCTGTCCCAAAATCCAAGTGCACATGGAGTTTGTGTAATCGGATAATGGTCAGAGATCTGGACGTTTCCGTTACGTTAGGTGGCGATGTATTCCTTTCAACAAGTGGTGTTAGAACTACTTCTGGTTGACGGCTGCTAAAAAGAAAATAAACAATCTGGCGGCATACAAACAAAGATGGAGTTCGAGGAGGTTGACAGAGCAGCATTTGCATACATGTTGTGCATTCTCCTTTGTTTGGAAGTCCGTATGAACGAACAAACAGCATTTTTGGTTTCCTTGATACGACACGAACTGTGCCATCTGTGTTTGATATTACAAGAAGTGCATTCCAGTGCATGCGCAGTACGCAAATCCGATCCGATGCCGTGCACAAGGCGGCAGCAAGCGGATTAACATCGGCTTAAGCCAGGGGTTGCAATCGGATTCGCAAAACCAATCCCTATACGATCTTTAGCTTGTGCACATGAATTTGATACAATCCCAATCCCTTTCCAATTGGATTCAACTCGTCCATGTGCACGCAGTGAATATTGGAAGCCCAGTGCACCTCACTTTGTCGAACCGGGTGTGTCCTTAAGTTTTTATGTGTTCCACCAAAAATGGGTCATATTCAGAGTTGGCCGACTTCTGAAGTTCTTAACAAATGACACATCTTTTGATGCTTTGTCAAGTCTTCTCCTCCACTCTTTTTATGCAGGCTTTTATTAAATCTGTTCCCATCTCCCTAATTCTCCTTCTTCCAGAAAGGTTAAGTAAACAGTTGTCTGTGGTATTGGGTGTGGTTCTGTCTGCAACAAGATAAGGCTGAATTCCTCAGTGTCCAGTAGGACCGCTTCATAAGCTGGTCATGATGCTTACGCATGTGAGACAGTGGAGCTGTATGACCGTCTGTTTTGGTTGGATTTTTTGAAAGGCCTCTGTTCTTGAAACAACAGAAAACCTCCAACCTGTGTGGAGATGACTTCAAAGGCTTTGTTATTGTTCTGGCTCAACTCAACTCCAGGCGGATTTAGGGAAATTGTTCACATTAATAGTACAACAAACATTTTTTTTCCATGTGAGGATTCAGGTTGCTTGTCTTTTCGTAAAGTTGGGAGGTGTAAGACTCTCTAAACTGCACATGAGTCTGTGGCCATTTTCAGAAGGATTATGTGGCCGTTAGGTCTCAGACAGTAAACAGGGGAGAGAGTGGAAAAGGAAAGCGTGTGCTACCCTTCTTTCCTTCTGAGTGGTGAGTGATTAACTTTCTGTTTGCTGTGAAGAGCGTCCCTGTTAGGCACTTCCTCTTCATACTTTTAGTTCAGTGACATTCGGCATTCGTGCTTGCACAGCCACGCAGTGCAGGACAAACGAGAGAGCAGGATGTGTGCCCTTTCCTTCCCCAATTCATTTTTTTTGTCCCCTCTCTCACTTATCTCTCTCTCTTTCTCTTTCTTTCTCTCTCGCACACTCCCCCTTTCTCTCTCTCTTTCTCCCCCTCTTCTCCCTCTTTCTTTCTCTTCGCCTTTCTCCCTTCCTCTGTCTCTCTCTCTCCTTTCCTCTCTCTCTTCCTCTCCTTCTCTCTCCCTTCCTCTCTCCCTCTCTTTCTCTCTCTATCTCTCTCTCTCTCTCCCCTTCTCCCCTCCTCACCCAGGGGGAAAGGATGTCAGTCAGCGTATAACCTGTTCCTCATGCCCTTAGCTCTTCACGGTCGCTTCCTCTCCCACAGCTGGAACCTGTTGCCCAGGTGACCTCAGTCTGGGCCTTGTCACCTAGTCACCAGATGACCGTGTTGACCGAGGGTTAAATGAGGCAGTGACGCAGTACAGGGGGGCCACTCCAGGGCCCGTGCTTAGTCAGCGGAGATAGTGCCTTCCAGGCCCGCCCCTCCCCAATAGCGACTCAGCGTTTTTTTACAGTGTGCAGAACTAAGCCTTTGTGTTTTCACAGCAGGGGAGTGTAGAGTTCCTAAGATCCTAAGACACTGCAGGACTAAAGCATCACAACCAGGGCTTTAGAGTGTGACCAATTTGGTCACAAATGCGACCTAATTTCTGAAATGTGCGACTAAAAAAATTTGAGGTTTCACCGGTGCGACCAGCCATTGGAGGAAAAAAAAAATGAACGTGCGTGATACATGAGGTCTCCCTGTGGTTCAACAGACACACATTAGGCCCATTGGTCTAAACCAATCAAAGATAGCGAAGGGCGGGACCTCCCTATGACTGGAGGGGTCTGGATATTCCTGTACGTGTGTATGTTTTAAAATGCGTGTAGCCTAGACTAGTCACACAAACGGAGCAGGTGAGTGTAGAGTCCCTAAGACACTGCAGGAGTAAAGTATTGGCTAGGGCTCACTTGGAAAAGAGGTGACAGCCTCAATAGCCGCATTCCCATTCTGGGGCCGGGGAGGCCCGGGCCTTTAGGGGCCACCCTTGGTGCTTGTAGCCCCAGGGCACTAGCCCCATGACCTGAGAGCTGTTGTGTTCACACTCCCTGGCTACTAGACCCTCTGGGTTACGCCCTCGTTTGCGAAAACGTCTCACATTCTGATATTTCCACACAGTGCTGCCAACAAAACATAGCAAAATGACACAATTTACTGCTACTTTAAGGTATAACAATCACCGAAACAGTTAATTTTAATACTAATTAGATCAACAACTTGCAATTTTGAATAGCTCATCCAAATATGAGCTAGGTCATCTATATTGCATTACTTTTGTTTACCGATGGCAACGTTGCTAAAGGAAGAAAAGTCTTGTTTTAAACCAACGGTACCACTACCGTCAGCCCAAACGGTCGGAAATGGCAAATATATATGAATTTAATAGAAAAAACAAGTGATTTTGACCTATTGGCTTGACACACACGTTTAGAACAGTTAACTGCGAGGTCACCGCGGAGAAGCACGTTACCATGCACAACGTATGACACGGAGCGTCAAATGCTTTAGGGAATGCGTCTCACATTCGGATATTTCCACACAGTGCTGCCAACAAAACGTAGCCAAATGACACAATTTACTGCTACTTTAAGGTATAACAATGACCGAAACAGTTAATTTTAATACTAATTACATCAACAACTTGCAATTTTTATCAGCCAAATATGAGCTAGGTCATCTATATTGCATTACTTTTGTTTACCGATGGCAACGGTTGCTAAAGGAAGAAAAGTCTTGTTTTAAACCAACGGTACCACTACCGTCAGCCCAAACGGTCGGAAATGGCAAATATATATGATTTTTATAGAAAAACAAGGGATTTTGACCTATTGGCTTGACACACACGTTTAGAACAGTCACCACAGAGAAGCACGTTACCATGCACAAGGCATGTAAAGGAGACTGGCAAGTTTGGGATTTTATGTCGGCAGCTGCACACTTCAGCACTGCGAAACTGCAGTAAAAAAGTAGCCTAAAATGACACAAGGTAATGCTGTAGGCCTAGTCATTTGTTTGTTCCAATTAATTTGAGAAGGAGTCATTTAAACCACCGCATCACGGTGGGCAATTGAAATGTTACCAGCCAAGCATTCACCACCAGCCACGAGACATACAGAAAATGTAGGATTAAGCTCGCTTGAATAAAAGCAATTCGATTTATTTTATGTGGGGAAGGGGGATTGGTTTGTTATACCATGTCTTTATGTCCGTAGTTTTTTATGTTTCTCGCGAATTTGCCGGGCTGTTGGTCGCTGAATGTCCAACTTCCTCGTTTCTGCAAACCTCGTCATTTTTTTGTTTTTTGTTTTTTGATTCACGTCGTCTTCTGCCCAGACCACGGGGAGAGCACGGATATATTCAGCTGACCAGAACTGGTGATCCATCTTTTTCATATTCTTCAGTAACAACGGTAATACAGGTGCAGATAATACTCATGCCATCTTGGCTTTATTTTGCTTCCAAATGTTGACGCCGCCCCGACCTTGACACCGCCTCTAGACCCCGTTTAGCCCCTGTAGGACCATCGTTTTGGTTGGGCCAGAAATCGCGGGCTACTAGCACCCAGGACAGCCCCTGTAGGCCCGTGTTAGCACCTCCCCCTGAAGGTGTGAAGCCACTTAGCACCAGTACACCCGTGTCGGCTCGGGTTTGGCCCGGTAATGGGAACCCCGCTAATGTGACTACCCTAGTAAAATAAAGGAGAAATAAAAGTGTCACAGGCCTCAAGGACACTCAGAGTGTGATGGACGTGGCACTGTCTTGTCTGGTCTCTTCAGCTGGTCACATCCTTCTGGCTTACTTTGTTAAACATCTGATGCAGAGGATTGGGAATTCCTTCTGCCTGAGGCAGGTGCCCGTCCTCCATCACCCCCACCCCCTGAGAACCATTAAGTTCAAGGTTTATTTCTGTTGCCTAGCACCCATGTGTCGTGGCACTGTCAAGGCTGTAAAAAGAGTCATTAAATGAGTCACCAGTCCTGACATATTCCTTCTGCCTGCTCACCCAATTCATGTGATTTTACTAATTAGGCCCTGTCTACTTGGCTAAATGTGTGCTAATTGGGATCAGCTGGTTCAGTGAATTGGTTGGAACAAATATGTGGGAGGACTTTTACTTTCTGAGCCTGGGATGTCTAGCCTGGTAAACCTGCCCCTCGTACTTCATTTCATTTTGTACAGAGGGTCTGGACTGGAATCTCTTGAGGGTCATTTAGCAAGTCCCAGCAAGACCAATCCAATCGGCGAACAGAGGGTGTGTTCGTTAGCCATGACGTTGACCTTATGTGCTACATTTGAATTGTAGTGCATAGGTAGGCTAATTGCATACGTGACGACCAGGCATTAGCGATTGGGTAAAGGCAGAGGCACTTGTTTTAAACTTCAGCAGAGTCCACACCTCCAGGAAGAAATCGTTTCTGACGGTGTCTGGTCCAGACCCTCTGGACAAAATGAAATGAAGTACGAGGGGCGGGTTTACCAGGCTACAGGATGTACTTACTTACTTTATCTCCCTCATCTGGCATCATCTAATTCTCCATTCCCTCTCTCTCCCGCTCTCTAACTATCTCTCTCGCTCCCTCTCTCTCCTTCTTTATCAGGTCTGTCGTACGCCAGCCACACAGTGGGCTTCACCCCTCCAGCCACCCTGAGCAGGGCCCCCCTCCCCCACTACACACCCCCGGGCCTGCATGTTCACCCCGGCTCCTCCCACGGCATCCAGGTAAACACACACACACACACACAAAACCATATTTGTTCTAACTTCCCCTCTCTCTTTCACACACAAAACCACACCTGCTGTAACTCTCCCTCTCTGTCAGCCACGCAGTGCAGGACAAACGAGAGAGCAGACACACACACACACACACACACAAAACCACATTTGTTCTAACTTCCCCTCTCTCTTTCACACACAAAACCACACCTGCTGTAACTCTCCCTCTCTGTCAGCCCCCCCCCACACACACACACACACACACACACACACACACACACTTCCATCCACTTTTTATCATCACCCACCATGCACATCCATACACATGTACTATTTATTTAAATTATCATGACTGATATGGCCAAGTAATTGTCTAGTGTTAGATGATTACTGACTGACAGAAATGATAAGTATTTAGTCAGTGCTAAATATTTTTATTTTTCCCATATAGCTGTATGATATCATTACTTACTACCCAGTGCTAATTTAGTGAGCAGAGGTGGGAGTTTAAGGAACGAGGAAATTATAGAAACACAGGGGAAAATATGTAAACAAGGACACACTCTTTAAACATACTTGCTTACCAGGCCGACAAGTGTTTATCCTGTCGCCAAGGTAACAGATGTCGCACGAAAAAGTTCAACAAAGGCCAGGTCAGGTTTGCTTCCACTCTTCTCACATCACCGTGGCTTCTGCCAGGCCAGGATCTCCTTGTTGTGTCCCCCTTGTGGCGGGACACACCTCTCTTTTCCCGCACTGTCCCTCCGCCACACCCAGGCGCTCACACAGGCCAACAATAGCCAGAGACGAGGTGGGGGCGGAAGGAAGCTCTGGCTCAAAAGAGCCTTTATCTGGTCTTTTTATGGGGCCAGCAGCTGGTGTCTGTTGTACTGAGAGATGGAGTGATAGACACACTCATTGACACCTGACTGTCTGCTGTGAGGCCAGGCAGAGACACTCCAGTCTGCGTCAGGTTTTCCCCCCACTTACGGCATCTCATTTGTGTGTGTGGGTGTGTGTGTGTGTGTGTGTGTGTGTGTGTGTGTGTGTGTGTGTGTGTATCGGAAGTTGCCATATTTGGCGTAGAAGGTGCTGTGTGTATCCATAAGATTCCATGAACTCTGTTATGAACTGCTACTTTTATCAGTGTCGTGGTCACTAAACTGAATCACGCCTGAGCAACTTTCGCAACTGCCAAATTTGTGTCTTTGTGTATTTATTATGAATTGTGGACACAAATAAAGAAGCAAAATGTGTGTGTGCATGTGTGCCTGTGCCTGTGATTGCTGCACGCATCTTTCCGGTGTGATACAATGGCCCCCACACAAGCCAAATTGTCAACCTGTTACACAACATGGACACAGGGTCCCTATTACGCGAGGTCAGATAACCTGCCAGACTCATATAAGTAATCAGATATAATTATTTATGCTTGATTAGAAGTGCTTGTCTGGATTGTAGGTTGTAAACTGAGGTACAGTCCAATCCACACACATGCTGCTGTCGAAAAAAAAAAAGTCTTTATAGTGGCATGATTTATTTATGGGGTGAACTTGTGACTTCAATTTCAGTTCAAATAAGTTGGATCTGCTAAATTTATGATGTAAATGGTGAGGGTCATCTTTAGATGTTTTTGGAGAGAAGCCTGTTGTGGGCTTTATTCAGTTTAGCAGATCCTGAAGTTATCTTCTTTCCTTGTAAAGACCTGAAGTGACCCTGTAAAAGTGTTCTCGGGATGCCTTTTGCGCCGGATTAATAAGAACAAAAGGTGAACGGGTTAGAATTCACTATTAGAGTATCCAACTGGTTGAGTATTGCTGACAGTGTCAACAGCGTAATTAAAGATGACCTTTATAGGTTGTACTTTCATTACAGCAAGGCAATATGCTTACCTTCGGAGAAGCGGCCTTGATAACGGCTTGAATCAAAGTCATTGTGCGTCTGATATGAGTAGATTATCAAGTGGAATCTATATAATATGTGTGTTATCTGCATATCTGAGGTGAAGTATTTTCAGAACCTCTGGTCATTTTGGTGTCCTGAGATGTCCTCTTGACTAGTCTACTTGGGTGCCTCCATTCACCCTCTGTCAAGTTGTTTTTAAGCAAATCACACTTTGTCCTGGTTCTCATTATATCACAGCAACGCTGCAGTCAAAAGCTTGCCTGAGAATAAAGGAAGGTGTAAGTGTGTGATTGCTTTTAGTGGTGTCCTGTGAGGAAACACACAGTCGGGGCAGGGTGATGTATAGTAGTTACATGTTTGAGTAGACTTCTGTTACAGGCCTTGTCCTTGAGTTGAAAACATCCACTTAATGCTGTTTGCCAATGGAAGCATTTCAAAGTGTGAGGACTTCAGATTTGTTTTTGAGGTCTTTTAGAGGCCTTTGATTACATCATCGGAGGATCTACATTTCTGCCCTTCTGGGATTACAGCTCAGAGAACATTCCTACAAAGGCTGAGGCACTTCCTCATGTACACAAACCCACACATGCCCCCACTTGATCACAAGTCACTTCATTAAACACGATCACACACACACAGAAAAGTAAATGAAAGACCACCAACTTAGGGTTCAGGAAAATCAGAGGCCAAATGACCTCGCTTGGATTAACCTCTCTGCTTATTGACTTTCTCACATCTCCTGTAGTAGTGTGATGACGTCATTACAAAGGGGACTGATGTACTGTACAGGAGACGTTCGCCCCAATATACACACCTCATTGTTTGCCCCATAGCTGGTGTAAGGGTCTTCACGGTTCACAGCCTCATATGTGTCTAAGAAACCGAAAATGTTCTTGGCATGCCTTAATAGAAAAAAAACACACAAGTGTGTTTGTACCATAATTCTGTTTTGCAATTTATTATAAAGTGAAATGTTGACTGTCATGAAAATAGACATATCAATAGGTATTGTTAATTTCCTAACCTAATCTCTAACCTACTCTTCCTTGCATTATGCCCTTCCTCATACTATAATATTTTTTTCTAAAATTTAAAATTTAACAATTCCCATTGTAATTCCCATTCATTCCCATTGTCTTTTTGTGATCAACAATTTTTTATTGACCAGATAAATTGAGCAAAAGACCAAATTGAGCAAAGACCAGTAGATGTATAAATATCTATAAATATTCAGTAGACAGACTGACCTCAAAGTTAAATCCAGGCAAAACATGGCAAATGCAGTCATCAAAAATCAAAATACTGACACACATTTTTTTAGAGAGTTCTAAAACAATGTTCCAGGAGGTAATAATGTGAGGTGTAGCTCCATTAAGTCACTGCTGAGTGCCCCAGCAGTGCAGTGTTTTAAAGCATCACTAAATAGGATTTTCAACTGTAAAATAATGTTTTCAAAATCATTTCAGAGGTTCATCAACTTGTAACAGGGTGAAAGGCACTTTTGAATTCGCTTTGCCGCCTTCTATGGCCTATAACTGCAATTAGTAAGTTTGGAGGAGCGAACTGTCTCTCTGTAGTTCTCTGAGAGACTATTCTGCTTCCAACCTGTAGGGGACTGAAGACGAAAACTACTTAGTCTTTCTTTAAAATCACCCAATGTCTTTATTTATTTATTTATTATTTGAACACAGTATTGTATCACAGTATCAGTATCAGTATCACGCACAGGGTGAGGAAAAAACGCAGAAAAAAAAAGACTGTGAAGATGTGAAAACTATGTATTGGACTACAGTCACATGTAATTGATCACAATAAAGTATAAAAAAAAATCTCACTGTCTTTCTGACGCCACCTGTCTCTTAACGGTGTACCTCTCCTCTTCTATTTCCCTACAGAGGCCTTCCCCACGGAGAAGCAACAGCCCAGACAAGTTCAAGCGCCCCACCCCTCCGCCCTCCCCAAACACGCACTCAGGGGCGCAACTGCATCAGCAACAGCACCCACCCCCGCCTCCCCCGCCAGCGCAGCCCATGGTCCAGTCACCCACGGCACCGCCAGCTAGCACACAGCACCCGCTGCAAGCGCCACCCCAGCCTTAATGCATGCGCTGACCGGACCACGCTACGCTAGGCTAGGCTACATGCGGATAGAGGTTAGACTAGGCTAGGCTAGTGCAGCGGTTATAGCAGTTACTCATGGGGGGGCGGGGGGCAAAGGTCATCTGCGAGGCCGGGGGACAGGAACAGGAAGCCTTTGGGGTTTTTTTTGGTGTGGCACTGAGACGGGCTGACTCGAGGAGTGCAAGTCAGCAGACTGGGACTGGTGATGTTATTTTATTTTTGTGTTTTTTTTTATTGTTAATCATTTTGTTCATTTACTTCCATTTGGCTTGTCTTTGTTTAAACACAAAAAGAACGGACAAAAAAATGTTTCTAATCTGTTTTTTGTGTTGTGTATAGGAGTTTTGGGCAGGGTTTGCTTTAACTCACTGCTTGTCAAATGTACATTTAAGTTCAGGAAGATGAATACCGGTGAACATCTCACTGAACACACACACACTCGCACACAAACACACACACGCGCACACAAACACATCCAACAGCCAGTAAGTCCCACCTGAAAGGCCAGGCATTACTCTCTTCCTCATGTGCCATTACTCAGTACCAACCTAATGTATCAGCCAACACCCCCAACTTTCACCCCCTACCCAATCCATTGCACTGCTCCCATTGGATGGGTCTCCTCATTCAAAACAGACCGTACCAGCAGAAGTATGGGGTGTACACGTTCCTATCAGAGAGACCAGCCATAAGAGGGCTCGTAGAGTCAGGAGTGCGATTCTGGGGCAGATAAGAGGCGCGACCCCTTTCTAGTCCGGTCCGTTTCAGGGGGAAGGTCAGCCTCCAACAGCAGGGGCGTTGAAGGTGCATGTTGACGTGGTCCTGAGAGAGCACTGGAACTGTGGAACGTCACGTCCCTAGCCTTCTGCATGTGGTACGGAGGGATGTGTGTGTGGGGAGGCTTTAGCAGAGGAGTGCCTGTGCAGGGGGTGGAGCTGCTAGTCTCTGCATTGGTGTCTGTTAGCGCCTCGGGCAGCCCAGCCCAGCCCAGTCCCTCCATAGCACATCTCAGATGACCTAACCATCAGACAACGGAGCAGAATGCAAAGCCCTCATTTGATTCTTAAATGTTACATGAAACATGTTGAAGAGGAGCTGTCCTGTATAATGAATTAACCTCAACATGATTAAAAGTGTGTCAAATTAAAATATGCGTTTTGTCGTTTCTCATTTACTGGGATTGGGGGTGGGGCACGGGGGGGAGAAGGGGGATGGTACAGCTGCTTTTCATTCCCAGTTAAGAGTTTTTCATTTGTAGCTTTCATTTTTTTATTTGTCGTCTTCGTACAAAAGCTGTTGTGTGTGCAATGCATTCAATGTGTAATGTACAGGGGGGTGTTTCAGAAAGCAGGTTTACTTACCGTACTCACTTCAGTATGTAAATTCTGAGCATGTGGAAAACCTAAGAGGAGAACCACGTGGCTTTGTTTGGTTAGGACAGGGGTGTCCAAACTTTTTGCCAGGGGGGCCGGATTTGGCGAGGTGAACATGTGTGAGGGCCAACCATTATAATGACACGATAATAACACAATAATAATAATAAAAATAATAATGTGCAAATTAACTGTTTAATGAATATTTTATTGCAATGGCATAGTTTTTATGTCTTCACATGTATTTTACCAAATTTACTGTGCATTTTATATTTGAAGACCAGTAATAAAATCAGTTATCTTATTCAGAAGTACACACCACTGAGGGTTTTGATCACAATCACACAAACACACACAAATCACTGTGTTTTTAGAATTAATTTAGGCTACCCCAGAAAAATAACACACTAATGTGATGGGTGGTACTGAGATTTAGATTGCAGCAAAAGGCCAGGTCTGGCTCAAAGACAGTGGTTTTGATGCGCAAGATGCCACTTTATCTTGTCCTCACACGGTTCTTGTTAAAGTTCATAAGTGAGAATGTCTTCTCGCACAGGCAACGGAAAAAAAATCAAACCCGACACCCTTTGTCTCTGTCTCTTAATAGCTGTCTCTGTCTCAGTTCTCCGTGCCACAGTGTTACGAGACAGGCAAACGTTGGCAAAGTCTTGCTTCTTCTCAGGACATTACCCAGTCTTTAACAAATTTACCATCAGTAAAAGGTTTGCAGTGCCTTGCAATTAACGTTGCCACCTCGTAGCTCGCTGGCATTTTCATTTGACTCACGAGTTCTTGTGAAAAACGCTGCTGTGCCATTAACAGACCTGCCAACCTTAAAGGATTTGTACAAATTCTGTACTGCACAAATTCTACTACCCGCAGCAATTTGTGCAGTACATTAGATGACAATAAAGCTCCTGTCATTACTGCTATTTATGAACTTGTGGTTCTTCAAGGTGCTGTTTGTAGGAATGCAGCCAGCACTGTTGCTGCAATCACATTTAAAATATTGTAAAGCGTTGGTCCCCACGCAAGAGATCAAACACAAAATCGAAACTTTACCAGAATTTGCATGATGAAAATTAAGTTTAAAAAACACAAATTCTCTTGCTGTACTGTTGTCGAGGGTAAAATCAGTATTTGAAAGTAGCATGTTTCCTTAATCTGGTTACATGCAAGGACCATTTTATGATTACTGTGAAATTGCTTGTAGGTGTTACCCAGAGTGTGTCTGTTTTGGTTGCTGTGTGTGTTTTACAGTGTGTGTGTTTGTTCCAAAGGTGTTGCATTGCATGCTGTGAGTCTGCAATGTTAATGTTTCCACTGTGTGTTCAGTACAGTGTGGTGTTTGCAGTGTTTACAAGTGCTGTAATCTGATCCATGGCTCCTCTCGGCCAGGCTTTATGCCAGGTTTCACCCTGTGTGTGTGTGTGTGTGTGTGTGTGTGTGTGTGTGTGTGTGTGTGTGTGTGTGTGTGTGTGTGTGTGTGTGTGTGTGTGTGTGTGTGTGTGTGTGTGTGTGTGTGTGTGTAGTCATGAAGAAAAGACCTGCAAGGTGTACTTCACACATCCACTCTGGCACAGTTGGGCTCAGTTTTGAGTGTTTGCAGGCATGTGTTTGTATTTTGGGAATCTACACAAAGGGGCCCTGATTAGCTGTGCTGTGTAAAGTTAAAAAGGGGATTTCTATGCCTAGATGTAGCCTACCAATGCCAAAATGTAGTTCTATCATCAGATAAATGTGCAGAAAGGTAGTTTTACCATTTAACAAAATGTATATGTACCAAAAGAAAAGTTTGCCATTATTATCGGCCATGCGCCCTTCATCAGACGTACCGTCATCAGTTTGTTACGTCTGGTGAAGAGTGCATGCCTGAGGGCCCATTTCCACCGCACTCTCTGCGTGTTCAGCGCGTGGCCGTATTCTGTCCGTATTCATTTAGAATGCACGTTAGCAGATGAGACCATTCCCACCGCAAGCGTGTTCTGAGCGTATTCTGTCCCCATACAAACCTATTGTATACACCCACGCGCTGAACACGGCTACGCGCTGAACGAGGCGGTGGAAATGAGCCCTAAAACGTCATCAGCACACTGATGCCATCGACTTTGTTTCTGTTCTGTTCTCTTTCTTTGTTTCTGCTTTTTGGTCCAGCACCCAGACTATTTGAGGCAGATGTCTGTGCTTTAGGCCTATGCAGTGAATGTTTACGGTCTTGAAGTTTTGCCTTGAACAGATGACATGTTCAAAACAATAGGGTGGAAAAGCCTCACCCCTGGTCAGTATTTCTGATACATTGAATGGCTAAAGCATTTATGTTTTACAGTTTCAAAACCACCAAAAAAGGAAAGGACACGAAGCCAATGTTTGCACCCGGCATTGTATGTGCTTAAAAACACCACCTTTGGCAAGTACACCCCTGTAAATGCTTTCAGTTGGATTCACAGTTTTGATTTTTTTTTTTGTGTGTGGTGCCTTTTCACCCATTATTATGCTTTCAAAAGCCTTCAAGTTCAGTGACATTCTTGGGCCAAGTGGTATTTGCTGTTTGTTTGAGGCCAGTCCAGGTTGTCGGGTGACTGTGAGTGCCAGGCAAAGCCTTCAGTTTCTGCCCTGTGGGGTGTTCTGAGGCATTCTAGGATTATTAACCACTTGTGGAAGTCTTTCTCATTTTGTCGTCCCCCTTTTGGGGTGGCATATTCAACCTCTTCTGCTGTTAGTGGGGAACAGATGGTAGATATACATCACTAAAAGCACATCTAAAGCCTACATGTTTCTGTATGTATGTTTCCATTCCATGTTCACTCTTTTTTGTTCCTGACCAGAGCTAGTCACTTTTAGACTGTACATTAAAACTGCTTTGGGTGTTCCTCCTTCTGACAGTTTACATTTGGCCACTAGGACCACACAAACGTCTGGTGTCCTCTCGTAAGTAGAAAGGGCATTGCCCTCATCTCAACTTGCACTGCTGCCAATAGGTGGTCTTAATTGTCCCACAGCATAGTCTCAGGGTTTGATTATGTATTACATCTGATTCACTCGGCAGAATTTTAGCAGCAACTCAAGATACGATACATACATAATGGACCATTAATCTTAATAGTCCTGTATTACTTGCTGTTACAGCGCTGAATTACTTGCTGTCACAGCGCTGGGCCCAAGCCCAGAGGGCAATAGGGGGCCAGCCACACATATTGGTTGGAGTTCAAATCAATGTTCCTGAGTAAGCTCACCATTTATGCAAGCATGCAAACAGACTTTACTAAAATATAGTATTCTCTGAAATTGCATGAACAACAGCATTTAGCCATTATCCACATTCCAGTCCTGAGCACAGGGGGGCTTTTTATGCCTCATTTTATACCACACATATCCTCAGTCATGAGCACTGGCTCATTACTGTACTGTACTGCACAGAACTAGAGTTTCAGGAAAGAACCTGCTTCAGGGTTTTGTGTGAATTTCTAGAATAAAACAAGCCTGGCTGTCGCACCAGGCTCGTAGATGGAGCTTGGTCTGGCAAAGATCCTATAGACAGAAAGTTCTCAGAGGTGGAATCAATGGGCGTTTATCAAATGCCTTTGTATACTACCAGACAGAGCTACAACCAATCAGACCACTGATTCTGATGACATATGTGTAGTGTTTGGTTTTAATAGGTGCCCAATTTCTCGGGCAAAGGAACGGCTAAGAATAGGGAGGTTAGCCAGCCTGACTTGAATGTGAAAATCTATGCAGTGTCACAGACTACTGTAGAATAAAACAAGAACAAGATTTTAAATGTCTTTTTCATGCTGCCTGGTAATCGATTACAGTAACAACCTCTGTTCACCTGAGGTTACAGGTGAAACCAGTATTGCAATAACACAAAACTGTTGGCAGAAAACACAGAGAGGAAGCATGCAAACTTAGATTGGTGCAGAACCATAACCACTTTTCAGTAACGGCCCCCGTTCACATGAGGTTATACCCCACTTACGCCAGCTGTACCACTGCAGCTGGGATGACAGTGGCTCAGGAGCTGGCATAAAGTTGAAGGGCAACTGAAGGGTTATTGGTTCAAATCCCAGTCCTCCTGGATAGGTTAAAGTGTCCTTGAGCAAGACACTAAACCCTATTGTGATGTGAGTGAATGTGAGGCGTTCTCTGGAAAGCGCTCTGGCCACTCTGCTCAGTATAAAAGTGCTATATACAGAGGCGAACAATCCAGCTTGCTGAAGTAAAAGTCCTGCCATATATTGCTTCTGCCTGTGCTCCTAACACATGTGATTTCACCAATTGTCTCATCCACCTGTCTAGAGCAGTGTGCTAATTGGGATCAGCTGGTTCAGTGAATAGGCTGGAACAAATATGTGGCAGGACTTTTACTTTACCTTTCTGAACCCGGGATGTCCACCCCTGGCCCTATAAGCTAAATGCAGTCCAGTCCACCGCAGCCTTTTTCCTTACCTGACATATGCAGCGTGGACTGCTGAATCATCCCCCACCACAATTACATCATTTCCACATTATGTCCATCCTCGGCAGTTTTTCTGTCTTTTTTTTCATGATCCCTCCCACTCTTGCAAAATGACATCTTTGACACACCACTTCCTTAAGGGCGCCATGTAGCCTACTCCCTCGATGCCGCAACTTATGAAATCCTGTCATGACTCTTTGTGGGAATGCATTTGTACTATAACTTCTATGAGTACTGAGGTGCTTTCCACCAAGACAGTTTATTTCCCATTCAGCCGTTTAAATCTTCACTAAAGATCCTCCCTTTGCTCTAGTTCAATGTGTTATTTTTTTATTCAGTAGGAGTTACTGGTGTTTTATGCTCCCACTGAGGTGTTATACAGCTTTTTTACAGCTTAATTGTTCTCACATGCTTTGCCTTGTCTCCTTTTGTAGGGTACTGTACTTGGGATAAGGTTTGAGGACTCTTCATAAAGTTTTTAAACATGCAGCTGCATCATCTTCTACTCTGACTCTGAATGAGCTAGCCATAACAAGGTAAGAAAGGCGTGTGTTAGCCAGACAAAAGTCATCTGAGTGTTCTGAGTGCTCCAGTCTCCTGGGGTTCCGCAATGTTTGAATAGGGCTTCTCTATTTTCGTTCACTTGAAAAAAGGGCCAATCTAGCTTAAAATGTTGGAAAGAATTTTTCCCATTTTAACTTTATGCCCTCTAATCAGTTCTTCTTCTGCTCACAGAAATTTTGGCCAGGGCTGCCTGGACTCCTACAGTGCATGTCACTATATCTCTACAAACTATCCATCAGTTGTCATCTGGCATCATTCTGATTTCTTGCACTATTCTGCACTGGTTCTCACTTTATAGTTGATACGGTTTGCACTGACACAATGTCTTGCATTTTCATGTAAATTATTTTACTGATATTGCTATTTTATTGCCATGCTGGGAAAACGGGCACTTTGTATGTGGATGAATGACAATAAGGTTGACTTGATTTGATATCACCATTTAAAATCGACACAGCATCAACCATGATTGTCTGTACTCAGACCAGCTAACCAGGACAGGGTTTCTGTAGTGGCCAGCAAAAGTCTCTTTTTGCTGCCACAGCACTCACTAAACACACAAGGCATTACAGGAGGTTGAACCCTAATCCTTCTCACCTCATTCACATTGCAAGGCTTAGAAAACCAAGAGGGGTTTTTTTTCCTACTTCTTTTCCACTCTTGTCAGCCCTCATTTTTCTTTTAGGGCCCTTTCTTTTAGGCCCTTAAAGTGACGTTAATCTCTCATGCCAAAGAAATCTTTCAGTCTAAGGCTAAGCCCTACCTCTGAGGCCGACCCTGATGCTGTTGCTGCCACCCAGACCGAGTCAAACCCGCCTAAGACTGGTTTTATCCAGTTGCATTTGTAGTTGCATGTGTGTGTGTGTGTGTGTGTGTGTGTGTCTGCGTGGGGGAGGGGGGTGATGTGATTTGTGCATAAAGCGATTACACTGATAACACTTTATGTGTACACGTGTGTGTGTGTGTGTGTGTGTGTGTGTGTGTGTGTGTGTGTGTGTGTGTGTGTGTGTGTGTGTGTGTGTGTGTGTGTGTGTGTGTGTGTGTAAAAATGTGTCTTGGGGCAATGAAAAGGTAAAGTAACAGTACCCTGGAGTGGACATCTAGGCCTCTACCTTGCTGAGCTTCTAGAAGTACGGGTTCATGTTGTGGGGAAGGTGAGAGGGCATTAAACAATAGCGTAGAATTCTTTTTTCCCCCCCTTCCTGCCATTGGGTCCACTGTATGGAGTTTGAGGGTTTGCAAAAGCACATGTTCTCTGTTTTGGTGTCCTCCAGCTGTGTGTGTTGTTGTGGCACTGTGCAATGTGAACCAATACAAGCAGCAGTCTGAAATGAAGCTCTGTAAAGTTTCAGTGACCCGTGACCCCACTCCCAGGCAGGAGGGCTAACAGAGGAGTGAGGGTGGCCATTGTGCTGTATTACCCTCCTAGCTGCCCCATCACTTCTCTCTTTTCACACCCCTGACCCTCTCGCCCTCTTATCAATCAGCTGGTCTCCACCCTCCCACAGTCTCTCTCTCTCTCCCTCTCTCTCTCTCTCTCTCTCTCTCTCTCTCTCTTCACCCTCCCACAGTCCCTGTCTGTCACTGACTCATTCTGTCTTTCTCTCTCTATCGCTCGTTCTCTCCTTCTCTCTCTCTTTCTCTCTTGATGGAGTGATGGTCATGGATGAGGGTAAACTCATACTCATCTCCCTACATCCTCCTGTGAAGGGGCAAGGTCAGGCGCCCAGGGGCTTCTGGGAAAAAGGAAAGGGCTGCATTTTCCTGTGAAGGAGGTGGGAGATTTTTAGTAGTACTGAGCTGTGGTGACTCATCACCTTTTATATATATATATTATATATATAAATATATATTATATATTTATTTATTTATACATATTTATATAACACACAGACACACTCATCACCTTATATATATATATATATATATATATATATATATATATATATATATATATATATATATATATATATATAATAAAAAAGGTATATATAAAAGGTATATATAAAAGGTGATGAGTCACCACAGCTCAGTAGTATTATATATAAATATATATATTATATATATATATTATATATATATATATATATATATATATATATATATATATATATAACACACACAGACACACACACACTAACACAAACACACACCCACAGAGACAGAGTGAGAGAGAGTGAGAGAGAGAGAGAGAGAGAGAGAGAGAGAGAGACTGACCTCAATATCCTTGCGTGTGTTGGTGGGATTCTTGAAGGAATCTGAATCAGCAGTGACTGTGGCTACAGTCACTCCCAGGCCTCTGTGTGTGATCCCACATACTTCACTACACTGTAGGGACGTTTCTCAGGTTTGTTTATCCTCTGTGCCCCTCACATCTGTGGTCTTTTGCGTGCACATTTCAGATGTATATACTGTATCTTTATTTTAAAAATGCTGTTTTGTATAACTTGTTATGGTATATTGTTTCTCTTGCATAAATAATGCCTGTAACATTCTTGATTTTCTTCAGCGATTAAAAAAGTAATCTGATTATGATTATGATTCAAGATTCAAATCAACAATTCATTACATCTCATTGTGTGTGTGTGTGTGTGTGTGTGTGTGTGTGTGTCTGTGTGTGTGTGTGTGTGAGAGAGAGAGAGAGAGAGAGAGAGAGAGAAAGGGGGAAGAGAAAAAGAAGAAAAGTGTTGTAGTGCAAAGGCTGTCTTAGGTTGTGTTCAGCAGTCTTATCGCCTGGTGGAAAAAGTTGTTTTGGCTTTTTTCTGAACTTGTCCATTATTCTGCAGGCTTCAACTAAGAATGTCATGTAGCACCATGAACACAAATGCAGCTGTGTGCATATGAAAGACAGCATACAGTGAAAAGAAATAGGCCACTGGTTCAAAGTGTGGAACAGGGGTGAGGAGTGGGTTGGTAGGTGGATATGGGGTCATATTTGTCTCTCTCTCTCTCGCTCTCTCTTTCTTCTCCTTGGTCCTTGTTACTTCTATTGATGATGTTATTATGTAGCCTGGTAAACCAGCCCCTTGTGCTTCATTTCCTTTTGTACAGAAGGTTAGGCCTTGCTGTTGTTGACATTCGTGCATTTGGACCAAGCAAATCCGAGCCAATCAGCGAACAGAGGGAGTGTTCGTGAGTGATGATGTTGCATAGGTGTATAGGTGCAGGTTGCATAGTGCATAGGTAGGCTAATTGGATATGTGATGACCAGACGCTAGCGAAGGCAGAGCCACTTGTAAACTTCAGCAGAGTCCACACCTCCAGGAAGAAATTGTTTCTCAATTCAGCAAGGCCAGACCCTCTGTAGAAAACGAAATGAAGTACAAGTGGCTGGTTTACCAGGCTAGAAAAAAGTCACTAACTTCTAGCCAGAGTGCACCCCCCCCCCCCCCCCCTCCCACCCCCACTCCACACACACACCCACACAAACACACACATACACTCACTCACACACCCACACACCTCGTCTTCTGAGAGGATTACTGGGGAAAAACCCGTGGTCGGAGGCGTGTTCTCAGTGAGTGTGGGAACAAGTGTCCCCGAGTCTGGGGATGGAGTGTCCTGCCGGCTAAGACCAGCTCCATCTGTACTTTCTGCAGCCCCTGGCATTAGCCTCTGTGACCCTCTCACAAAGGGCCCCGACGTCAAGAATCAAGGCTGTGTAGACATCAAAGTAGCCCTCCTCCCCCTCTCTTGCTTTCTCTTTCTTTTTCTTTTGCTTGCTCACTCAGCACTCCACCAGTTTTTGTCTCTTTCAGGTCTGTGTACTAAAATCACACTTATTCTCTTTCTCTCTCTTTTCTCTGATCTTTCATTTTTTTTCCCTCTCTCCTTTTCTTCTTCCTCTCTCTCTATCTCTCCCTCTCTCTCTCTCTCTCTCTCTAGCTCTGTCTCTCTCTTTCTCTCCTGACCTCCTCTCGGTCCCCTGTAATAACCCCAAAGCTCTCCAAATACCTTGCTCAGCAAAAACTGCAGTCTTCTACAAAAGAATTCCGAGGTTTAATCCTGACACTTATTCTACGTCACATGGGCTTCCTGATACCCTTTTCCCAATATTGCAGACCTGTGGACAGACATACAACAGCAGCCCGCAGCTGCTCCACAACCACAGCCCAGGTACACAGCATAGGGTAACCTGGTCTCATACCCACTGTCTCTTCCAGCCAGAGGTTATATAAGGTAGTAATTGTAACAATAGTTGAAGGGTTAAGACAAAGCATTGAGTGCAACCAAAATGTGATGTTTTCAGAAATTCATCAAATATTTTCAGTGATGGACAAACACAAGTTGTCCTAAATAAATACACTTGACAAACCCTTTATCAGGTGGTTGTACACAGCTTCATTTAGACCCTTAAGTAACATCCTATTTACACATACAGTGGTCCTCCTCGACAGCCTGACATCATACCTGAAATAGCAAACAGGACACACTGGAAGACAAAATAAAGCAGATGGTGGATCGCTACGCAAACATCCCCTCATCCGCTAACCCTCCACATCCGCGCCTAGTCCATCCCTCAGGCAGCATGAGACACACAGGTCAAGTTTGTGTGCAGGTTAAAAGTTCCTGCAAACTGACGCTTAGCACAACCTTACTCAAGAGTTAAAAGGCTGATCTGACAATTCAGAATCAAGAAACCACAATTCTTCAAACAGAATTTATATTATTAATTTTCATGAGTTTTAGGTTTTTATTATTACTGCAATGGTCTTTCTTTACCAAATGAAATTATTTAGGGAAAAAAAGTTAGATAGACCTGGTTTATTCTTAGGTGTCAAAAAATACATGCACATAGCCCACAAACATGCATATTACATGGCGTTGCTCAATTGTCTTAGCTATTGGAAGTCACTGGTATGATGTAAAATTAACTCAAAATAATCCCTAGGTTATGTTTACTGATGTCCTATACCAAGGACCATCTTTGAAAACATTATGTAGGCATTCTTTTTGAGTGACAGCCACATATTCTTACAAAAAACTATGACGAATATTTTTATAACACTTTACTTATGTATTATGGTTCTTCTCACAACTTCATGATGATCATGAATGCCTACCTCAATAAAATAAGAATAATAATACAGGTATACCTTAATTGACTCAGGTGGGATAATTGATATGATTTAACGCCTTAACGAAAAGTAAGGTGTGAGCAGTCATGAATTGGCTTCATGGAATAATATATATAAATATTTCTGTGAGAATGTGAACTATTATGCCTGCAATGCCGATGCGATTTTCCCCAGTGTATGTTTTTTTACGTCTCATTACTGTGCGTCATGACTGCAGAGGTAACATAATCCTTCGAGAGGGGGGAGTTCATGTGACTGTGTGTGCTGACACTCCCGTTGCCCGTTCCCAGCACCCAGTGGCGGGGCTGGCCCAATGCTTCCCGGTTGTTATTATCCAGAAACCGGTTTAGACTGGAGTAGTCTCAGCATTAACAACATATCCGGCAAGTCCCTATTATAAAACTTTGTATCTATATGGCCCTGTTGTTGTTTTTTGTCTTGCCTTGCATGCTAGATGGTTGAAGTGCTTGATAGTTTACACTGTGTGCATTTTCCATGGACATCACCCTCTCATCATAATAATAAACTCATATGATAGCCTATAATGTTCTGAGGGTTGGTGAATCAGTTTAAGATCCTAAGACGTCTGATCTGGGCACTTTATAATATTTATTAGTATTACTATAAGCGTTTTTACGCAAAGCATGTACGCTCCCCTGTCTTCTTTCTTGTTTCACAAGATGCCAAAGTAATTCCCGGTTACGTCTGTGTGCACATAGTTTCCGCTGTTGACTGGCCGCACGGTCGAGCTGCGCGTGTCAGCAGGATGGGCACTTCCCCCGGTGTGCTGCGCACCACCCCGACCAGCAAGAACAGCTTTGAACCGGTTTTGTTTCTACCGGCGACACCGTGCCAAGCGGATGCGAGGGTTCAAAGCATGCCGAAGACATCACCTCAGTCTTAATAATAGCCGGAACACTCGGGGACTGAATATGATGATAGATATGTTGCTTATTTTTATGTAGTTTTCATCCCGAAGTCAGTGCATCATTAATGGCAGCTCCGACCATTCGATGCACACAATTATCCGCTCAGGTGCCTTGGGATCGTTTTGAGGTAAGAAGGAAGGAAGGAATATATACAGTATTGCGTGTCATTGTGCATATGTGATGAGTAAAAACAGCATATCATCTTGTGCTTAATTATGACTTTTTTTCTTTAAACGAGATAAAAGAGCGCATTTTCATTAGTACAATCATTAAATTACAAGAGCAATCCATGCTACATTGTTGGCAATGTAGAGTGTTGATTTGAAGTTGTCGTGGTTGAGGTCTGGCAAGCGCTGAGGATAAATGCATCAGGCTGCTTCAAAACTTCTGCAGCGCGTGATCCCTAAGGATGCTGAGGCAACATGGAGCAGGGGCGCCTCTCTCCATGCGCACAAATTATTCATAACCCTTCGAACGGAACCATCGGCGGTTTCTGCAAGAGCACCCGGCTCTTGAAAACCAAAACAAATACACCGTGAGAGCGCATATTCAGTGAAACACTCATTGGTAAAGGGCGACGGAGGAAGGTAGCTTGGTCCCACGACACGGCAGCTCTCCTCCTCCTTCGAGGTGTGGTCTTCTCAGGAGCATTCAAAACTGGGCAGCGCGCGATGGGTAGCGCGAGAGAGCTCCAAAGAGCCTGAAGGCAACAGACCTGCCTGCTCAGCCAGGCACGCTAAGTCACCTGGGACGGACAGCAACTCTTCAGCATCCGTCACTTTTCCATCCTAACCTTCTCTGTTTTCCCAATTTTTTGTAAGTGTTTTAAAATGCCTTTTTGAAAAAGTGGCAAGTACCTAACCTACCTAAATGTGTTCAGCTTCCTCACTTTGGGTGTGTTTGGTGCACATTTTAATACCTTTGTTAAGTCCTTGGTGCTCTCTCTCTCTCGCTCTCTCTCGCTATCTCTCTCCCTCTCTCTCCAGCTCCCCTTCTTGAGAACAGCCCCGGTTTAAGCGGTATGGGTGGTGTAACTGCAGAGAAGGCCCTTGATGGTGGCTGGGGATGGGTGATTGTCATCAGCGCCTTCATGGCGCAGTTCCTGGCGTTCGGGTCACCCCAGTCCGTCGGGGTGCTGTACCCTGAGTGGCTGTCCACCTTCCAGGAGGGAAAAGGGATGACTGCCTGGGTCGGGTCCATGGTATCGGGAATCGCACTGCTCACAAGTGAGTAAGAACATGTGTAGGTATGTTTGTTTGTGTGTGTGGGTCTGTGTGTGTGCACAAATGCATGTGACAGGTAGATATTAGTTGGTAAAAAGTATTGAAATTGCTGTTGTGTGTTTTTTCTGTTTGGTTGCGTCCCATGTGAGTTAAATAACTAAGGTGCTGTATTTGTGTTTTATTTTTATTTCCCCCAGTGCCACCACAGATTAAACATTCAGACAGCATATAAAACAATAATTAGGTCATGATAGAATTTGGTTATTCAGCTGCTATCCAGGCTGCCAGTCAGTACCATAGACCGTAAAAAGTTCTTTACTCTTTATGAGGAATTCTTCATATCTCTGTGGTAAGTGCCCTAAATGTGCCATGGCGGCCATAGAGGTACTGCAGTCCAGGGGGTAGGAATTCCTCTGAGGGTCATTTATGATGCAGATTTGCTGAGAGCAGAAGGCAGCATGAAGTCTTATGCTGACAGATAGAAAATCTGAAATGTAAGTCAGCAATGCTTCAATCACTGCGGCGTGTGTGTGTGTGTTTGTGTGTGTGTTTGTGTGTGTGTGAGACTGTATTTTATTGTTAGTGACGTAAGAATCCCCTGACAGGCAATAGTTCAGACAATGGTAGGGCCTTGTATGATCAGAGCACAGTTCAGGTGCTTACTTGTGTGTGTGTGTGTGTGTGTGTGTGTGTGTGTGTGTGTGTGTGTGTGTGTGTGTGTGTGTGTGTGTGTGTGTGTGTGTGTGAGAGAGAGAGAGAGAGAGAGAGAGAGAGAGAGAGATTACAAAAAAGAAATGTATAAAGAGTTTGAGTTGACCCAAAAATGACAAGCTAGCAGAGATGGAAAGCCAAGTTCCAGTAAAAGTCCCACCTAGTGTTGATAAATGATTTTTATCTACCTGGCTGAAGACTTCTACTTTCTGAGGGAGATGTTGCCTATCTGATAAGTTCAGGCAAAGAGGTTGTTTTAGAGGGAGACAGCATTATTACACATTACATTATTACATTACACTTAGCTGACGCTCTTATCCAGAGCGACTTACAGATATTTGCAGGGTTTCAGTTACAGTCCCTGGAGCAGCGTGGGGTTAGATGCCTTGCTCAAGGGCATCTCAACTATGGGTAGGGCAGGATTCGAACCAGCAACCTTCTGATTGCAAGACCAACTCCCTAACCAGTAGGCCACAGATGCAGAACATCAGGGAGCTCTTCCACAGTAACCCCTCTACAGCAGATCATATTCTGTGTGTCTCACATTATCAGACTCAGTGGACTGTTTGTTCTTGGCTCAGTGTGTGTGTGTGTGGCTGGGGGGGTTCTGTGTGTGTCTGTGTAGGACAGACAGAGGTTTGACAGGGGGAGCTGGGTTTGTTTACGGCTGTGTCTGACATGCCATCACACTGTCACCTCTCTAAATAGGCCATGGAAAGAAAAGCATGACTGAGCAGTTCTCAATATACACCACCACACACACTTACACACACCCACACACACTGATGCACAATACACAAACACTAATGCACACACACCCACACACATACACACACACGCACGCACGCACAGTCCACACACACACACACACACACACACACACACAGACATTTATACAGATAGAGTAGCACAGAGAGAGCTCCCTCCATGTCTAAAAAAGGGCATTGGTGGTGTATGCTGAGGGATTGAGCCACACACCTACTTCTGGATCACTCTGGACTTAGAACCGGTTTAGTGTGTGAGGAGTCCACATAGATGGGTTCACTTCAGGTTACAGCATCTTCTTACAAGGTGGACCTTCTTTCTCTCTCACTCTCACTCTGACTCTCTCTCTTTCCTCTTCTCTCTATCTCTCTCTCCCTTTTCTCTCTCTCTGTCTCTCTCTCTCTCTCTCGCTCTCTTTCTCTCTCTCTCTCTCTCTCTCTCTCATCCACCATATTCCTCTGTCCTCAGTTCACTCTCTCATAAATCAATATTGCATATTCAGTACCTTTTGTAAGTACCTCTTATTTCACAAACTTATCTCACAAATCTCTTAGTTATTCATAGTGTCCAGCATTTTCTCATCTCGTACACACTTTTCTCTGCATAACTTTGTCTTCACTCTCAGTCTAATCCCTCTGACACACACACACACACACACACATACTTACAGTAATAAATGGGTCAGTGCTGGTGGGTGGGTGAGTAAGCGAGGTGGCAGAGGTCAGTTGTTGGCTGCCAAGCGCTGTGTGTGAGTAGGGGCATTTCTGCTCTGCTTCGGGGGTGTAAGCTGAACAAGCGCTGTGTGAGAGTGTGTGAGTAGGGGCATTTCTGCTCTGCGTCTGGGGGTGTAAGCTGAACAAGCGCTGTGTGAGAGTGTGAGTAGGGCCATTTCTGCTCTGCGTCTGGGGGTGTAATCTGAAGCACTTGGCCTGTGCAGTGATCTCACTTCTGTTTACACCTGCTCTGACTAATGAG
>CM050204.1:13461041-13513541 GCA_027475355.1 Coilia nasus | reverse complement strand
ATGTTAAAACATCATACCGAGTTGGTATGTGTACTGAGGAGCAAAATTGATTTAGCCTGTTGCATTCAGAGTTTAACTATTTTTTATAGTTTGACCCAGAAGGCTAACAATGGAAGTGGTAGGTGCCCTTAGACGAAGCATGACGACTACGCTATTTTTAAACCATTAAAACAGCTCGAAGAAACTCCACATTCCATTGGTAGTACAACAAAGGCTCTGGCATTCAAAACGAACCACTGAGAATATTGTAAATGTACACAACGTTTATTTAAAAAGCTGTTCTTACATGCAATCGTTTGCAGTTGTTTCTCGTTGCCGCCATGATGAAAGTCCTAACAAGTTGATTGTACTACCTCTCCTCCTATTCTTCCTGCTGGTTCGTGTTCGTCAATCGACCTGTGGAGACTTTCATCATGGCGGCGACGAGAAACTACAGCAAACTGTTTTAAAATAAACAACAAAACTGTTTTATTAATAAATTTTGTGTACACTTACAAAGTTCTCAGTGCCTCGTTTTTAATGTCAGGGCCTTTGTTGTACTACCGATGGAGTGTGGAGTTTCTTCGAGCTTTTTTAATGGTTTAAAAATAGCGTAGCCGTCATGCTTCGTCTAAGGGCACCTACCACTTCCATTGTTAGCCTTCTGGGACAAACGATAAAAAATAGTTAAACTCTGAATGCAACAGGCTAAATCAATTTTGCTCCTCCGTACACATACCAACTCAGTATGATGTTTTAACATGCCAATTTTCATTTTACACCAAAGTTCTCCTTTAAGTTCGGGATCAGGTATCCCTTTTGTGTGTTTCTTTTCAATTCTCCATGCCCTCTCCAGTCTTTTGTGCACATGTCTAACGCAGGATTTTATCTCCATTGTTGTCTCTATTTTAAAAATGATCTTTTGTTAATGCTAATATTACCCTGTATATTAAAGAAAAATGAACTTGTGATTAAAAAGTATTTATCAGTATAATCAGCATTTCTACAGACTCCCACAGATATATAATTTCGATGCTTTCATGACAGCCACTTCTCATTTCAAGGGAGCTCATCTTCCTCTGGTTCCCACGTGAGTGACACACAGTCCTAACCTCCCCTCCCTCCTGTTGCCACCTGTTGCAGGTACGAGCGTGGGAGGATTTCTGTACGCCACCTTGCAGAATGAGCTCATCGCACTGTACGGCCTGGACGGCTGCCTGCTCATCATCGGGGCCCTGTCCCTCAACCTGATGGTGAGCGCGGGCCCCATGAGGCCCCTGTACCTGCCAGGCTACTACCTGAAGCAGAGGGCCGCCCTGAAGCAGCAGGACGAGGAGCCTCCCCTGTACGAGAAGCCCACCACGCTCATCGTGGCCCCCGAGAAGCCCACCGCCTCTGACATCATCCAGACCACGCCCGGCTCAGCCGAGAAGGACGCCGCTGCCGCCGTCAAGGAGCTTCTCATCGCCATGGACACCAAGGTGGTGCTGGACTATGAGGCGGAGGCGAAGGGCGGCAGGCGGTTGTGGTGCGGTTTCCTGTCGTGCTCGTCCGTGGTGCGGGTCATCAAGCGGAAGATGCGTCCGTACGGGAGGTACCTGCATGAGACGGGCGAGTTCCTGCACGACCGCGTCTTCACCACGCTCTGCGTCGCCATGTTCCTGTTCGCACTGGGTGCCTTCCCGCCCGTGCTCTTCATGGAGGACGTGGCCCTGAGCGAGGGCCTCATCGACGGCGTCAGCGACATCCCACTTGTCTCCATCGTCGCCATCACCGGAGGCGCCGGCAAGCTGCTGCTGGGCGTCATGGCCGACATGCCATGGGTCAACAGCGTCTTCCTGTACGCCGCCACACTGGTGGGCGCCGGCACGGCACTGCTGCTCATCCCCGTCTGCAAGACCTACGTGGGCCTGCAGGTGCTCTCGGCGGCCGTGGGCTTCTTCTCAGGGAACTGGTCTCTCTCCTCCTACATCACCACGGAGATCGTGGGCCTGGACAAGCTGAGCCAAGCCCACGGCATCCTCATGTGCTTCGGAGGCTTCGGCATTGTGCTCGGGCCCCCTGTTGTTGGTACGCAAACACACCCAGCTTGGGAAAAATTAAGCGACCACTGTAAAATTATCAGTTTCTGTGATTTAACTACTTGTAGGTGTATGTGTGGGTAAAGTCAACATTTTTGTTTTATTCTGTAAACTAGAACATTTCTTCCAAATTCCACATTCAACTGACACAGCAAAGGAATGGTTTTCATACATGTAGCGATGCTGGTTTTAGGAAAATTTCAGTGGTCTCTGAATTTTTTTTTTCAGAGCTGTACATGATCTCCACTCTGTGGGAATGTCTGGGGTGTTGACTCAGTAGACAAAAGGAGATGTTTTAACTATTTTATCTAGTAAATGTGTATTATTAAATACTACCATATGTATGTTGATCCATGGCATTTGTATGGGGTGTGTTTTTACTTTGCTATGTTAAAATGAGGTGACATCATTTACAGCACAATCTTATTCTTCTTTTTCTTATTTTTTCTGCAGGCTGGTTCTTTGACTGGACCCAGTCGTATGATTTGGCCTTCTACTTCAGTGGTGGGTGCGTGGTGTTCGGTGGGCTTTTCCTCTTCCTGGCCACACTGCCCTGCTGGGATCGGAAACAACGGGCCAAACGAGCTGCCAATCAACCAGCCAGCCAATCAGAAGAGGGTCCTGCACCTGAGGAACACACAGACGCCTCTGTGGTGTAACAGGAATAACTTTTGACAACCTGAGCCACCCTAAACCCTTTCCCTTTCCCTTCGCCCTGGCTCACCCACCTTCACCCCTGCCCGTGCCAAGATGCCTCTCTGTTCCCTTCAGATTTCAGAAAAAAAAACCCTCCCTAGGTTTTCTTAAGACTTCAGAACATTCAGAACAGAAACTTTCACTCTGTCTCTACTAGATTTCAGAAAAAAAAATCCTGTCTTGTTTCCTTCAGATTTCATTAAAATCAAGCACACAGGGTAACCTGCTTTCACAGAAAACTTAAGCCACTGTTCTCACAATGAATAGCTTTTCTATCTTTTTGAATGTATTTTGTATCCCTACTTTAGATTGCTCTACTTTGAGAGAAAAAAAAATGGTTTCTTTGTTCTTTGCTGACCTAATTATGGCCTCGTTTTAGGAGGCCCGGTTTAAAAATGATATTTTTTAAAAATAATTAC
The DNA here is from genome assembly GCA_027475355.1 of Coilia nasus. Taxonomy (NCBI): domain Eukaryota; kingdom Metazoa; phylum Chordata; class Actinopteri; order Clupeiformes; family Engraulidae; genus Coilia; species Coilia nasus. The sequence goes on along the minus strand of CM050204.1, from coordinate 13,510,366 downwards.
TTACTACTAATGTAGATGTTTACTGAATGATCATTGTCAACTATTTCATATGATCTGAAATGGTTGTTAGCTTTTTAAACAGCAATCACCAAGCATGATGCAAAAAAGTAGCCTGTAGCTGACAGCACAGATTGTTTGGAAACACAAATAGCACCTCGCACAAGTGCATGCATATGCACGCTGTTTCTAATCCATGCAAAACCTCTACACGACCCCTCCCAGCACTAACACACATAGAGAAAAGCAGCGGGGGAAATGCACTTTAACATACTTCTTCGTCACCGTCTTCAGACCAGAGGTGATTCTAGGGTCTTTTGGGGCCCCTGGCAAAAGTTGAAAACAGTTGAAAACAACTTCAGTTGTATTGCCACTACTGTAGTCTAAGGACTCATTTGCACCAAACACTCTCCGTATACAGCACGTAGACAGAAAGTGCACGTTTTCTGTACGTATTCATTTAGAATGCACGTTAACAGATTAGACCATTTCCACCGCACGCATTATCTAACGTATTCTGTCACACATATACACATATTGTACACGGTTACGTGCTGTGCACGCTCAAGTCGGTGGAAATGAGGCGTGAGGGTAGTCAGCCCTCAAGGGCCCTACAGTGGCTTGGGGGCTCCAAGCATTTGCCCATGTTGCCTTTTTGACAAGCTACGCCTCTGCTTAAGACGAATCTGTCGAAATGACCTCTCGCTCTTGCACTCTTCTTCTCGCACACATGCACTCGTCTGTTGCTCTCGCTCTGTCTTCTATGCCTGAAGCCAAAGCTGTAGGGCCTTGGGTAGGCCTCTTACCCTCTGCCTAGACTCTAACCATGCACACTCGCCTTGCCCTGTTGTATTTGTTTTATAAATAGAGATGTACTGTGTTTATCTCCTCACGTTGCCTTGAGGCAGTCAGTATGAGGGCCTGCTGATCTTACTGTGTTTCAACTAGGGATCAAACACTAAACTAAATGCTGTACAATACAACAAAGACAAAGAAAAAAACAGGAGATACACTCTCCTTACCCTTAAGCCCTTGAAGATGCTGTTTATAATTTTTTTTATTAATTGTTCTTCAACTATGCAGATATAATGTTCAGAACTTGTTTTTTTTATTGATATGCACTGAAGTAGTGAATGAAAATGCACAGCAGACACAAATGTGGGGTTTTTCTGGTGATTGTTTCGACACAGGAGACTGTTGTCTTGGTAATGATTTCGCCTTGCTTCGAACTGCTGCCTTACCCGACCCGTAGGTCACCCAGAGGAAAGCTGTCAGCCAGCTGTAGTCTCCTCGGTGATCATGTGACGTCTTTGTTTGTGACCAAAGCAACCATTCTGGGGATGGTCCCTGAAGTGATTGGTCCTTCTTTGTTATTTGTTTTTATTTACAGGGTGAAGATTGTAAATGTGACATCCAAAACACAGCAATGCTGTTTTCATATGCTGTCTTGTTTTTTTTTTTTTTTTTAATGAATTTTATGTTGGCCTTCTGTATTTCTTAGTGTCAGTGTTACAATATTTATGTTTTGTATGTACAGTTATTTTTTATTTTATATATATAGGCTATACATGAAGCAATAATAAAATATTAATTGAGTAATAGTGTATGGCTTTCCTGGTTTTCTAACATCAGGCTGTTGGGTGAAACACACCACACATAAAACACAAATACAATAGTTCTGGATGATAACGTAATCCCCTAGACTACTACATGCAGTAATCCCCTAGACTACTATGGAGTAATCCCCTAGACTACTACATGCAGTAATCCCCTAGACTACTATATGCAGTAATCCCCTAGACTACTATGCAGTAATCCCCTAGACTACTATGGAGTAATCCCCTAGACTACTATATGCAGTAATCCCCTAGACTACTTTGCAGTAATCCCCTAGACTACTATGGAGTAATCCCCTAGACTACTATATGCAGTAATCCCCTAGACTACTATGCAGTAATCCCCTAGACTACTATGGAGTAATCCCCTAGACTACTATATGCAGTAATCCCCTAGACTACTTTGCAGTAATCCCCTAGACTACTATGGAGTAATCCCCTAGACTACTATATGCAGTAATCCCCTAAACTACTATGGAGCAATCCCCTAGACTACTATATGCAGTCTCACAGACTACTAGACTACTATACAGTAATCTCCTAGACTTTGCAGTAATCCCCTAGACTACTATGCAGTCTCACAGACTACTAGACTAATATGCAGTAATCCCCTAGACTACTATGCAGTCTCACAGATGTAGACTCAGTGCAGAGGGGTGGGGGCTGAAAGTAATCCCCTAGACTACTATGCAGTGATCCCCCAGACTACTATGCAGTGATCCAACAGACTACTATGCAGTGATCTCCTAGACTACTATGCAGTCTCACAGATGTAGAGTCAGTGGAGAGGGGTTGGGGGCCTGAAAGTATGGTAGTCGGGTCACACCTCCACATAAAGATAAAATGTATCAACAAACCTTGCATACAGACAGGGACACACACACACACACACACACACACACACACACACTATGCTGCAAGCACACTTACCTTCTGCCCGCTTCTATGCCTTTTTTTGCTCTTTTCGAATGTTTGAGTGATGCTGTTATAATTTTAGCCGCATACCTAAGAGGGAGATGTAAACTTGTCCAAAGGGAATAAGAAGAGGTGACTTGGTACTGTGTCTTCGGACAGCGCCTGTTAGCGAAAGGACATGAGTTCCCAGCCGTGAATTAAACTCTCCAAGATTGCTCTCCACTACCAACTCGCCTGAAAATCTTTGAACAGTTTCATTTCAGGGACCACAAGATGGCCCAGTGAATACAGTAGTAGCATATGCAAAAACACCTCACTGAATACCGACTATTTAAGATATTTTTAACCCATATATTTTGCAAACACATTATTGTATACTGAACATACTACATTAATTTTCATCCTACCCTACGCTGCTTGCCTGCCTGCCTATCTACTTTCATGTACCTCATAAGATAGTAATATGAGATTGCTGTAGGACCATTTCTACACCATGTAGTAGACACAGAGGCCAAGGATTAAGGGAAATGGTTGATGCTATCCCATTTAAATTCACACAAACACACACACATAAACACACACCCACACACACACACAAATTGTTGAACACTGATGTAAGCATGCACACTATTTATATACTTCAACACACCTCTTCACAAACACTCGCAATCCCAAAACTCTGCACTTCAACCACAGCAATAACATAACAGCTAGAGTTGTGTCCCTATTTTCTTCTTGTTAAATAGTGCCCTCTGCTGTTTAATACACTACACTGCACATGTGAGTGTAGAATCGCTATTGATATTTTCACATCTAAGGCTTTAGTAGTGTAAGAGGCCTTGTGTAGTTTTTGTTATGAAAACACTGTACAGTTGTGTTAAAATATTGGTTTATGAAACATTGGTTTATGAAAAAAATAAGAAAACGTTTGAAAAAAAGTCAAAAAGCTTATCATAAATCTACAAACAATATTTAGTTAAAATTAAATGTAAGTCACAAGCTGTCAGCATTCTGACTGTGGGGCAAAGGCCAGTACTATAGCCTGTAACCTGCTGTGGTACATTGGTAACAGAGATGTCTACCATCCTGTCTTCAGAAAGAAAAACCTCTACGACACATTTTATTCGAACATGTTCTGAACCGATTGATTTTACTGGTCCCACAAATCATCACACAGGTAGATCGGTCATAATACTTGTGTGTGTATGTATGTGTGTGTGTGTGTACATGAGAAAGATGAAGGCTATAAGAGTAGAGTTGGAGCATGTGTAGCAGTGACATTGCATTATATTACACTTAGCTGATGCTCTTATCCAGAGCGACTTACAGTTACTTAGGTACAGGGTTTCAGGTACAGTCCCTGGAGCAATGTGGGGTTAGATGCCTTGCTCAAGGGCATTTCAGCCATGGATGAGGGTGCAGAAGAGCAGTGGCTGTATACTCCCCCACCCCCATTCTTCCTACTAGAACAGGATTCAAACCTGCGACCCTCCAATCCCAAGAACAACACTCAACAACAGCTGCTCTATGAACTTCCCACTCATGGGTGAAGGACAGCCGCTACGCCAGTCCCAAACTGTTGAGTAACCTCTCTGACTAGTCAGCGGAAGGTCAGCTTGTGAAGTTGCAGCCCAGTAACCCGGTAGATCATAATGAGCACACAAGTCACCAAATGGGTAGATTAGCTAATTAGTGAAACCACTTGTGTTAAGTGCACAGGCAGAGGGAATGCATAGCAGGGTTTTTTTTACTATGTGAAGCTGGGATTGACACCTCTGGAACTAGCTCAAAAAGATGTTTTGCCCATCAACTCCTTGTTTTTAAGGGTCAGCTTGAGTCATTTCCTGAAACGTGTGCCAACTCATCGTAACTAGCCGTTTCTAAGCAACTGAATCAGAAAGAAGTGATGTGGAATTTGTGCACAAACTGCATTAGCTGGGTCCATGAGGTATCAAAAGCAATTTTAAACTCCTTTTTGGCAGACAAGTCAGACTTTTTTCAGTACTGCAGTGGACTTTATTAAGATCTTTCAGAAGACATAATGCAAAGCCTGAGTAGACAGTGAGGATGATGGATGGGTTTATTTGATAAAATCTGAGAAAATACAATCAAAACAAATTATTTTTGTCTACCTCAAAAGCTATTAATTATATCATGTTGCTTTAAAGGAGAACTTCGGTGTAAAATGAAAATTGGCATGTTAAAACATCATACCGAGTTGGTATGTGTACGGAGGAGCAAAATTGATTTAGCCTGTTGCATTCGGAGTTTAACTATTTTTTATCGTTTGTCCCAGAAGGCTAACAATGGAAGTGGTAGGTGCCATAGACGAAGCATGATTACTACGCTATTTTTAAACCATTAAAACAGCTCAAAGAAACTCCACACTCCATCGGTAGTACAACAAAGGCCCTGACATTAAAAACGAGGCACTGAGAACTTTGTAAGTGTACGCAACATTTATTACAAAACAGTTTTGACAAGCAGTACCTTGCTGTAGTTTCTCGTCGCCACCATGATGAACGTCCACACCAATCGATTGACGAACACGAACCAGCAGGAAGAATAGGAGGAGAGGTGGTACAATTGAGCTGTTTTAATGGTTTAAAAATAGCGTAGTCATCATGCTTCGTCTATGGCACCTACCACTTCCATTGTTAGCCTTCTGGGACAAACGATAAAAAATAGTTAAATTCCGAATGCAACAGGCTAAATCAATTTTGCTCCTCAGTACACATACCAACTCGGTATGATGTTTTAACATGCCAGTTTTCATTTTACACCGAAGTTCTCCTTTAAAACAAAAGGAGTTAAAGAAATCATATATCCAAAGTTGAATATTTAACTTAGACGGAGGCATCTGCCACAATAGTGGTAACTGTGCGATTTTGTTGTCTGAAACAGGAAAAAAGATTTTTCAAAATATCTTTAACATCCCTCCTCATAACCACATAAAGTACAACATCAAATAGTGGATTCAGTGCAGAAAGAATTTCAACACATGTCTTTTGGTAAATAGAAAAATTACAGTTTGTATTATTATCGTTGTTTGTAATATCATCAATGAAGAACTTTTCAAAAGGTAGGAATAAGATGGTGTAAACGCAAAGAACAAGAGCCAGGATCCCTAATACCCGTCTCTTTTCAAAAGGAGACAGTGATGTCTTGGATAGGGCCCTCCACGTCCCCACAAAACAGAACATGACCAGTGGGTATGGAAGAAGCAAGGCCACACTCATAATCCAACCTTCCGCACAATCAGGAGAGCAGAGTTTGACAATTATGACAACAGCTACAGAGACCCAACCTGTGACAGACACAAGGACTGATGTCCTGATGTTTTGGATATTTCTATACCAAAAAGCATGAGCAATCATTATGTATCTGTCAGCGGATATAGTCACCATGAAGAAAACATTTACTTGCAAGCCAAATATGTAAATGAATCGTATGTTACGGACAATGTCACAGGGCAGTATTTTCACTCTTAAAATAGTCCAAATGGGATTGGCAAAAATTTGAATCAGGTCAGAAATGAGCAGGTTTATAACATACACAGGAGCAACTTGACCAGGTTTGACCTGAGGGTACAATTTACACACAGCAAAACATATTCCAGGGAATGCAATAGAGAAAATGACCCCATACACTATTAGGGTAATGTTATTCAAATATAAAATAGTGTCCATATTTGTAAAATAACATATGCTATTGTTTTTGAAGTAACAAGTTGTGTTGTTGTGTGCAGACATCTTGGTATGCGTCTGGTGATTAGGCTCCTCCTGTTAAGATGAACTTCATGCTCTTTGTGTCTACAAAGATTAAATGGCAAATAATATGAAATCTAAATGACTCAGCAATTAGCCATTTTTACGCTTATCTTCATTACCAGACAATGCACAGCAAAAACAACCTACTCTGTTTGCTCAGCAACATTACAGGTGTTGTTTTACTATTAGTGGTACTATTAGTGGTACTATTAGTGGTAATATTAGTGGTACTATTAGTCAGCTGAGAGAAGCTCACTTAACAGCTCAGTTCAGATTGTGTTACTGTTGTAATCTGAATATGAAAAAGGTTTACTCACCAGTACGAAGTTTTTTTCCCTGGCCTCTCCTAGAGCATGTGTCTGAAAAGAATATAAATACATAGCACCAGTCAAACCTGAACAGTACATCTTCACATCTCATATATCTATCTCATATCTGTTTGTGTTTCTGATGCTTTGCAGGTACTTCAACTGTAAGTGATAGAAACTCATAAGGGGAATAAGCCTTTTAAGACATACCAGATATCTATCATGTGTATATAGTACACCGTTACTGAGCTACCCTGTAATCAGTATCCTGTAGTGTTTATGGTCTAGGGGTAGAAAAACAGACCTACCTCTGCTAATGATCCCGCAATATCTGTCAGCCATCTGTTAGCCTTGTCTGGATATTGTGAGCGCATTCGTTGAAACCTGATCAGTGAGTCTGTTCGTGTTTTCATTAATTCAACAATGCTATGCAAATTATAGAGGAAGTATATAACTGAGACACACAACAACGCTCAGGTCATTGCAAATAAATATATATATACAGTACTGTGCAAAACTCTTAGGCAGGTGTGAAAACATGCATGAAGACACACAAAGTCAGGGATTTTGCAGGATTATAGTCAGGTGTATGATCAACCAATTACACCAAATTGCTTGTATATGTCAGGAAGCATACATTCACAGAATATCTGTGGTAGTTCAAGATGTTTGGCGCAAGCTACCAGCCAAGTTCCTTCAAAAACCCTATGCAATAGACCTAGAAGAATTGATGCTCTTTTAAAGGCAAAGGGTTGGTCACACCAAATATTGATTTGATTTAGGTTTCTCTTTTGTTCAGACACTGCATTTTGTTAATTAATGAACATAAATGATTAACACTTCCTTTTTTGAAGGCATTCCTAGTTGACAGCATTTTTTCACACCTGCCTAAGACTTTTGCACAGTACTGTATTTACCGCAGACAGATATTAAATATAAACCCTAAAGATTTGTTAGTGCATCTTGTTTCATTCGCTTGTTCAACCAGACAGTAGGTAAGCCAGTGAAACGTAAAAACAGCTATGCAATTAGAGTCCATTGGAGGGTTCTGAACTGTGAGTGATTCTCAGAAATAGCCATGTTTACCCACTCTGCTTTATTTTCTTAACCACCGGCATCACAAACACACATCCTGTTAATTGGCTACAGTTCTTTCACAACATTTTTATACAATCATTGTTTCCCCACTGGAACATCCTTCTCACTTCTGCTACCTGGCTCTTCCCTGCTATTGTATATTTGCCTTAGGATAATTTCAGGAAAATATCTCTAAATTGTGAGGGCCAACCATGCATGCTTTCTCTGATCTTTTTCAGAATTGTGTATCTAGATCTTCATTTTATGTGTTAATATTTGTACATCATTTATATTTGCCAATGAATCAAAGAAAAATATGTCTAATGAAATTGTGTTTTACATGGATCAGTAGAATAATGGTAATGTGGATATCTTTTATAGATTTGGATTATAATACCACAGACTTTAGGTACACAATAATACAATCATACTTCTGCGAAAGGGCAGACATTCAAACAGCAAATGCATTAGCTTAGGCCCATATCATTGCCGGTGTTGAAGCTAGTTTAACTGGTTTGTATACGTGACTGCAACACTTTGCTGGAATAACAGACAGAGCACAAGCGCCCACAAATGCAAAGCGTCTCCCACCAGAGGAGGCAAGGGCTAAATTGATCACATGCGAATTGCATTGGTTGACTACCTTGAAAACTCTAGGTTGAGACATGTCAGAGATGTCCAGAAATGAAGAGAGAGAAAATTGGCCAGAGATGATGCTTAGAGTAACTTTTTGTTTCCAACAATACTTTACTGTATTTTACTGTGTTTACTGTGAACATGGTTTATTGTTTCAATTTTCAATATGCAACCATGTAACAAGCAAACAGTTCAGCATATTGACTGATTTTGCATTAAAAGTAAAACAAATTATCAATTGAAATGTATTTAATCAACAGTATTAGTCAGGTGTTGTGTTCCTGAATGTATTCATGTCGTTATTCGAATTTTCTGAAAAAAAAAAAAATGAAACCAAGATTATGTCATAGAAAAGCCAGAATGTCACAATTACCACAGTATGTAACTCACTCAAACACAAATAAATCATATGAATCACGTGTGTGCGATTTGGCAACAAAATTTCATTTTTATAAATAGATGTCAAGTATTGAAAGAAGAATCTTTTTGCAATAGATCTGGGGTGTTCTGTTAATTGAGTGTGTGGTTGCATTACTGTAGCTGTGGTGTTTTGAAAAAATGAGCCCAGTTTGTCAAATTGAGCTTAAATTAAAAAAAAAAAAAAAAAAAAAAACTTTTGGCCATCTCCCCCTCTTTGATTCCACGTCTTGTGGGCCAAAAGCTCCTATTCGCTCAGAAACTACTAGTGTAACAAGGTGATAAATCATTTAGATAAATAAGTTTATAAATAGTATTTCATGTAGTTCATAATTACTCATTTGGTCTAAAAAGTTCAATTTTACAAGAGAAATAAATAGGAGACATTTAGAAATAAGTTATATTCTAATATCCATAATATCCTTATGAGTTAAAAAAAAAGGAGTCATGGGTAATGTAGTACTGTGTACAATGGTCTACATGTTTAAATTCCCTTTGGGATATTTTTCAAGTTTTATATTTTATTTGAGAATGTGACTAAGTTCATTATTTTGTCAGTTGAATGTAAAATGTGTTTTATTTTATTATGTATGTAAGTATGGGTAGAAGTGCTGTCAGGTTGAAAGGTCAACATTGGCGCGTGAGGGAGAGGGAAGAAGAAGGCTGGAAGCCATTGTTTTCTGTTCTGCCAGAGCTGAAAATACAAAGTAATCATGACCTACAGAGACAGAGACATCATCGGTGAGGTGAACTACCCATTGCCAGGGCCGTTTGGATTTAAGGTACACATTTTAATTTTCTTTCCTCATTCGCCAGTGAAGCGGCCGTTTGTTTTGGGCCACACTGAACACAAGCATTGCTCCAGGCCTGCTACGTTGAAGTTTGAAACTGAGTTTAGTTGCCGGCTGGGACTGAGGTGTTTGTGAGAGAATGTGTGTGTTGGCACACGAATTTGATCTTGTGTAAATTAGTTACAATAAGTACGTGTGTTAATGGTTACATGCTTTTCTAACGGGTTTAATGCAGCCTACCACTATGGGACAAATGCATATGAGCAATGCATCTAACCCCCACACTGCTCCAGGGACTGTAACTGAAACCCTGTAAATATCTGTAAGTTGCTCTGGATAAGAGCGTCAGCTAAGTGCAATGTAAAATACTAATATTTCATATTACATTGCCCTGCCTTTGCCATCGTATGCCTGTTTGCCTTCAGTTGCATTAATTGAATGATTGTGTGTTTCTGCTGTCTGCCTGTGTGATTGTGTGCAAGTGTCCTTGATTGAGAGCGTGGCCTGCCTTTTAGCTGCTCTGATCCACCATGGCGGAAGCACACCTTGAGCACATTCACAGCCCACTCATCTGTGACACGCTGCTCATTTTTACGTTTTTGGCATTACCTTGTATTTGGCTTAGCTTTGCAAGGGGCGGCCATAATAAGATCTTACTGAAATCTGATATGTTTTTGCTAAAAGAAGGAGAAAAATAACAGTTTGAGACTGTTTTAGGACTTTCTCTTAACTTGCAGTTAAAACCAGTACAAAGTAAACAATAAAAGTTATCAGTTTCACTTATTAGAACATACAAAAGACAAAATCAAGACAATTCTAAGGAGCATTGCTCAAGTCAAGTAGGTTTTTTGTTGTTTCAGCCTATTACATAGGAACAATTGGCGTTACACACAAACTGTTGAAAACGGTAGACACAAGACAGACAGTACAGTATGCACATACGCTAAAGATTCTCTTTCACACACACACACACACACACACACACATCTAACATACCTTCTCTTGCGGGTTAAGGTGTCATCATCTTCGGTTCCATGTCATTGGTCCGACATCCCATTAGTCCGAAAATGGACCACTGAGTAGAGAGGCCATTAGTTACTTTATCTTTATCACACACACACACACACACACACACACACACACACACACACACACACACACACACACACACACACACACATGCCAAACCCACACACAGTAATAAGCTAAGATGCATAAGCACCTACATAGGGGCCCACATGCACACACATACACAAACACACTCCAAGTTCAGCAGAAGGGCAGCTGGCGCATGTGTCGGAGAGAACAAATGACATGTCAACAAATCCTGGAAAAGTCCAAGCACTTGTAGGCGGGGCTTGAAGCCTTACACTCTCAGGGCTCATTCACACCAACTTGACCGTGTAAATAATAATCTTTACTTGTATAGCACAATTCATACATACAAGATGCAGCTCAAAGTGCCTTACAGTTTGGCATGGTCACCACAAGACAACATTTCTTGCAGTCCAGTGGCGCCAGAGCAGGTAAATACAGTAGCAAAATGACTCTTGCGTGAACATGGGCGTAGACAGTCCTTGTAGGCCCCAGTCAGCAGTCTTTGTAGTCCAAAGGCTCTAGAACTATGCAATGCCCTGTTGATGCGGGCTCTTGCGTGAACACAGGTCAACAGTCCTTGCAAATCAGAGGCGCTAGACAAGGAAAGTTCATTTAGGTGCAGTTGGGTTGTTAGTGTCCCCAGGGAGCTCCCTGTTTGTTTGATTTGTGTAAATTCAGGAAAAAATCTTGGGAATTAGTGAGGAAAACTCCCTGTTTTTTATAGAAAGAAACCTCAGGCAGAACCACATCCCCCAGGGGAGCCCATCTGCCGGGGCTGGTAACGGGAAGTCTCTGACTGTTTGAAGAGCCTTTGATCTGAACAGGGGAGTCTGACTGAAGGGATTTTGGTCCTAGTAGTTAGGTATAGGCAAGATTGAATAGGTAGGTGTTTAGTTGTCGTTTGAAGACGCCGATGGATTCTGCTTCTCTGATGTGCTGTGGTAGGGGCCGATTTGTCTGACATCCCATTAGTCCAACCATACACAGTGTAGATACATGGATGACTTGTAACTGGCTGAGGATAAACCGTTTGGAAATTGAGTGTGATTGGAATTCTCGTTCGTTTAGAAAGCCACACTTTCTAGAGTGTCAGAGGACACACCAGGGAATCCAGCTGAGGAGAGAGAGAGCAGTGGAGCGTGACGTCAGTCTAACTGAAAACAGTGGCAGACGGAGTTTTTAGGAAAATAGACCAGACTCTGGATTTATTCATGAATTAAAGCTCACAATTGGCAGTTAAACAAAATCAATCACACAGGGTTCACTCTCCTCACTATGGTCAAGCTACTGATTGAAAAATTAACCTGCATTAAACACAGGAAATATTGGTGCGACATTGCATCACACATGGTATTGCAATATCCCATACAGTTTAATATCCCAAATATAATTCTTCTGGACGATATATTGTCATTATGGTATTGCAGGTGGGTTGTGAGTTGATGGAGGCTTCTGCTAAGTCATTAATGACCAAAATGGTGATGCTACTTGTCAGTGTTGAACTGTTCTCTATGCTACTGTGTGTGTGAGTGAATGCGGCTGTGGGCATATTGTGTGTGTGCACTACTAGGCTCTGTGTCCTCTTTATATGTAATTTGGAATGCGCTAACTTGTGATTGGTTTTGTCAACGGAAAGTTTTTTGGACTGAAACGTTAGCTTCAATGTTAGGTAAAAACACAATTCAATAGATAAATGACACATCTTGAGATGCAAATCATGGGTCGCCTGCGCAATACGCTACCACTACACTGGTAAGAGAAGAGGGTTTAGGCTGGCTAAAAAAAAACACATTAAAACTTAGTCACATGCGCTGTTTAAGTAGGAACACAGGAGTGGCTGAAGAGAGATATGTGTTATAGATTGTAGTACCAGTTTACTTTCATTCCTGCTTATAGGCCTATATTGGGTACTGGTTCAATTGTCTTTGGTTATTCTACGGACTTCAATATGTTGAATTGTTGGAGCGGGCATAGGGTGCATGCGTAAACTCGTACTCCAAGCACTCCGAGAAGCACACTATAGTCCTTTAAAACCGCTTGTAAATTTAAAGTGTGGGTGTAATTCTCATTCGTTTATTCAGAGCGCCACCCTTTCGGAGTGTTCAGAGTGCATATCTCTGCCGTGTATGGTTGGACTAATAGGATGTCGGACCAATGGTCCTCTTTTTTTTGGACTAAAGGGATGTCGGCCTAATGGGAATCTCTACTCAATGGTCCATTTTCGGACTAATGGGATTTTTATGTAGGCCTATGAAGATAATGATTCAAACAGGGGCCTCACTGTAACACCCTTGCCTGCAACACCCTTGCCTGCTTCCTACCAATCAAGCAGTCAGCGCTCAGCCTCACCCGAATACTAAGGACTTTCATGCAATCATTCTATTACTGCCAGCACCTGCCAATGATTAATCACTCTGGTCACATGTTCATCCTGCACCTGCATTTAAACCTGGACTCTCTCTCACTCAATGAGAATTCTTACTCATGCCACACATGCTTTTTGCTCAAGATAGTCTTTTGGCCGATGGGGCCTTTTTAGTTCAGTTTCTGTTTGTTTTTCATTAAAATACGTTGCTGTGGAAGACTTTGCATTTGTGTCCATTTTTCACCCAGGGAACCATGACACTCACACTTCAAGACTGAAGTGTTAGTAGTGAGTTAGCAGTTAGTTAGTAGTGGTTGATTGTATGACCCCTACCACAGACCCTCTGTAAATCCACCTTGCCTACTTTTATTTTTATTATACCATCTCCATGTTTTGTACTTTTATATATATATTTTCCTTTAACCAGGAACACTTACATTTACTTTCTGATTTTGTTTCTGTATGGTGTACCATATGAGATTATGAAATGAGAGATTACAAATGCAAACATTTGAATTGCAAAAGACAAAACTGAGTGTGAGTAATGCCTGAACACAAGATCTCCAGAGATGTTTTTGTAAACTGAGTGTGAGTAATGCCTAAACACAAGATCTCCAGAGATGTTTTTATAAACTGAGTGTTAGTAATGCCTGAACACAAGATCTCCAGAGATGTTTTTGTAAACTGAGTGTTAGTAATGCCTGAACACAAGATCTCCAGAGATGTTTTTATAAACTGAGTGTTAGTAATGCCTGAACACAAGATCTCCAGAGATGTTTTTATAAACTGAGTGTTAGTAATGCCTGAACACAAGATCTCCAGAGATGTTTTTATCTTCCACTTTGCATGAAGGAACTTCAGCTGACCCAGCAAACAGCAATGAACTTCAACTGACCCAGCAAACATTGCGTTGATGCTGAGATGATAAGCAGCTTTTATTGCAACTAGCCTGCTTTATCAGAGCGCATTCTCGTGTGTGTGTGTGTGTGTGTGTGTGTGTGTGTGTGTGTGTGTGTGTGTGTGTGTGTGTGTGTGTGTGTGTGTGTGTGTGTATGTGTGTGTGTGTGAGAGAGAGAGAGATGGAGAGAGGAGAAGACAAAGGGAGAGAATGTAATGTAGAGTGGATGGAATATATTTAGCAAGTACAAAAACGTATGCAAGACCATGAAAAACAATAATTGTTGAATATACTGATAATTGATAATACTGAGCCTTTATACCTAGCAGGAATACCTAGCATACAACTAGAAAGCCACTATTTTAAACAGTTTAATACTGTTGTTGCTAGTATTGCCACAAACAGCAGAGAACTCAAACTTTATCACAACATAAGCTAAATAGATACAAAGTAACACATTTTTTGCATGATATGAAATGCTGCATTATTTTTTCATGCTCTTCATTTTAAATTGATATACCTGTTGATATAATTCAGATGCTTATATCCAAAAATAATCCATACATTTGTACAAGGTAATTCTAATTGCATCCATTAAAGTTTCTAAATGTCATCAACAATGTAAAACAAAATTGTTTGAACAATAATGTAAAACGTTAATGACATCTAAACACAGCAAAAAATAAAACCAGAAGTGTAGACATAACCATACATGTTTTGGACAATATTGTCTATTAATAGACACCCTATTTCCTTTAGGTAAATGTCTTAGACCAACGTTTTTCATATACCACCCCTTTTGCATTTCCGGTCTTTCATAAAAAAAAATCAGTTCTAACAATTGTCATTGGAGCTTGCAGTTGTTCTTGATTTGAAGGAGCGTTCTGCTGAATCCATGACTGCTGTGTCGTCGGTGGGGTGGGTCTCTAAGAGCTCTCTGCATTTTTGTACTCGGCTGAGGCAGGGGAAAGCCCGGAAGATGTCCTTAGCATCCTTTCGCATGAAGACGTATAAGACAGTGTCCAGCAGGGGGTTCAGGGACAGGAAGACTTCAGAAAATAGATGGAGGTACCTTGTAAACCAAGTCTTTTCTTTATGTTGTATAATGAGATCAATCACAATGTACGGCAGAAAAAATATCATGTAGATACACAGCACGAGGGCCAGGGTGCCTAAAACCTGCCTTTGCTTTCGGGGAGACAAAGAGCGGATCTTGGAGAGGACCCTCCACGTTCGGAAGAGAAAAAACACTAGGAAGGGGAAGGGGAGCATAAAAGGCACAGTTCGGTAGTTGTCAACCATCTCAATTTCTGAAAACATCACCACTGCAACGATAGCTGCCACCCACACAGTGGCAGACACAAGACAGGCTTTCTTGATTGTTCGATGATTTCGATAGAACACTGGATAGGCAATCATGATGTACCTCTCGGCAGCAATGCACAGCATGAACCAAGCACTTGCTATCAGTCCTACATAATAAAGTGCATACATCATACCTAAACCGTTAATGGTGCTTAGTGCATTTCCCGACAGCTGAGCCACATCAGAGACCAGAAGGTTAATAACATACACAGGAGCAACATGGTCAGCCTTGATGAAGAAACAGAGTCCATAAATTGCCATTAATGTGGCAGGCAAGGCAACAACCAGTACTGTCCAGCTGACTGCCTCCAGGATTGTAAATCTCATTTCCTCATCAATGGCTGTTTGGTCCGTTGTTTGGTTTGATGTTTCATTGAGCACCTCCATTTTTGACACCTCTGTCTTCCACACTTTTCTCTTTGGACAAACCACAAAGCATATATGTCAGTAAGCCTGAAACTGCATTTAGACAGTCAGTGTATTTTCCTATAGTTGCAGTTGCAGTCACATAACAGGAACTCAACAGGAAAATTTTTATTGTACTTTGCTTAACATCACACCCACAACACACCACGCCTTTACATACACAAACACACATTTGATCTTGACCTTTTTCAAACAACCACGCCTTTACATACGCAAACACACATTTGATCTTGACCTTTTTCAAACAACCACGCCTTTACATACACAAACACACATTTGATCTTGACCTTTTTCAAACAACCTGGACAAATTTCTAAAAAAGGAAAGCAAAGGCAAAAGAGATGGGTTTTGCTTACCGATGGATATTCAACTCTCTCTGATCACAAGTTAGTCAGAGTGTGGACTGCTGAGGGAGGCTTCCTGTTGCATATGTGTGATAAGATGAGGTGGATAGCACTGCACCATATCACTTCTCCATGTAGCGCTAACTCTTCCACTGTTACACACAGTGTTGCTAGACATTAAGCTCGACCCACCCTCATCCCACTCCACCCTCTACCCAACCCCAACTACCAATATCCTGTATCATGTTTTGAAAGCTCACAGCCACAACATCGGAAATGCATCATTGAAGGATACATACAGTACAACATACAGCACACAGTTCAATGCATTACTCATCATAATTACATAAGGGAGGTCTTCCTGTGTAAGTATGAACATACAACTTGAGAATGTTCAACAATGAAATGATAGATTTGACTAACACTGTTCATTAGTGAGCCAGCAGCACTGTAGTAAGTTGTATGTTAACGGTCTAATCTTACATGTTACTGTTACTGTTTTTTCCTTCAAAGTGTCTTCCTCCACTCTAAACAATGTCGTCTGAATTTGCCACATGGGGCTGCTGATGACATGTGAGTGTCAGGACACTGTGCAAATGCGTGTGGAGTCAAGGACAGAAATCCATCAATCCATCCATGAATGCATTCATGCATCCATCCATGAATGCATCCATCCATCCATCCATCCATCCATCTATCTATACATCCATCTATCTATCTATCCATCCATCTATTCAACCATCCTCTCATTCATTCTTTCATGTGCTCATTCATTCAATCCTTTATTCATTTATTTTTTTGTGAGTTTTTGTTAGTTTGACTGATAAATTGTCAACAAATAGTATAAGTTATACATTTAATATTACCCAAACTTCAAACATTACCTATGCCCCGCTGACATACAAATTACTGTTGAAGCCCATTACATAATCAATACAGCACTCACCACAAGGTTGTTACCCCTGACAACCGCACTCTGGAACATGTCCAACCACAGCCACCCCGAGCATCCTCATTTAATCAGCATGCAGAGAGAAGACTAACAGCAGAGCCTCCCCGACTGATCGGACAGCCCAAATACAGACAGGAGACGGACAGCCTTCACTCAAGGCCTTCTTTGCCATAAGAATGCATTGAGCGAAGATATGGCCTAGTTGGTGACATACCACAGGTGGTTTTGGTATCCTCTCATCCCTCCACAGACTTTCAGGCACATTCTTGTGCTTACAAAGGGTAACACAACATTTTAGAAGAAACAAACCTCAGACTAATGCAGTACACATTCACTTAAATGTCTACTTTTCAGCATAAAATGTTTCCCAATAGAGGCAAGAGGGGTGTTTTCGACATATGCAGAAGATACTAATCTGTGCTTTCTCATCTTTACACAGCATGCAGGTACCTTGTTGTGCAACGTTTGGTAGGAGATATTTGTGGCTAACAGTTGACGTTCAGGCACATTCTTGTGTTTACAAACGTACACAAAAGGGTACAGTAACACAATATTTCAGAAGAAACAAACCGCCGACTAATGCAGTACCTATTCACTTATATTCACTTGTCTTTTAAGTATTAAAGTAAATGTTTTGAAATGTTTCCCAACAAAGGCAAGAGGGGTGTTTTCGACACCCAGTATGCTTTGTCATCTTTACACAGCATGCAGGTTCCTTGTGTGGCAAGCATTGCTGGGATGTGACACGTGGTACGACATATTTGTGGCTAACAGTTGGGTTTGAAGAGTAATGGGGACATTGAAGTTGGCAGGCAGTTGGGTTTGAGAAAATGATGACATATTTTACATGTTCGTACGCTACCTGCAACAGTTTGGGCTGTTGCGTTTCTGATGCATCAGAAAAAACAAGGGAAATACCTAGCCCAATTTAAACTCTGCCCTTTGTTGAAATGCAGTTCTGTTAGTGGTTTAATAGTTCTGGGTGCAAAACAATATCCAATTTTGAAAAGACGGATTAAAAAACGTACTTTAATTTCACAGTACACCCAGGGTTAAGATAAAAATGTTTTTGTTAATTAACCCTGTAGTCCAAAATGATAGTATCACCGTGTTTTTATGAGACTGAAAAAGGTATTAGACAATTTGACAAAATGCATCTTCCAAATTATTACCTGAAATGAAGACGTTACACATTTTCTATATTCTTTGTTCGTCTGTCTTTTGGTGGAATTATGCAGTTGTTCCTGTTGCTTAATTTATTGATGTACTTCCTCATGACTCGTGCTGTTGTGTTTCTGTTCCAACGTGTAAAATGCTCACTGCATCAGAAAAACCAGGGAAATAACTAGCCCAAATTTAACTCTGCCCTTTGTTGTGATAATCTTTTCAAATGAAATGCAGTTCTGTTAGTGGTTTAATGGCTCTGGGTGCAAAACAATATTCAGTTTTTAAAAGAAGGATAAAAAAAATTACTTTAATTTCACAGAATACCCAGGGTTAGGATAAAACATGCTATTGTTAGTCAACACTGTGACCTGTTTTACAGTCTATTTATTAATTGTAAACAAATTGTCTGTTGCTTAATTCATTGCTGTACTCATGACTGTTTGCTTAAAACGTGAGCCTCTTCATCACTGCTAGAAGTACGCTGTGCAAGAAACAACTCTGACTGTCCCTGCGGATGTTTACTTTGTCGGCAGCAGGGCAGGACAAGTAAGCTCCTCTCCCGCATTAACACGTAAAGTATGGGATCTGCTATGGGGTTCAGGGAGAGGAGAGTGTTGCACCACGTCACTGTGAAATGCCTAAAGGCACTGTCCTCCATCAGCTCAGGCAAGATCTGCAACCTGAGCATTACAATTATATATTAAATTATGTAGGTGAAAAGAACAAGGGCCAACGTTCCCATGACATTTCTCTTTTCCCCCGAGTTGAGACAGATTTGCACTTGGACAGGGCCCTCCGTGTGCCCACAAAGAACAACATGACAAGCAGATAAGGACTATGCCCAGACATAATGCAACAGTGTTTACTTCAATAACAGAGGCAGCAACTGTCAGCATCATGCAGCCCATAATAGCAGAATTCTGTACCTGTAAGGATATTGGTCCGTAACCTATTGAAACCTATACTCCATATTCTTCTGGACCAATACATGTAAAGTTATAGGTCTGGAACTTGAAATTTGTACCATACTCAGGCAGGATTCCCACAGATTTATCAGATAAAAATTCCCTCCTAACCCCAAATCTAACCCTAACCCTAGTTCATTTGAATTTCTGTACCAATAATAGCAGTTTGGCCAGTAAGACTCAAAGAGAAGGAGTTTAAATTAAAGCATTTGAGTCGTCGGATCCGGCAGATCAAGCCGTTGCCGTTTGGCAGAAACCGGAATTTCCCCCCAGGCGGACGGACAGGGACCAAATTGGTGGTGGTGGGGAGGGAGGAAGATGCGTCGAAACGTCGGCACCTGAAGCAGCAGAAAAGGTAAGTTAGTCAAGTCATTATAAAGCAGGTGGCGGCCGCTGATTGGTTGGAGACAGCGCCCGTGCCAGCCATTGTCGTCTTCCTGGCAGAACTTTCGCAGGCTTTCATTTCTATGGGCACAGACGCTGGCGTACCAGTAGCCACTTCGAAAAACAACAGCTGTCAGCCAAACAAGGAGCATTGACCTTCTGATAGTGCTGTCTGTGAAACCTGTACCACAAGGGATGAGCGATATGGAATATCTTTCCCCAGAGATGCACACCATAAAACCAACACAAGCAACACAAACTTCAATTCATACAGAGGGTCTGGCTGTGGTTCCATTGACAAGGTTGTCTCAGGCAACATTTTGCTGGACCAATCAGTGAACAGAGGGAGTGTTCATGAGCGATGACGTCAACTTTGTGTGTTACATTTGAATTGCAGTTTGTAGGCAGGTTTGTAGCCAGGCTAATTGCATATGTCACGACTAGAGGTTAGCGATTGGGTAAAGGCAGAGCCACTCGTTTTAAACTGCAGCATAGTCTACACCTCCAGAAAGAAAACGTTTCTTTATGCAGCACAGCCAGACCCTCTGTACGAAATAAAATGTAGTATGAGGGGCTGGTTTACCAGGCTACTCTACCATAGTGAATGACATTTTAACTGACAGCAATGTGCTGTGATAGGTGTTCAACACTACCTTACACTGTCGTACATCTTACAAGTCATGGTATTTGAGTAATAATAATAATCTTGTAAATAGCTTTTTAATGTTGAAACATTTTATTATTATTTCAAATCCCTTGGTTGGTTTTGGAACTCTTGTTATTAGGATCAAAAGCTGTGTATGTGTGTCTAGCTGAGGTAGGAGGTGTGAACAGCTGGCTTCCTTAACTATTTGGTGGGCCTTTGAAGAACTGTCCCTGTCTATTTCGGATACAGACAAGGTTGGCACCTTCTCTGATCTGATTAGGAAGACACTGTATACTGTAGTACTTAACAAAAGACCATTGCATATTCATTTTGGGGTGGTAACCTTCGGGAACACCCATTGGGTGTCTACAACATTTAAGTTCAGAATAACCACTGTTTTAGTCAGTCTTGCCAGTCTTTCGTCATCGTCCTATATGTAGTGTCCTGTCTGTGTGTTAGTCTTTGTCTCCTTATTGTTAAGAATAAACCTTGTTCCTGATTTTTAACCACTAGGCTGACTAAGTCTCCAAATTCAACTAAAAAGTAATTTATTTACTTTTACCAGCTCCTAAGCTAAATTTTGGTACAATATGCACAGATGATTGTTTATACTATTGACCTTAAAATTTGTACACACTGAATACCTTAACTGCAAACATTTGGCAGACATTACCCTGTCGGTCTGCTCCAAACGACACCTCACTGTACTTGTATTAGTGGTGTGTTCAAAATATCGATATGGCAATACATCGTTGCGGGCCTCTTCACAATACATGTATCGTTACGGAGGGGTCAGTATCGATATTTCACATTTATTCATCATTTCACATTCATCATTCATTCATCATTCAGCATTCATATTTATTTATTGTCACTCCTTTTTACATTTCTTTGTCCTACATTTACAGCTGAGAGAAGTGTTTTAAAACCAGATCATGTAGATCAACTGTTATTGTTATTGCCACTGTTTATGAGTTCAAAGGCAGCATTACATTGTAACTGCACTGCAGTCTGGCATTTTTGCTATCCAGCATAATAAAAATATCATTTGGGTATACATATGACTGGTTTGTTAAAACATGCATGTAAAGTAATGTAAAATATTGGGATATGTATTGCCTTGAAGGTCATGTAATGGGATGCACATGTATCGCAATATGTATCGTATCGTGACCCCTGTATCGTGATACGTATTGTATCGTGAGGTTGTTGGCAATACCCAACCCTAACTTGTATAGTGACAATAAAGACTTCAAATACTTCTGCTTCTCTTACTACGCCCAAATAGATCTTATTCTTTTCTCTTTTTTTCTTGCCTCAATAAAATATGTGAACCCATTAATATGACTGCTGTATGGGGTAAAGTTGCTGTCAAAGATATGATTTCAGCCATTTTTTTGTTAAATGCAGCAAACTGTTAACAGTTAAGTTTGTAAATTGAAAACAAATATGGTGCATATGACTAAGTAGCCAGATCAACTTCATGCTCCCATGTTGGAGCCTGGTCTTTCTGCAAAATGATCTTAAGGGCCAATTGTTCCCCATTCTGTGACATTTGTATCCGAGGGCTAGAAACAGGATAATTGCACAGTGCCTTTGGTTCTCATCTATCTGGGATTTAATTATGTGAATAATGAAACGGAAATGATGTCCTACTCTCCAAGGAGACAGAGAGGGGTTTTACATTATGGACAAATGAGACAATCACATTAAAAAAAAAACAATAAATGCACACATTGAGGACACCTTATGCTGTTTTATGGTGCTTGTGTAAAAATAAGTAAAAAGTTAATAGGCTATACAATGGAATTAAATTATTTGTTAAACTGTAGTATTTCTATGCCTACTTCACATTGACCATCAAACCATATCCTTTATTAACATAACAACAACAACAAAAAAAACAGATTAGCTTTGAAGAAAAACAATGTATAGCCTACTGATTTTTCTGCGTATTACAACATTGTGCTTTTGACAGTTATAGTTTGCCACTAGTTTATGCTAAGCAGAAGCACTGTAGACAAGCCTTAACCCTTTAAGACGCACCCCCTATTATAACTTTGTTGTTACCAGAATGGCAATTACCAGGTTGTAATATGTTACTGAAGACTCTCTGTAATGTCGTAGTAATGTTGTAATGTTGTAGTTACATTTTTTTCAGTCACAGTGAGTCGTAGCGCCGGCGATACGGTGCCGCGCTAAGAGGCTACTAATGGACTGAAGTTAGCATGGAGCACACTTTTTGCAACCTACTTTCAGATGTAATCTTTTTTTAACCCCTGAGGCATCTTACTCTAGTATTCGTCAACACATCACCTTTACAGTAAGTATTATTTTACATTACTACATACACCTTTAAGTATCGTTTTCCATTTTGAACATGTTCATATTTCTGGCAGAGAATAAAGATATGATCATTTATCTGTAATGTTGGTTACATTTCTTAGAACGGACACAGAGCTTGCACAAGTAGTCACTGAGCAACGGTGGAGTTTGTTTTTGGTCCCTAGCAAAGACTAATGTTAAGCAACATGCCTTATCTGATTTTGCGTCACACGTTTCAGTGAACCACACACGGATACTATTATGCCCTTAAAACAATCATACTTTTAACAGAATCAACCCACTAATAATGTATTGAATTGTAGGGGTGCCCCATTAAAGCACCACCCATGCAATGCTATAGCCTGGTAAACCAGTCCCTCGATCGTACTTCATTTCATTTTGTACAGAGGGTCTGGCAGTGCTGTATTGAGAAACGATTTCTTCCTGGAGGTGTGGACTCTGCTCATGTTTAAAACAAGTGGCTCTGGCTTAAGTTTACCTAGTCACTATATATCTGGTCGTCACATATGCAATTAGCCTGCCTATGCACTACAGTTCAAATGTAGTACACAAAGTCAACGTGATCTCTCACGAACACTCCCTCTGTTCACTGATTGCCCAGGATTGGCTTGTACCTAATGCAACAATGTCAATGGTAGCACAGCCAGACCCTCTGTACAAAATTAAATGAAGTACGAGGGGCTGGTTTACCAGGCTAGCAATGCTGTACTGTGCTGAACATATCTTGATGTGAACAGGATGCACATCTCTTTGGGTGTATTGAAAAGTTTATTGCCTTTGTTTTGCTAGGAGAATGAAGCCAAAAGACTATTTTATTAGATGCACCTCTTATTCTGAGTTGATTTCTATTTAGTTGCAGACTAAATACAGAATACTCTTTGTCAGTTCGTCATACATCGGGAATATGAGACAATTCAATACATCTCTTACAGTTAATGGCTAATTACTTTTATGCTTAACACAGTCTAAAATGTTCAATAAGCTACATCAGTGTCTACTGTTTACTATCATGGCCTATAGGAGAAGTGGCTAACAAATGTTTACAGAAGTTAGCTTTCCCTTCTTTCTGGCTACATGTCATAATCCAATGATACAGCTGCCTACCTTTATCTTTTGCTCGTTTTTTCTCCTCTTCCTTTCTCTTTTTCCAAAACTGAGCACCTGATAACTTTGACCTTTCCTTGTTTATTTTCCAACAACTACTGGCGTGATTTACTTAGCTAACCTTTGTTTTTAAATCACTTGCACTATTAGATGCATGCCTAGCCACTGCAGCAACAGAGGAGGCCTGCATCCTCCACCCTCTCCCTTTCCCCTTCTTCTACAGCTTGTGTCACGGCTTCTGTACACAACATGCGCCTGCCCCTAGACGGGGCACCAATTTGCCAATTCCCCACATAGTGATATGATATGGTATAATATGATGTGATAGATAATCGATTTTGTTTCAAGGGCTCGTGCTGCCCCCCCAGGAAATGCTGCCCCAGGCGTCTGCCCTATCACCTGTGCCAAAAACCGCTGATCACATAAAAAAGATCAAGAATCAAATTCTTTGGCCATACAAGTGTTTTCTAACGAGCTGTAGTAATTACGACTATGTGAAGACTTTATAATTAAAGGTGTACTTCCATCGTGTTTTCATTAATTTTGCGGTGTTCTCTAGTATTAATAATTGCCCTGAGCGCTGGTTTTAATGAAATTTTTTTTCTAGTGCTTCTGTTTCAGGCTGTTTTAGTTTGGTAGAGGGGGTGGGGCGGGAGAACGACACAATTTCACCAGAGGCACGCTCCCTGCAGCTTCCTTTGCCCCACAGTCAACTTGATAGCAGAGTAAGGTAAAGGGGAAAAGTCAACTTGACAGCGCTAAAACTGCACACAGAATGTCTACGGAGATACAGCCTTATGTGTTTGATCCTGAATCTGAAGAGGACGGAGAGATGGCACAAGCACAGTCGCTTCCTGACCGTTTGTCAATGAACGTTTTAGAATGGTAATATTTGCATGACAAAACAGTGCAAGTGCCCGGCTAAATGCAGTTCAGTCATTCAACTAGCCTGCTAATCTTATGCGAGTCAGTCAAACAGGCTAACATTATTTAAAGCCCATTCGGTCAGTTTCTCTTATATGTATTTCCACGTCTACATCACGCCGAAGGCCCTTTTCGCATTGGGTCGTTTTTCCGCCTATTGTCTTCTATTGACTGATACAGAAAACGGGGATAGAAAAACATTTTGATATGCAGCATGCATATGCAACTCGGGGTGACCTATCATATTTCAAAAGAGCAAGTACTAAATGGTTTCTCGTGGAAGTACACCTTTAACCCTTTCTCTGTCAAGAAAGTGTGTGTGTGTGTGAGAGAGAGAGAGAGAGAGAGAGAGAGAGGAGAGAGAGAGAGAGAGAGATACTAGGCAAACTGTTTAGGAAATTATGTGTACAAAGAATGTAAAAAGAATAAAATAAAACTTAAACTACAATGAAGCTTGAGTGCACTGAATAAAATCTGACATCGTTAGAGGCATTTGCACCACCCTGTGATTCTGCAGTTTGCATGCAGTTTGTCTGTCACCAGAGAGGCAGAGAGGCAGTGAGGCAGTAAGGCATGACTGAAGTAGAAAATGACTAAGTAGATGTACAGACCAAAATGATATGAGATATGAATGAGAGTATGTATCAGTATTCTATAGGTGAAGCAGTTTCTTACAGAGCAGAAATTCTGTTTATCAGGCAAATATTGTGGGATATGTAGGAATTCTCTAAACTGCATCCTATTTTTCTACCTTTTTGTGCCCAAAGTTTAACCTGGAATCAATATAATCGAGAGTTACTCCTGTCTGTGTTGTGTTTACCTCAAAAATTGACAGAGGAACTGTAGAAAATGTCTTTTCACTGTCTCTGAAGAACATACCCGGAACATATAGTCAGACAATGGTTTAAGGTGTTTTAATATCTATTTGCATAAGCTATGCTGTTATTGCAGCAGTTTGAGTGTCCAACAGTGCTGCACAAACTTAAAGGTAAATTCAGCAAACGGTTTGCACCAACTGCTGTTACACTGTGGACTGGTTGTCTGGCACTGTTTTTAATATATTTTACTCTCTTTGTATATTTTACAGTCTTTGACTGTTATACTAGTTTGTAAAAGCGCGCGTGTGTGTATGTGTGTGTGTGTGTGTGTGTGTGTGTGTGTGTGTGTGTGTGTGTGTACCAGCCTCACATGCTATTGTATGCCTGCATATAGGCTATTAGGCGGTGCTGCTGTATCCTACAGAGCCTTAATTGCTTAATTGTTGCCTTAATGGTTGGCTGAAAGCAGAGGAGTCATGGAGATTTCCTGACTGAGCATCGATTAAATATTTTGTTTCCTTGAATAAATGTTTTAAATTAACCAAAACACACGTCTCATGTGTCACCATCAATATGAAAATGTCACTGTGTTATTTGTGTGTGTGTGTGTGTGTGGTAGAGGAGGAGGGTGAGTTCTGGGTTAGGTGTGAAGTGTTAAAAGTCTCAGCTTTACGTGCGAGTCTCTCCAGCACTGATGGTGGTGGCCAGATGAGGAGAAAACTCTGTACTCTCCTGCCCTGCTCGTTCCTGGTGACTACGTCGCCTACATCGACAACAAGGCAGGGCGAGTGAACTCCTTTTCCCCATGAATACATAAAGTACGGGATCCGCCACAAGGTTAAGGGAGAGAAGCGCAGTGGACACCACTGCCAGGCACTGAAAGGTGTAGTCTGTGAACACCGCGGGACATGTTGACATTAGCAGCAGCAGGGCGATGTACGGCAGGAAGAGTGCAGTGTAGATGATCAGGACGAGAGCCAGCATTCCCATAATCCTCCTCTGTTCGCGTGGAGGGATAGACATGGACTTGGAAAGAGCCCTCCAGGTCCCCACAGAGAAGAAAATGACAAAGGGATATGGAAGAAGGGACACAACAGCCCAGTATGCATACACTTTGTCCACCTCAATGACATCTGTTACGGCTGCTAACACAATGCCACCTATCGCAACAGCAGTTACCAGCCACACGGCGACAGAGCAGAGAAGTGACTTTTTGATAGTCCTGTGAATCCTGTACCACACGGGATGGGCGATCATGGCGTATCTCTCCCCAGCAATGCACACCATGAAGAAGGTGCTTGCCAACAGCCCTGAGGAGTAGACAAAAGCTGTCAGCTCATAAATCACACCAGAAGGTGACAGGCTGAGGACAACCGGTCTGGTGAACATCTGAAGTATGTCGGAGATGAGCAGGTTGATGATGTAAACTGGGGCGACCTGACCGGTCTTGATCAGGGAGAGGAGTCCGCATATGGCCAAGCACACCATAGGTACAGCTATGGGCAAGATCACCCAGCTGTGAATAGACATGAAAAAGTATAAGTCACTCAAATCCGTTACATTGAAGAATTCCAAAGTTTTGCCGTGAAATCTCTCCATTTTTTCTGTTGGTCTTTCTTTTGACCTTCAGCAGTCCAACACTAATGGAACTGGAAGAGATCAGAGGTGGGGTTAGTAAAACAGGACTCTCAGGGAAGAGAGCAACATAGACTGTTGAGTGAGGGTGCTACAGGAGTGTGTGTGTGTGTGTGTGTGTGTGTGTGTGTGTGTGTGTGTGTGTGTGTGTGTGTGTGTACGCAAGTGTGCACAATTTTCTGTTGCAACAGATGTACACACCCAGTTGTATATCTCCTGATGTACAGTATACACAGTTAGTTCTGAGTTGTGAGTACTCTCTGCCTTCTAGTGATTGCCCCATATGTTGCTCTGCACAGACCTACACAGCATCTATCAGCAGATACGTCAACAACTTTGTAGTCACAGCACATTTTTTCTCTGCCTGTATCGCCACATGCGCAAAAAAACATTTCAGTGGTTTCCTATATCCTCTCACTCTCAGAATGGTCAGCCATTGGCAAAGAAACATCAACATACAGGCTGTTATTTAAGGAAGCAAAATTTGACACAATGTCTTGAATACTACATTAATTCAGTACAGCTACATGCAGCAAATATCGGTCTTACTAACTAACTACAACTGACAAAAAGCAAGACGCGTTCTGATCTCACCAAAGATTGAATTAAAGAGTGAAGTGACCTTGTCAACTAAGGTGAAAAAAATGGAAAGCATAGTAAACTCACCAACTGTTTAAAAGAGAGAAAGGAAGAGAGATCTTACCGACCAGAGTGAAAGATGTTCTCTGCGTTCACAAAGAGTTGAGATCCCTTGTTTGCTGAAAACACTGAACAAGCCAAACATTCATTTATTATCCTCTGGTTTCACAGAAAGCCTTATAACCTTGTTTGCACTGCAGTATTGAAAATCGATATAGATTGTTCTTTCATTAAAAATGATGAAATTAAATAAACACATCCATGCCCATCATTAGCTGAGTACAATTTTACAGGTCGCTGCAAATATGTGCTGCCAATATTGGCATAATAGAAAATTATATTGATATTATATTGACATAATACAAAATATGACCAGGCCTTGAACCATATTTGTGATTCTGTATGTGTAAATATCATATTACACATATTACATATGAGCATGAATATAGCTGCTCTTACACTTTAGAATGCTTCCACAGACTTCACCCTAAAGCCTTAAAAACCTCCTTATTTGAACATTCACTCCAGTTGCTTTTTTCCAGTTGCAACATTTCTTTAAAAACTGTTCATCCTGAGAGAGTGTACTGTATGTAAGAGAGTGTGTGTATGAGAGAGAGAGAGAGAGAGAGAGAGAGAGAGAGAGAGAGAGAGAGAGAGAGAGAGAGAGAGAGAGAGAGAGAGAGAGGAGTGGAGGGAGGCAGAAAAGTGAACTGCTACAGATGTTTTTTTTTATAGCACTGATAACACTTCATTGAAGGAAAAGATACCCAGCCCACAGTGTGAAATATAATGTTTCAAAACCCTGTCTAGCACTTAGCCCTATGCTACTGAAATCATCCACAATGTTATATATATTTATTTATATGTTCAATTTCAATTTTACCACACAAAAAGCATATGACCAGTTCCTGCAATTATAAATTAAATTGATAGTGTTGTTGACAATGAGTTTTACACTGTTCTAGGATTTGAGCAGAGTACATGGCATGTATTGGTGAAAGAAAAATAATAATAACTAGATGTACCGCATAGCGGTACATGGTATGACCGCCGCAGTATATTGAAATGTGGGAACTGTTGGTGTGATGAGTGTGTGGTAGAGCAGTGTTGTGAGGTGAGAATTCCTGTGGAAACTAGATGTACCGCATAGCGGTACATGGTATGACCGCCGCAGTATATTGAAATGTGGGAACTGTTGGTGTGATGAGTGTGTGGTAGAGCAGTGTTGTGAGGTGAGAATTCCTGTGGAAATGATTTCCTGGAAGTGGGCATGGATGTGGGTTTTGAATGTGTAGTGTGTAGGACTGATTTGTGAAGGCAAGGAATCGGCAAAATGAGATTTTGTACAATTACAGCGCCCCCTATGGACCAAATTTTATGGCATGTTCTGTGGTGTTAGAGGTCTTTGTGGTGATCGTGCATGATGTATTTTGTGCAGTTCCCACCTTCTCGGTCCAAGATATTGGCAACTCAAAATCCCAATTTTTGCATTTACCCTTATCACTAGGTGGCGCTATGCTTCAAGTGAGAGTTTATGGGCTGGGTCAATATGCCTCTGTAACACCTACATACTAACACAAAATCGTTGTCTTGGGCAAAATTGTTGACGAGTTATTTAACAAAAACTGTTTTTCAACACCTAGCTTCGGCGATAAACATCGCCCCGTATGACGAAATGTCACAAAATTTAGTACACATGAAAAGAAAGATGTTAAGATATGGCATGTCAACTTTGACCAAATTTGAGCAATTAAAAGCCAAGATACGGCCATTTGAAGAATTTTAAGCTACGTGTTAAATGTTCATTGACGTGTAACTTCGGAACGGTTTATTTCAAGATAAATCCTTTGATAACTTTTTGTCAGCATTGTCTGTAGATGACATATACCAAATTTGGTGAGATTCACATGAACGGCCTATGATGAGTTCGTTCAGATTCGTTTTCGCAATATTAAAATTTCACGGAAATTGTTCTCGTTGGAAGTGGGCGTCGACCAGTGTTTTCAATGCGTGAGGGTCAACAGATTTCATGATAAAAAAAAATTGTTGTAAACGTAAGCATTCTCTAGATAATAGGCAAAATGACATTTTCTAAAATTACAGCGCCCCCTATGGACCAAATTTTATGGCATGTTCTGTGGTGTTAGAGGTCTTTGTGGTGATCGTGCATGACGTATTTTGCGCAGTTCCCACCTTCTCGGTCCAAGATATTAGCAACTCAAAATCCCAATTTTTGCATTTACCCATATAACTAGGTGGCGCTATGCTTCAAGTGAGAGTTTATGGGCTGGGTCGATACATCTCTGTAACACCGACATACTAACACAAAATCGTTGTCTTGGGCAAAATTGTTGACAAGTTTTTTAACAAAAACTGTTTTTTGACACCTAGCTTCGCCAATAAACATCGCCCCCTATGACGAAATGACACAAAATTTAGTACACATGAAAAGAAAGCTGTTTAGAGATGGCATGTCAACTTTGATCAAATTTGAGCAATTAAAAGCCAAGATACGGCCATTTGAAGAATTTTAAGCTACGTGTTAAATGTTCATTGACGTGTAACTTCGGAACGGTTTTTCTCAAGATAAATCCTTTGATAACTTTTTTGTCAGCATTGTCTGTAGATGACATATACCAAATTTGGTGAAATTCACATGAATGGCCTATGACGAGTTCGTTCAGATTCGTTTTCGCAATATTAAAATTTCACGGAAATTGTTCTCGTTGGAAGTGGGCGTTGACCAGTGTTTTCAATGCGTGAGCATCAATAGATTTCACGATAAAAAAAAAAATTGTTGTAAACGTAAGCATTCTCTAGATAATAGGCAAAATGACATTTTCTACAATTACAGCGCCCCCTATGGACCAAATTTTATGGCACGTTCTGTGGTGTTAGAGGTCTTTGTGGTGATCGTGCATGACGTATTTTGCGCAGTTCCCACCTTCTCGGTCCAAGATATTAGCAACTCAAAATCCCAATTTTTGCATTTACCCATATAACTAGGTGGCGCTATGCTTCAAGTGAGAGTTTATGGGCTGGGTCGATACATCTCTGTAACACCGACATACTAACACAAAATCGTTGTCTTGGGCAAAATTGTTGACAAGTTTTTTAACAAAAACTGTTTTTTGACACCTAGCTTCGCCAATAAACATCGCCCCCTATGACGAAATGACACAAAATTTTGTACACATGAAAAGAAAGCTGTTTAGAGATGGCATGTCAACTTTGATCAAATTTGAGCAATTAAAAGCCAAGATACGGCCATTTGAAAAATTTTAAGCTACGTGTTAAATGTTCATTGACGTGTAACTTCGGAACGGTTTTTCTCAAGATAAATCCTTTGATAACTTTTTGTCAGCATTGTCTGTAGATGACATATACCAAATTTGGTGAAATTCACATGAACGGCCTATGACGAATTCGTTCAGATTCGTTTTCGCAATATTAAAATTTCACGGAAATTGTTCTCGTTGGAAGTGGGCGTCGACCAGTGTTTTCAATGCGTGAGGGTTAACAGATTTCATGAAAAAAAAAATTGTTGTAAACATAAGCATTCTCTAGATAATAGGCAAAATGACATTTTCTACAATTACAGCGCCCCCTATGGACTACATTTTATGGCACGTTCTGTGGTGTTGGAGGTCTTTGTTGTGATCGTGCATGACGTATTTTGTGCAGTTCCCACCTTCTCGGTCCAAGATATTGGCAACTCAAAATCCCAATTTTTACATTTACCCATATCACTAGGTGGCGCTATGCTTCAAGTGAGAGTTTATGGGCTGGGTCGATACATCTCTGTAACACCGACATACTAACACAAAATCGTTGTCTTGGGCAAAATTGTTGACGAGTTATTTAACAAAAACTGTTTTTTGACACCTAGCTTCGCCAATAAACATCGCCCCCTATGACGAAATGTCACAAAATTTAGTACACATGAAAAGAAATCTGTTTAGAGATGGCATGTCAACTTTGACCAAATTTGAGCAATTAAAAGCCAAGACACGGCCATTTGAAGAATTTTAAGCTACGTGTTAAATGTTCATTGACGTGTAACTTCGGAACGGTTTTTCTCAAGATAAATCCTTTGATAACTTTTTTGTCAGCATTGTCTGTAGATGACATATACCAAATTTGGTGAAATTCACATGAATGGCCTATGACGAGTTCGTTCAGATTCGTTTTCGCAATATTAAAATTTCACGGAAATTGTTCTCGTTGGAAGTGGGCGTTGACCAGTGTTTTCAATGCGTGAGCATCAATAGATTTCACGATAAAAAAAAAATTGTTGTAAACGTAAGCATTCTCTAGATAATAGGCAAAATGACATTTTCTACAATTACAGCGCCCCCTATGGACCAAATTTTATGGCACGTTCTGTGGTGTTAGAGGTCTTTGTGGTGATCGTGCATGACGTATTTTGCGCAGTTCCCACCTTCTCGGTCCAAGATATTAGCAACTCAAAATCCCAATTTTTGCATTTACCCATATAACTAGGTGGCGCTATGCTTCAAGTGAGAGTTTATGGGCTGGGTCGATACATCTCTGTAACACCGACATACTAACACAAAATCGTTGTCTTGGGCAAAATTGTTGACAAGTTTTTTAACAAAAACTGTTTTTTGACACCTAGCTTCGCCAATAAACATCGCCCCCTATGACGAAATGACACAAAATTTTGTACACATGAAAAGAAAGCTGTTTAGAGATGGCATGTCAACTTTGATCAAATTTGAGCAATTAAAAGCCAAGATACGGCCATTTGAAGAATTTTAAGCTACGTGTTAAATGTTCATTGACGTGTAACTTCGGAACGGTTTTTCTCAAGATAAATCCTTTGATAACTTTTTGTCAGCATTGTCTGTAGATGACATATACCAAATTTGGTGAAATTCACATGAACGGCCTATGACGAATTCGTTCAGATTCGTTTTCGCAATATTAAAATTTCACGGAAATTGTTCTCGTTGGAAGTGGGCGTCGACCAGTGTTTTCAATGCGTGAGGGTTAACAGATTTCATGAAAAAAAAAATTGTTGTAAACATAAGCATTCTCTAGATAATAGGCAAAATGACATTTTCTACAATTACAGCGCCCCCTATGGACTACATTTTATGGCACGTTCTGTGGTGTTGGAGGTCTTTGTTGTGATCGTGCATGACGTATTTTGTGCAGTTCCCACCTTCTCGGTCCAAGATATTGGCAACTCAAAATCCCAATTTTTACATTTACCCATATCACTAGGTGGCGCTATGCTTCAAGTGAGAGTTTATGGGCTGGGTCGATACATCTCTGTAACACCGACATACTAACACAAAATCGTTGTCTTGGGCAAAATTGTTGACGAGTTATTTAACAAAAACTGTTTTTTGACACCTAGCTTCGCCAATAAACATCGCCCCCTATGACGAAATGTCACAAAATTTAGTACACATGAAAAGAAATCTGTTTAGAGATGGCATGTCAACTTTGACCAAATTTGAGCAATTAAAAGCCAAGACACGGCCATTTGAAGAATTTTAAGCTACGTGTTAAATGTTCATTGACGTGTAACTTCGGAACGGTTTATCTCAAGATAAATCCTTTGATAACTTTTTGTCAGCATTGTCTGTAGATGACATATACCAAATTTGGTGAAATTCACATGAACGGCCTATGACGAATTCGTTCAGATTCGTTTTCGCAATATTAAAATTTCACGGAAATTGTTCTCGTTGGAAGTGGGCGTCGACCAGTGTTTTCAATGCGTGAGGGTTAACAGATTTCATGAAAAAAAAAATTGTTGTAAACGTAAGCATTCTCTAGATAATAAGCAAAATGACATTTTCTACAATTACAGCGCCCCCTATGGACCAAATTTTATGGCATGTTCTGTGGTGTTAGAGGTCTTTGTGGTGATCGTGCATGACGTATTTTGCGCAGTTCCCACCTTCTCGGTCCAAGATATTGGCAACTCAAAATACCCATTTTTGCATTTACCCATATCACTAGGTGGCGCTATGCTTCAAGTGAGCGTTTATTGGCTGGGTCGATACATCTCTGTAACACCGACATATCCCAAAAATGTTATGTTGTTGGGTGAAACGCCTCCCCCTCTTTGACGTACGCTGGCACAGCAGGGGGGTTGCCCCGGGGGACCAAAAGCTTCTAGTCGCTCGAAATGTTCTAGGGCTACATGCCTACAAAGATTCATGTCCCCCCGAGTTTCAGTGTCCCGGGAATCGTTGACGGACATTCACTGAAAAAAAAGAAAAAAAAAAAAAAAAAGGGAAAAAAGTCGCGGCAACTCGCTTCGCTAGCGGCGGTCATAATAATATTTGCTTGTATAGCACAATTCATACATACAAGATGCAGCTCAAAGTGCTTTACAGTTTGGCAAGGTCACCACAAGACAACATTTCTTGTAGTCCGGTGGCATCGGAGCGGATGAATACAGTAACAAAATGACGTAGTGATGCAATGCCCCGTTAATGCGGCTCTTGCGTGACGCATTAATGTAATGTCATAGTGACGCAATGACGCAATGCACTGTTTATGCGGGCTCTTGCGTGGTGTATTACAGTTTTTCTCAATTGGTTTGGTACATTTCTCACATCAGAATTGAAATTCTCAAAAGTTCTTATTCAATTGTCACATCATCATGCCATTTGTGCAGATGAAAAAGGCAGTTTCTCATTGCATTAAACAAATTGCAAATGCTTTTGTCCATCCATGCAAATGATTGTGTACAATTTTCCGTTTTTTTGTACATTATCAATTGCTTTTGTCATGCTAATCAAAATGCTTTGTTATGGGAATCTATCAAATAGTCTCACTCCCCAAAACATTTAGGCTATAGTTCATCATATAAGTCTTCACATGCAAAATGATTTACCAAGCTATCATAACATGTCAAGCACATTTCTATATATTTCCATAAGACATTTGTAATATGATCTAAATTGGTAAATTGCTTGAATCTAGACTTTCTCTAATGAACAGTGTTGATCAACCAATGATCAACAGTTTTCTGAATGAGCTCAAGGGAGCATCTCATGAACAATCTAATGGAAAGTATATAACCTGAGCACAATACAAAGTTACAATGTCTGACAATGGAAGGACAAGAAATTGGACAACAGCGTGACATGGATGAAAATTTATGGCCTGACAGATGGGAACGTGAAGAAGCTGAAGATCAGTATTAGGATTTGGAATTTGGGGAGATGTTCATATTTTTTGTTTTTTTACTGTATTTTACCTTTGTTCTGTGCAGTGCTGTCTTTTTTTTCTTTACACACTGCAATGTCAATGTCTGCCATTAAAGAAGTCATTCTGTAAATGTGAATCTTGTCTTTTGCAATCAATCTCTCACTTATACATTATATGAGGTCAAATGTCCCTTCAAAGATTCAATTGCCAACATGACTAATGAATTTGACTGTCTTATCCGTACACAGTGACACAATGACTAAACATTCTGATGGCACTGACATGTATATTGACACAAAAATGTGCTTTTGAGGAATGAACTAAGGATTTTGAGCAAGAGACTGGCTTTTGCAGGTGATCCACGGTGTTTTGCTATTTGTCCAAACTGTTTTGAGAAATGCACTCGATATTCTGCAAATTGCAAGAAAGATTCGAAAAATGTACTTAAGTGATAGAGAAAAACTGTAATGCAAGTAGGGGGATTAGACTTAATAAAGAGACACATCTTGTGTGTGCAGCATTAGTTGAGCTAACCTGGTCATTCATCAGCCATGAAGTGTTTTGCTTTTGCCTCTGGTCTTTCTCTTGTGTTTCAACATATGCACAGTACTTACGCCCACATTCGCCTTTACTGCAATGTAAACAGCATAGCACACATGCAGTACATTCAGACAAATATCCCCAAAGCACAATCCAGATAATTAAACCATAGTATTTGCATGGGTATTCATGTGTCACCTGAGAGCAGAATGAATAGACTGCTGTTCAGCTGCTAGTGATAATGCAGCTCCATAAAGATAGGAGAGCCAGAGCTTTCGTTAGGACAACACTGTTCATGAAACTGGGAAGAACTGGCCTTTTTCTCACCGACATCCGTCGTATACAGTACACCTCTGTTTTGGTCTGGTATTAGGAATGGGGACTTCTTTAGTTCATACTGCTACACTCTTCCCTCAGGAATGGGGACTTCTCAAAGTGGGATATGCATCTTTGCTGTCGTCTGAGCCTTGCTGAGGAAAAGCAGATGTGCTCTGTCTCTGGACACAGGCAAGATTCTGGTTCTGAGCTGGTAAAGGAGAGAGAGAGAGAGAGAGAGAGACAGAGAGAGAGAGATAGAGAGAGAGAGAAAAGTTCAGATGCCTCCACCATGGCAAAGACCCTGAGGATTTATTTTCTGTCTGTCACAGTCAGGGACCATGTGATGCTTGGAAATGACAGTAGTCACGGTAACGTCTCTATTGGCTTGTAGTATTGGCATTACTATTGGCTTGTATTGGTTTGTGTTGTACAGCAGAAATACATAATGTGCCTCTGGTTAACTTTGAGTTTAGAAAACACATGCATATGGAAGTTATGTTAATCATGAGAGTAATTTTAGTGGTGTGCTCCTCACTCTGGACTAGTCTTTTTTTTGGAACATGACGTTCTACAAGATTGTTAAGCGCCTACTGAACAAGGCTTAGCTGTGTTAGCAAGGTTTCCTTTATGTAAAGGTTTAGATATTGTTATACATTGTTTATTGTGTAATTATTTATTGTATACAGATGTTACATGATATTTAGTAGTAGTAGGTAATAGAAAATGGAGCAGTTTGACAACAGCCTCAGCAACAGCACAGCTGCAAATCTCGCAAGAGTACAACAAATCTTGGGTTGGGTGACATTCGCTGTCGGACTTCCTGCCGTCCTCCTGTCCATCTACATGCTGACCCAGCTGGTCAGGGCTGGCAATGGCACTCCAGTCCAGGCCATCAACCTCCTCATCTCGGACATCTTCAACCTCCTCACAAGACCGCAAAACCCCAGCCTGAGCCCAGGCAGCAGCACCCTCTCGCTGGACACCGACATACCCTCTCTCATCTTCTACTTCGGGGTGGCCAGCAACATCGTCTTCATGGTCGGCATGGCCCAGGAGCGCCACCTGCGGGTGGCCAGCCAGCGGTGCCACGGCTGCTGCCGGCGGGCCAAGCAGTCGTCTGTGATCTCGCTGGCCATCTGGGCGGCGCCGGTCGGGCTGGTGGTCCTGCTCTACTTGGGCTACCGCACGGCGTTCCTGGTCTGCCTGCTCCTGCCGTTCCCGCTCCTCCTGTTCTTCTTCCTGGACTCCTGCAGGGCGCTGCTGTGCTGCTCCACCTCGGTGACGCTGTCCGAGAGACGACGGGTCCTGGCTATGCTCGTGGCCATCCTCGCCAACTACACCATCCTCTTTCTGCCGTTTGCACTGACTACTCTACTGGCAACGCTCGAGGTTCATATTGCGGAGTTTGTCTACTTTGGATTGGTGGCCAACATGCTGCTGTATCTGAGCCCTGTGATTAACCCTTTCCTCTCCCTGTTGCTGACCAAGAGTCTCAGGGAGCTGTTGGACACGTTTCCCTGCTGCAGGCGGAGAGGAGGAACCTTTGACACCACGGAGGAGTCCACCACGCACTCTCCTGTTGTGTTCGAGAACCTTAGCGTCACCCTCCCCTTGCCCACCACAGGGAACTGCGGCCCACTTGCATCTGGGAGCACATCGGTGTTCCCCCCTAAAGGCATGGACACAGCTCCTAATGGCATCTCAACCATTTTTGGGAACTTCAGCACGGCCCCTGGCATGCCTTCAATGTTCCCTCAGGTCCCTCCTCCAGTTTGTGGAGGCCTGGCCGCAAATGGAGGAGCACCAAATGGAGGTGCAGCTTGTGGTCAGGTTCCTGTCACTTTTGGAAATCCAATGATGCTCCCCATGATGCCGCTGGACCCGGACACAACCTCCACAGAGTCTGAAGTCACCACAAGGCTATGACTGGTGACAAAGGTAGGCACTGACATCTGTGACTGCTCTTGCATCCTTGTCATGTCTGCCTTCAGCCACTAGATGGCATCTCAGTGCTTGGCTCTGTAGTGTCTGTTTACTGCAGCTTCACCGGGATTTACTGACTTCTTCTGAGAATATTTCTCCTTAACTAAGCCCTCCTGTTGGTCCTTTGTGTCTCCCTAATATTGTACATGACGATTAAAATGGAGAAAGGAGATTAGGAAAATAGATTATGCTCTTGGCTGGTAAATAAAAGACATTTACAGTTTAAAAAGTAGTGAACACTAATAAAAAAATGAGAAATAGAAAATGTATAAGTAGCACGCTTATTTATGTTAATAATCTTGTTTTTGTCCACACAAACAGACATTTCTAAACACAAAAATCTAGGAGAACAGACCAAGGTATATGTCCAATATCTTCTTTTTAATAATTTTTAAAACAGGATACAAATATCGTCTCAGAGATAGAAGACTAGAAAGCCAGCACCTGGCGTTTTTGCAGGGCAATAAGGAGCCCGTCAGCTGGAGCGAGCGATACACAAAGATATAAAGAGCGACAAACAACAGCTCCAGCTGGACGGACCAACGGTAAAAATGTTGAGGCACAACCACCAAAGTGGGGAGACATCAGCTGCTCGTGTGTGTGTGTGTGTGGTTTTTTTTTTCTTCTTCTTCTTCTTCTTCTTCTTCAAAAAAAAAAAGGTGGTTCAGGGTTTGCTCCAGGTGGCTTAATGTCAGCACTCCGTACATACATACACGCACACACACTCACACACACACACACACACAGAGGCACAAACACACACACACAGTTTGTAAACAAAAAGCTCATTCCAGAAATGTTGTCGATATTCAGGATATTCATAGATTCAGGTGTAATCTACATACAGTACTGTAACCATTATGTCAAAACCACACCTCCCAACTGAAAAACAAAAAAAAAGGAAACGCAACAAAACATCACACAAAAGCTTGTGTTGGAAAACTCAGAACAGAACGGTTTTGGTGTCTGTCTTTCTCTTCGGTGACACCACTAGAGAGTCCTGAGTGTGTAAAAAAGAAGGCCATAAAAGAAATAAACTTGACATCAGCTTGGATTTTCTTCTCCGACAGGGAGTGTTTAGCGAACAAACAAAACAAAAGAAAACAAAAGAAACACAGGAAATCAGGTCCATAGTCACTTGCAGCAAGCCCCCATGTTCTCCACATACTGAGCCTGTTGATGTATCTGTTACCATCGGGGGGCGCTGTGGCGCATCTGAGCAGTGCCTGTTGCCCCCATGTGTTTTCCCCAGGATACAGGGCAGCTTTCACTGGAAGACAGCCCTGTCTGTCAAGGCAAGCAGGGCAGGGGGAGCTTGGTGAGCAGGTGTGGTGTGGGTGTGGCTAAAGGCTAGGTGGGGCGGCTTCCCACAAGATGGAGGGTGGGGAAGGGGGGGGGGCGCGTGGTGCTTGCGGTCTACCGCCGCGGCTGGTGGTGTCGGCTGGGTCGGGGGAAGGGCGCCACGGCGGCGGCGGAGGTAGGTGTGGGCGTGGAGGCGGTGGCGGCGGCGTCCTCGGCCTCCTCCAGCTCCCCCTGGAGCTCCTGGCTGACGCTGGACTGCAGAGCGGCGGGGGTCAGCCACTCCTTGGGCAGGCAGCTCTGGAGGAAGGGCACGCAGGAGCTGAAGTAGGCCAGCCGGTTCACCCAGCGCGGGATCTCACGGCCACACAGGATCTACCATGAGAGAGAGAGAGAGAGAGAGAGAGGAGAGAGAACGAGAGAGAGGAGAGAGAGACAGAGAGAGAGGCAGGGAGGAATGGAAAAAGGACCAAGACGAAGCAAAGAAAAAGATAAAAGGAGGGCATGACAGAGGGATTGTGCAAGGTGAAAAGAAAAAGAAAACAGAGGGAAAGATGAAGGGGGAAGAAAATGAGAGAGCAAAGTTATGCAGGTTAACAAGTGGTCAGAATGGAAAACTTCTTCAAGGATTTGTCCAGGAGAGATCGAGAAAACATATGCATTATTCCCTTAAAATTGTTGTGTCCTTATGTTTTTTTTTTTTTTTGTGCTTTTTTTTGGGGTGGGGGGGTCACAACAACAATCACATCACAACACAAAGTGGCAGTCTCTACTACAAAAGTATGATGGACTACTTGTAATTGGATAAACCATCTACAATGAAAACAATACAGCTATGTTTGTGTGCTCTACCTGTTGAACCCAATTACTACCTCATATGATAATTACTCCTAATGATTTATATAGTTACTTATATTTGGCAAACATAAGGTTTTCCAATTATGAAATTACTTTAAATAATGGTACAATACAACAATGGTACAATAATGGTATAATATAATCACATCAATAATAACATTTTTACATAATTGTGAATTCACAGCATTTCATTTTTGATCATTGAAAACAATTATTTTACTAGTTCAGTTACTAAACTTTTGTTATAGCATATATATTACTTAATACTTCATTACGTTTTAATTCATTATTATTGGGTTCTACACTCCAGAACTAGCTTAAAGCGTGTCAGGGTAGACAGTTAGTGTCTTATACTGGTACTAGTTTTGAGCAGGGTTCTCTCCAGGGATTCCCTTTGAAATCACGTGCAACAAGGATGTCAGGCAGCACCTGTTCTGCCCTACAAACGCCACAGTGCAGTATCTACGTGAACATGGAAACTGAGACAAAAGCCTTCAAAGTTGTCATACTGCCCAGTCATGTTATATGTGTAATAGTGGTTATGCTTTTATGTGCTTTCTTAGTAGACAGAAAAGACAAAAGAGGCGTTATAAAGTCAATTTCCAGTCTAAACTCAGTTTTGACAAAACATGCAGTTGCTGCCTTTTGGCTTTGTAGGGCAGTACAGACCAAGCTGCTATTGAGGTGTTGTCCACAGCGTCCTGAGTAACCTAAGGCCTATGTAAAGAGATCCATTACGAGACCACGGTCAGGTCCAGAGAGAGGCCTTGACCTAACTGTGTCTCTGCAGGTCGCAGTCCGAGGACTTAAGACTCATGAGAGCGTAACAGTGCAGTTCTTTGTAATCCCCAGTATTCGTTAGCCATAGCACTCAACAACACATCCCAGGCTATGACTTCTTTTTAAAGACAAAGACAGCAATGTGTACCTGCTAAGACGTTACGCAGTTAGATGATATTTATAACATGGTTAAGTCAGTCTTATAAATGTGAAATTCAAGTGAAATGTTCCTGTTGACACCTATAGCTTACCAGAGGTAGGACAGGTATGACACACAAAGACTCCGCAGTAAAGCAGTGCTGAATGACACGACTGACCCAAAATGCAACCCCATCAGAAACTCTTCTAACCTCTTTTTATCCTGGTGTGAAGACTGGTGTTGGCTGGTTCCCTAACCCTGCTCTTTTAATGAGGTTGCGCTGTGCACTCATATCATAAATGTCACCACGTCTACCACATCTAACAGGGTCTACCACTACCCACACACACAAAGGACAGTCCACTATGACTGCAGCTATGACAACCAACCTGCAGAAGCCTGTAATCAAATGACGTGCTGTTTATCAAAGGAAAAGTAAAAAGGGAAAATGATTATAACAATATCATCAACAACAGGAACACAACAGACACACAGCTGGCAGAGCACTAAACAGATGACAATCAGTGCTTCAGTTGTAGAACGTTTGGGCATAATTAAAATGTTGTTGGAAGTAATTCAGCCTAATTCAGTTCAGTGTTTTGTGGTCCAAACTGAAACACTTCAGTCTGGAGGAGCATCAGAAAGACTGGAGTGCCAGCTGGCGCTGAGGCAGCGATGAGGCACTGACACAGTGTTGCCAGCAGAGGGCGCGTGTAGACGAGGTGGCACACACATCTCCATCTCCCTCTCCCTCTCCCTCTCCCTCTCTCCCTCTCCCCCACGGGCCCGATGTGCTCCACATGACTGCTAACAGGATTAGCCTCCACGACCGTCAAAGAGAGGAGCAATTAGAGCGAGCGCTGAGAGGAGAGACGCTCACTCGCTCGGCTGAGGCTCGCTGGCCAAAGGGGAAAGATGAGAGGAGAGCAAGAGGGAGAAAGGAAGAAAGTAAGAGGCATTGCAGAGAAAAGACAGAGAAAGAAACGGATCGCGAGAAGAGAATCTGTGAGTTAGTAGAGAGAAAGGGAGAGTGAGAGTGAGAGAAAACAAAAGAAGGAAAGAGTAAAAAATAGAAATTCAGCACAATACAAAAAGGATATAGCGGGGAAACTCCAAGCACTCATGCAGATAAGCACAACACAATAAAAAAAGGAATCATAGAAAGATGGATAGTAAGAAGAGAGTTTGTGAGTGAATGAAAAGGAATCATGGAAAGATGGATAGTAAGAAGAGAGTCTGTGAGTAAACAGAGAGAAGGAGAGGGGGAGAGAGAGCAAGATAAAGCAAAATTGAGCAATACATGAATAGATGGTTAGAGAGTGAGTAAACAAAAAACGGACAAAAAGGAGACTGATGGAAAGATGGGAAACTGGCCAAAGGGAAACAGCAGATGTGGGGGAAGAGAAGAATACAGTGAAGTGTGCAAGAGAAAAAGCCTTGAGAGAGACTCTTACAGTAGCGGGGAGGCTCCAAGAGTCACTGTATAGTAGGAGAGAGGTAAAGGGAAAGAGTGTGCGAACCACAAGACAAATAGGGGCTAATGGAAAGATGAACCCAGCAGAAGGGCCGGTACACACGGAGTTATATTACCACTAAATATCTAATCCCCTACACCGCTGACAGCACAAATTAACTTACTACAGACACTTCTAACGGGACGGACATGAGAGAAAAAACACCTATGTTCACCTACCTTTCACAATTCACTAAGAGTCTCCCGCAGCCTCAAATGCACTTCATAACACATTGAACAAAGCCATGATGATTCTGCTAACATCTGTACATTTTGTGACATTAATTTAAGTGTTTATTATCTCTCATCCTTGATGTAAACTCTAGCCAACAAGTTCTTCCTTGTCACAACATCATTACATCTTCACCATCTTCAACATCATCAGTCACCTGCAGCAACAGACCAATGAACAGGCAATGATCAATATTTCACTATGGCACGTGGCACGACACACCGAGGTGGTTTTCAACGCTGCACCGTAAAGTACTGCACTCAGCAGGCTCTCCAACGAGGCACACTCATGGCAGGGATGCATGCGGAGGGTACATGAGGACAGAGCTAGTGTTTTTATTTCATTAGTCCTGCTGTGCCCGGAACCATATCAGCAAGTCCACATGACATTACTGAAGAACTGGATGCCATCCAGAATAAGTGTGAAAGGCATTTATTTGTTTGGAATAAGTACATACAGTTTCTGGCATCAGTGTGTCCCCTTGGATTTTTTTGTAGCAGCAGGGCTATCAGTTGAGAAACATTATTACCCCAACTATACTTGGGGGGTCAGGGGGCAAATTTAAAAATGACCCCACTGATGGTGACTTTTGACAACTTGTAAGTTAAGAAATGGACAGACTACAGCCTTTTGGTGTAGTGTGTACACTGTCTAAACGAAAGGCATTACTTCAACTGTTATCTTACTGATCAGCAGCAGTGCT
Source organism: Coilia nasus (assembly GCA_027475355.1). Classification (NCBI taxonomy): domain Eukaryota; kingdom Metazoa; phylum Chordata; class Actinopteri; order Clupeiformes; family Engraulidae; genus Coilia; species Coilia nasus. The sequence goes on along the minus strand of CM050204.1, from coordinate 13,467,201 downwards.
GATTGTTATAGCAGCTGTGGTGCACCATACAGTGATCCCCCATGTATCGCGCTAGAACCCCCAGATATAGGTGAAAATTTGTGATATAACGAGACCATACAGAAAACATTTTATCAGAATCAGAATCAGCTTTATTGGCCAAGTATACTTACATATACAAGGAATTTGACTCCGGCAGATGTTAGCTCTCTATACACATAACACAGAATGTAATACAATACAATAAATACAATAGACTAAACAAGTATGTGTACTTGTATTGCACAGTAGGGACAACAATATACAATATACATACAGGCACCCAATATGGGCAATAATGTACAAGTAGGGTTAAACAACCGGTATGACAATATACCAATAAGGCAAATAGGGGGGGGGGGGGGCACAAAGAGAGTCTTGAGTTGCTGGGCAGGGGACACCTAGGCAAGTCTTTGCTTGTGTCATGTGCAAGAGAAGCGCTGGGGGGGGGGGGATACAAGGGCATAACAGTAAGCATATACACATATGTGCATGTATGTATGTATGCATGTGTAGTTCAGCTGTTCAGTAGGGTGATGGCAGTGGGGAAGAAGCTGTTTTTGTGTCTGGTAGTTTTGGTGCGCAGGGATCTGTAGCGTCTACCAGAGGGAAGGAGGTCGAAGAGGGTGTGTGCAGGGTGAGAGGGGTCTTTGATTATGTTCTCTGCCCGCTTCCTGGTCCTCCCAATGTACAAGTCCTGGAGGGAGGGCAGGGGGGCACGATGATTTTTTCAGCAGTCCGAATTGTGCGCTGTAGTCTGTGTTTGTCATGTTGTGTGGCTGCTCCAAACCAGACTGTGATGGACGAGCAGAGGATGGATTCTACTACAGCTGTGTAGAAGGTCACCAACAGTTCTTGTGTCAGGCCATGCTTCCGTAGCTGGCGTAGGAAGTACATCCTCTGCTGAGCCTTTTTGAGGATGGCGTTGATGTTGGACTCCCACTTCAGGTCCTGAGAGATGATGGATCCCAGAAACTTGAGAGTCCACATTTGATACTGGGCTGTGGGATATTGTGAGGGGGTGCAGCAGTGAGGGGTGCTTCCTGAAGTCCACAACCATCTCGACAGTCTTTAGTGCATTGAGTTCTAGATTGTGTTGGCTGCACCAGAGCACCAGCTTGTCAACCTCCTGTCTGTATGCAGACTCATCACCATCCTGGATAAGCCCAATGACAGTGGTATCGTCTGCAAATTTAAGGAGCTTGACCGCTGGGTCATTGGAGGTGCAGTCGTTTGTGTAGAGAGAGAAGAGCAGCGGTGAGAGGACACAGCCTTGGGGAGCACCAGTGCTGATAGTCCGTGTACCGGATGTGACACCTCCCAGCCGCACATGTTGGCTCCTGTCGGTCAGGAAGCTGGAGATCCACTGACAGATGGCAGGAGACACAGTTAGCTGGGAGAGTTTGGTGGTGAGGATATCTGGGATAATGGTGTTGAACGCCGAGCTGAAGTCCACAAACAGAATCCTGGCGTAGGCCCTTGGTTGGTCAAGGTGTTGCAGGATGAAGTGCAGTCCCATATTCACTGCATCGTCCACTGACCTATTTGCCCTGTAGGCAAACTGCATGGGGTCAAGCCAGGAGCCTGTGATCTTTTTGAGGTGGGACAACACAAGGCGTTCGAAGGACTTCATGACAACTGAGGTCAGGGCCACAGGTCTGTAGTCATTTAGTCCAGAGATGGAGGGTTTCTTGGGGACTGGGATGATGGTAGAGCTTTTGAAGCATGAGGGAACTTCGCATAGCTCCAGTGATCTGTTGAAGATCTGGGTAAAAATTGGTGCCAGCTGGATGGCACAGGCCCTGAGACAGGAGGGTGTTACTCCATCTGGACCTGGAGCCTTCCGGACATTTTGCCTCTCAAAGAGGCGACGGACGTCCTCTTCGCAAATGATGAGTGTGGATTGGGGGGCGGGTGGTGGATTGGGGGGGTGAAGCCAGGTGGGTGGTGGGGTCTGCAGTTGATCTGGCGGGGGGAGGGGTGTGAATGCCTCCTTCTCAAATCTGCAGTAGAAGGCGTTCAGGTCATCAGCAAGGCTGTTGCTGGCCTCAGCAGTGGGGGGTGGTCTTTTGTAATTCGTGATGTCCTGAAGCCCTCTCCATAGTGCCGTGGAGTCGATAGCTGAAAAATGGTTTTTCAGCTTTTCAGAGTAGCTCCTTTTAGCTACTCTGATCTCTTTTGTGAGTGAGTTCCTGAGTGCCTTGAAGAGAGGCTTATCCCCATTTCTGTAGGCCTCCTCCTTGGCTTGGCGGAGCTGACGGAGATTCGGGGTGAACCATGGTTTGTTGTTATTAAATATACGGAAAGTTTTTGTTGGCTTCCTCACAGAAACTAATATATGAGGTGACGGTATCTGTCAATTTGTCCAGGTCAGCTGTGGCCTCCTCGAAGACACTCCAGTCTGTACAGTCAAAACAGTCCTGTAGTTCTTCCTTTGCCTCCTCCGCCCACTTCTTTGTTGACCTGATCACAGGTTTAGCTGTTTTTAACTTTTGTTTGTAGGTAGGAATAAGATGAACCAGGCAATGGTCTGAGCGGCCTAGTGCCGCACGGGAGACAGAGTGATATGCATCCTTGAGAGAAGTGTAGCAGTGATCCAATATGTTGTTGTCCCTGGTAGGACAGTTGATGTGCTGTCTGAATTTTGGAAGTTCGTTTTTTAGGTTAGCTTGGTTAAAATCCCCTACAATGATAAGCAGTGAGTCGGGATAAGTTTGTTCTGATGAGTTAACCTGGTCAGCGAGAGTTTGCAGAGCTTCAGTCACGTCAGCCTGAGGTGGGATGTAAACACCGGCTAGAATGAATGAGGAGAACTCCCGCGGTGAGTAGAAGGGTTTACAGTTCAAAAAAAGTGATTCGAGATTTGGGCAGCAGTGTTTGCTGAGAACCGTAACATCTGTGCACCAACCTTCGTTAATGTAGAAGCATATTCCACCACCCTTCGTCTTTCCCGATAGCTCTTTCTGCCGATCGACGCGATGCAAGCCGAACCCTGGAAGATGTAATCCATTGTCTGGAATGAGTTCACTGAGCCATGTTTCAGTGAAGCAGAGGGCAGCAGAGCGGGCGAAGTCCTTTTATAGTTTAAGCCTTAATACCCCTGCCACACACTGTTTTAATACATCTACTGTATTAATGAATTATTACTGCATTTTAATGAAAATTATTATATGTTACATTATAGTTATAAATATATTAAATATTGTTCTGACAAACTTTTCTTTTCTCTAGTGGCATAGCATGTATATGAATGAAACAAATCTGTGATACAGTGGGACGGTGAAAGGTGAACAACAATATAGTGGGGGATCACTGTACGTAACAACTGAACCTGGGAGTGAGCGATGGCGCAAATTCCAGCAGCGGGATGGCTGTGTGGGGGGTCACTGCCACCCGCGGCAGCACTGTGACACGTGGGGTGGTGGGAATGAGATTAGTGGAGAGACACTGGAATGTGCCACGGGAATGTCACTGCAGATGAAGCCTGAAGCACCCTTCTTGTGTTAAAGCTACTGCTTCCAGAAATATGCTTCACTGGGTAATCCAACGTGCGTGGGTGGGTGGGAGCGTGGGTGGATGGGTGGATGGGAGGCATGTGCATGTGCAATAACACACTATTGCTTTTTCTTTCTCTACTTCTCTTTCTCAAACACAAGAGACATGCTGACATACTCACACACTCCACAACCACACACACACACACACACACACAACATAAGGCATAGCTGCACATGTGGATGTCAGGCTGATTTCCTCTAAGGAGAATATGCAGTGCTTTATTTAAGAAGCAAATAAAGCACAGGATGTAGGCCAGCACATCAGCACTTCTGAACCACTTAAGACAATTTTACATTTATACATACTAATGTGCTAAGCGATTTTAAAAAGAATCGATTCTCTTAGCTGTGCATTCAGGGCAAACGGCATGGTACAGAGAGTGAAAACGGTCCATGTCTCAAATGGAAATGGCCTTTTAATGTCTCTTAGTCAGGTTGGTCTCTGCGTGTACTGGCTTGCTGAGACCTTAGCTGTTCTGTGGTTTGCAGTCAGCCTTTGAGCAAACATGAAGTAAATATACAGTTAAACTATTTGAGACAATGTTTTTCTTTTTTAATTTCTTATGAAGCCCACCGCCTGACAGTGATGGCCTCGAAATGCAAAACTTAAACCGCCTCATGCCCTGGTGAAGGTCTGTTGATGGATAGATTAAAGAAACTTGCAATGTTCCAAGTGTGTTTTTTTTTTTTTTTTCGGTTTCCTGCTTTTACTGGAATCTGAACAAATCTTGTGTCTATGAATGCAGTGTTTTTTAAGCTTTTGAACTTGAACTTGAACAACTTGATAAACCACCTGAACCAAATCTACAGAGAATGACACGATGACTGAGGACAGAATAACCACACAGTGCTATGGCCAAACCTGTATACGCTTTCATCAGAGGTCTTTCTGTAAGTACAACATGGACAGTTCTTTCTCTACGGACAACGTGGCTTTATGCCCCTGGATTATTTCCTATAAACCACACGCCACACGTCACTTTGCTACTTGACATTTAATGGTCTGGTATCAGGCTGCTGTGTGTGTGTGTGTGTGTGTGTAAAATAAGTGTGATCTATACATCTTTGCACAACAGAGGCACTAAAAAAAGTGTAAGATCTATCCGCAGACCTACACTGTGTAAGTGTGTGTGTGAACTTGTGTGTGTGTGTGTGTGTGACAGTGTGCGCGACAAAGATAAAGAAAAAGTGTGAGATCTATGTCTACACACTTACACAGACATGTAGGTGTGAGACAAAAAAAAAAATGTTTGCACCTATAACAAGTGAGTGTGTGTATGTATGTGTGTGTGTGTGTGTGTGTGTGTGTGTGTGTGTGTGTGTGTGCGTATGTGTGTCCATATTTTTGTCTGTGCACAACATGTTTGGGCACGTACACCCCGAGGCCACACCTTCTTCTTCACATCCCTCTGTCTTGGCCATGGCTTCAGTCTGCTGAAATTACTAATGGTGACAGGAGAAACTGAAGTGTCTTTCGAAAACTTCAACAAGCTTTGTGGGATCATTGATCAAGTAATCAATCACAAGAATCATGATCATCATTGATCAAGTAATCAATCACAAGAATCATTGTGCCCTATTTTATAATGATTAATAATTTAATATTTGTTATTATTATTATTATTATTTTGACTAATTTTGCAGCTCTGTCCCATAAAAAGAACATAACATATGCTTAAGTAAATGTCCATGTGTTGGGTATTCACTGGTTGTGTATTCTTTACTCTGATGGAGGTGTGACTGACGTCAGCTTTTTTTTCACAACTTTTCATTAAAGTGGTTTGTCCATCAAACAAGCAGTGCTGCGTTTTTTCATTTTGTTGATGAAAGTTATGGTGAGTGTCAAAGTGGCACCTGCAGTATACTGTTCCAAGGTGTGCAGTGCTCCTCTTACTTTTGTGTATTCTGATGTAACATGCGGGCGAGATGGGCTGTGTTTCCACTGGTGAGGCTGGCTGGGATCTCATGCCCTGCAGTGCCACATGTGGACAGTGGGAGGGGCTATGGATTACCACACGGGTGGATGGACAGGTGCCTCAGCAACCCTTTCCCAAGATGCTCTCTGCTGTTTCTTGGAAGACACACTGTGGATGTGGCGAAATTTTAACCCTTTCACAAAGCCACCGGAGAAGACAGGAGAGGAGAGGAGAGGAGAGGAGAGGAGAGGAGAGGAGAGGAGAGGAGAGGAGAGGAGAGGAGAGGAGAGGAGAGGAGAGGAGAGGAGAGGAGAGGAGAGGAGAGGAGAGGAGAGGAGAGACTACTGTATGCACACTCTATCCCCAAGCTCCAGCTAATCCATGAAGTCCTCCAAACTGTGACAAAAACCCACTCTGGAAGCCGTACCGAACAAGTGCAAAGCGACATTAGCTCATTTGAAGTGTATTGTGTTTGTTCTTAACACAGCCCAGGAGGGGGAGACCAAGAAGTGTCGATTTAGGTTTGGACTCTGTGTGTGCAGTGGTGATTACTGTGTATGAGCAGCTGCAGGCAAGGTGCACTGCTGTGTGTTCTGCATACAGGCCTGGTTCTTCTGGTGACGTGTGTGGTGCGGTAGCCTGGCTATAAGCCTGCCTACGCACTTCCGC
>CM050204.1:13418541-13456041 GCA_027475355.1 Coilia nasus | reverse complement strand
CCCAACACAGACATACACATCATCTACTCCTCTCTCCATCGTTTTCTCGTCCTCTATAGTTGTGTTTCCATTAGGGGAAGTTTCAATGGTAAATCAGGAAAGGGGAAGTTTACAGGGAAAGTGGCGTGCTCCTCTCACCCCGCGTGTCTCCACTACAAAACAGAATGTTTGTCGTACCCCACGTCAACAAGGGAAACCTTCATGTCTTAGAGTGGTAGACATGACTGCAGGCTTTTTGTGGATAAAATGGGATAAATCCTAAAAAGTTTGTGGTTAGTGTTTTTATTTATTGTGAGTTTCAGCAGTATTGGCCCATTTATGTCTATTTTCTTTCATAAGGGTAGATGTTATAAGGGACAGGATTAGTAGGCTAAAGTTAATCGAATAAACATATGCTTTAAGAAGTAAATACATAGTCTGAGGAAATATAGCCATTTAATAAGCAGTTAATAGCTTCATCATGGAAAAGGCCAAAATAAACTCTCCTACAATTCCGAGTTTAATAGATTGTACTTTTTTATCTAACAAGCATATAAAGATACACACACAGGAAGCGTAATAGCCTGCTAGCATGCTAATTTAGTTTGCTAATCTGAAGATAACACAAGTCACTCTTCAGACTAACCTCTAAAACATAATGACATTGGCAACTGTATTTGTAATGAACATTGCCTGTTGTGAGAAAATTATTTTGTCTGTCTTATCACCAACAGCCTATCAGCATTGAGTTTACCACAAGCTACAAGCTGAACTTTTCACAGCAAAATGGAGTACCCTGAGGAAGGTTATGCTGAGGTAAATACTCCGTCGGTTCCTGTAGACGTTCCAGGAAATAGTCTTTTTTGGAACTTAGTGATAATGGAGATATGCGCCAACCACAAAAGGGACGCAAAAATTACCAGAAAGTTTCGATAGCCGAAATGGCCATTATGTCTCCCTGTCAGTCTCACCTCTTGTGTGCTAATATGCCCTGTCAAAGTCCTGTGTTCTGTAATCGGGCTGCCTGCTGTGATGACAGTGTGATAAGCACACCAAACACACACACACACACACACACACACACACACACACACACACACACACACACAGAGGATAGAACAGGGCATACAGTGTGTAACCCACACAAGCACATACAGGCATATGAAGCACACAGACTCTCTCTCTCTTCACACACACACTCTCTCACAAACTCCACATTACCTTCTCCACATCTCTACCTTCTGCATTGCTGAATGTGATCACCCACCTCTCTCAATCGAATTCAATCTCTTCCTCCCTCCCTCCTTTCCTCTTCTCTCTCTCTCTCTCTCTCTCTCTCTGTCTCTGTCTCTGTCTCTGTCTCTCTGTCTCTATCCTCCTTTCTGAGTAACTGCCAGTTTGTGTGGTAGGCTAATGTGAAATGTAATAATTATCTGCTTAATCCACACCATCTGTCCGAGGAACTAAGAATCACTCTCACATACGCAGCTCTGATCTGATCTGCTGCTTACTGGGTACCCTGTGGAAAAAAAGGCAACCATGAACCTATAATCACTGTTCCCTAATTGCTGTTTTGGTATGCTTTTGCGGAAACGGTCTGGTGGACGGGAAAGGTGTTGAAATTAACCATCTAATTGATGGCATCAAGATGCAGACATGAACGATTAATAATCGATTTAGTGGCAGACCATAATCGATTATAATGTAATGACATTTCTTGTCAATTTTCCAGCCATGACATAAAAATTAAAAATAGCATCCGGTAACCCATTTTGTCTACAGTATGTTAACCTGTCTATTGTGTCTATGGTAGTCTCATCTACCAGACTGAAGTTTTGTTAATTAAAAGAGGGAGCTAATATCTGACTGCTTGTTTGTCGATAAAATCAACGCCGTGTGAAGTAGTATAGGAAATTGATGTGAGATTGATTGTGATGTTTCAAGATACCGAATCAAACTGAATCGCTGACATAATAAATATAATCGAATTGAATCGTGAGATGAGTGACGATTCACACCTTGTGAACGGTGGCCGTATTGACATGAAATTTTGTCCGACAGGCTGTGCGGATGTTTCTGCACCAAAATTTGTGTGGTACGGAAAGCTTCGTGCAGATAAAAGCGGAGAAATCCGTAGCGTGATAGCAGAAGCACACTTCCTCCTTTTACCTCCTGACAAGCCAGTGCACAACGCAGAGCCCACGCACAGGGCCAGGCCATGACATCTCACTCAGATAGCCCTGCTCCGTACAGGTGTAGATCTGCCTGCGTGTGAATGGGTGTGTGTGTGAGTGTGTGTGTGTGTGTGTGTGTGTGTTTGGGGAGGAGGGGTCTGGAGTGTGCAGTTGAGAAGCACTGTGCAGACACTAAACAGGGCAGAGCTCTCCGCCCTCAGACAGCCAGACCGCAGCTCTTGCAGCATACCTCCCCACAAAGCCTCCCTGACGCCACACTATTTAACAACTCATGTCAGAGGGGATGTGAAACACACACTCTCACACTCACACTCACACTCACACACACACACACACACACACACGCAGGCATGCAAAAACAGCCTGTATCCCTCACACACACCTACTCTGCTTCTCACACATACACAGACTGCCTCTCTGTTCCACACGCACAAACACTCAAACACACACACACACACACAGACAGACACACACACACACAGAACATAAAAAAAAGCAGCCATCAGCCCCATTTCTCCAACAGCCCTCAGGCAGTACAAATGTACCTGGAACCAGCATTGAATTTTTATATTTCTTCAGGGATATTTCTTTTTAGGATTCATACTGGTCAATGTCCTAGAACAGTGTTGGTTTGAGACCCTCAGGATGCATCAGAGGATCCTGAAGCCAACTGTTGCCCTGTTCAAATTGCAGCTCGGAGAAGACATTAGACGAGAACTGGCCACTGGGCCCTTTGTAAAGGCCTCCCACTCTTGCCCAGCGAAGTGAAGCCAACAGACACACACAGAGAAAGCCAGAGTGTGTCACAAATGCAGGTGCCCTGCAGCAGTGCTAACAAGAGATGGAAGTAAACGTCTTTATAACATTTTGCTTTAATTTAAAGAAGCTACACTTGTCTGGTGCCCCGATTCACAAAGGCCTCCAGTAAATCACCTGCACAAACTGGAGAAAGACCAAGTTTTCACTACCAACATAATCTAATCTTACCCTACGACTGAAGAGCACTGGTTTAAGGTAAAAAGACACCTAAAGGCACTCGACCTAAAGACGCTGCACTGGTCTAGGTGATGGCTGGGATTGTTAGGAACTTGGAACCAGACAATAACCTCCATTGTTACCTTTTGAGCACCTTTAGCCGTGCTAAAGCAGAGGATTGAGACAGGATTAGAAAAAAAGAAGAAAAAAGTCCACTTGCTTACAACTTAGCTCCTTTGGCTACCATGACCTGGATGAATGACAATCTTCATGGAAATATACCCTACATACTCTTCATCTAAAATCATTAAAGTCAATTTTGTGGTTTATTGGCTTTTAAGAAGGTGCTTTACGCAACAAAAGTTCCCCGTCTGTCTTGTCAAAGAGGCCCCGTGGAATCGGAAATATCCCTGGAGCAGAAGGAGTGGGTGTCACCCGCCAGTAAATGTCCCAGCACTGCAGATCGCGGCACGCCTTCTTCCCCCTCTCTAATTGGCCTTGTCTACACCGCTGAGCCAAAACATACCTGCTTAGTTACACCCACAGCTCTGCCAATGTCCCAGACAAGCAATCAGTTTCTCAAAGAGAGATTACTGTGCCACTATAATATAGCCAACTCACTGTACATGTGTTACATGCATAATGATTTACAACCTACAGGTAATTTTTTAGTTGTTCAGTTCTTTAATCAGTTGGTTCTTCGTTAGGACAGTTCTGCATATCTACTTTAACTCTCAGTTCAAGCATGCTTTGCATGTTTTCGGTCCTAAATAGGAATCAGTCATAACTGGTAAGTGGTGCTAATTTGAAACATGTTGGGACATGATTCAGTACATACTAGGACATGCGACATCACATGCACAAGCATCAGCTGAGAAGAATTAGCCCGACACAACCTGCACACTTTAAGTTAACACAATTAAATGTATTAAATTGAACTGAAATTTAAATTTGCCATCATCAATAATAAATATAAAGTTATAAAGTACCTTTCTCAAACTCATTCAAACTTAACAGAAATTTAAAATGAAAGAGAGCAGTGGCAGAGGGGAAATGTTTATGAAACAGAGGAGGTCTTGAGATGTGTGTAGAAGAGTGTGAGGGAGGAGCAATCAGGGAGGATTCGGGGAAGGCAATTCTGGAGCTTGTGAGCCATGGCACTGAGCGGCCTGCTTTCATCCTCCCTTCCCAAGCTACCCTCATTGGGTGTGTGTGATTTCATTTGGAACCCGAGACACACGTGAAAGAGATGACTAGACTGCTCTCTGCACCGCAGCACTTTACGCTACTATGTGTTCCATATATCAGCATAGAGAGCAACAGTCCCTCTTCCATCCAAACAGTTTCAGATTCCAGAAGTAAAATTTCCATTCAGTTTCTCCACCGAGTTGTAAGCCTTCACTTCGTCTAATTAGCTATGGGGGTAAATGATAAATGAATATGTCATCCTGATTGAAATACCAAACAAAAAATGAAAAATAAAAAAGGTTAATGTAAACTTAATGTAAAATTGTGTCTTTTTTTATATATTCTTCAGTTTTTCCACTCAAAATGAAATATTTATGGTCATCAATTACCCTGTAGCTGATTAGATGGAAAAAAACCCTTAAAAACAGATGTCAATGGAGAAAATGAATAGAATTTTTTTTCCCGAACCTGTGGAAGGGGGCAGGACTGTTGCACTATATTGTTCTGAACACTGCACTTGACATACCTGTAACATACTTCTATTGTTTATTATAATAAATATAATACTACGATAATAACATTTACTGTATTTAGTTTTTTTGTACTTAGTTAAGCCCTCATGAGCTCACTTCATGTTTACTTTTCTATTTTTATAGTTTATATCCTACATGGGTGTTGCTGCTTAGTGGGGGTGACAGAATTATAACTTCAGTTCTCTTTTTGTTCTGTAGACATGGCAGACTTGACAATAAAGCTGACTTTTACTTTCGATGAAATAGGAAGCCATGGTGCTGGCCTAGTCTCACCTCTGCCGTAGATCTCGATCCCTGAGTGAAAGACACCGATTCCCAGAGAGGCTGTGTATCCGTTCATCCAATACTGGGAAAGGAGGGACAGAGAAAGAAAGAGAGAGGGAGAGAGAGAGGGAGGGAGAGAGAGGTGGGGAGAGAGAGAGGGAGGGAGAGAGAGGGGGGGAGAGAGAGAGAGAGAGAGAGATACAATTAGACTTCAATGCCGCAAGTCCATGAATGGATTCAGCGAAAATGTAATAAATCCTAAGAACCAGTTATTCAATAAACCCCATGCCGCACAGACATGAGAGAGACTGATATTCAGCCAAGCATGTGCATCTACACCAAGACATCTAAAACAGCACACTCTTGCGCAGATGTGACACAGCAAATCACAATGTTACCTTTATAACCAGTCAAGGGCATGTGCTTGGGGTTTAACACAATATAAAATGCATCAAATATGTCCCAGATGCTGTCAAAGACTTTGCCATGTCTACATAATAACCCATGTTTGATCTTTCAGTGTTATTCATCCTACAAAATCACTGCAGCAGACTGCTAAGTGTTCTTTCAAACAATAGTATGTTAAAGTAACGTTTGTAGTGAGGCTTAAATCTCTTCTTCCAAAGATACTCTTCCTAGCACACATTTCTTGTGCTCCACTGAGCAAGGACAAATGATTACAATCACACTGAGAATAAGAGGAGTAGTCCACCGTAAGTAGCAGCAACTCGGCTCTCTGGCATGTTGGTATTTTGGGCTCTGTAATGCAGGAGGTGGCTCATACCTAACTAGAGGACACATCCTAATGCAAGTGATTTCTATGTCACCACAACATTCAAATCCACATCTGTAAATAAGAGCCTACGTGGCATGTAAAATATGATGACTTCTGATTAGTGTAACACATTCTTACTGTGTTCATAGCAAAGAGTTCCAAAGCCCCAAAATGTTGACCCAGGGCACTAGACACATACTGCCAAAAACAGAAGCGTTTTGAAAAGCGCCCAGGACCTTTTTTCAGCAACTCCCTGTATCATAGGAATATAATGTAAAACATCCACATGCATCTGAGAAAAAAAACGCCAATGTAGTTTTGCTTATTACTGAGGAAAGGCGCCGCCGACGCAGAACAGCAGAACACAAACCTAACCCCAATCCGGTTGACCGTATACATGCACCCCTGATTCGATTAACAATCGAGTTATCTCGGGGTGTTAACTCGACTATGGTTGTCCGATTTCTAGTCGAATTAAGGTGTTTACATGAAAACTCTTAGTCAAATTAAGCCAATGATTCGAATTATTAGACTGCCATGTAAACCCACTGACATGCTGCCAAAAACAGAAAAGGGGAAAATAACAGGCCGACAAATGTGTGAGTGCGCCCAGCAACTTACACAACTTTACAGAACTCAGCACAGGAACTCTTTCAACCGTGTAAAGGACAATCACTTAGTGAAGCTGAAGATGAACTAAATGAAATCTTGTGATGTGCTTTCCACTGTCCGGGAAAAGATATCAGTGTGTGTGTGTGTGTGTGTGTGTGTGTCCGTGTGTGTGTGTGTGCGTCCGTGTGTGTGTGTGTGTGTGTGTGTCCGTGTGTGTGTGTGTGTGTGTGTGTCCGTATGTGTGTGCGTGACTTCAGCTTTGGCAGGGAAGTAAAAGAAAACTTGGCATGTCGGTGCTGGCGGGCTCCAAAGTTTCTAAATGTCTGAGAAAACACGCATGCCAGAACAGTAACTTAGGGGGCAGAGATGGCACCGCACACGGCAGAAGCAAATACAGGGCTTGCAGTTTTACCACACGTATGAAGCTCTCTGGTTATGCCCCAAAGCAAAGGAATGCTTCCATGGTTTTCTTTTATTAAGGCTCAGCAGACACCACTGTATCCTTTAGTGCTGTACGTCACTTTGGAGTAAAATGTCTGCTAAATATTATAACCATAACTGTAACACTAACCGCAACACTTTAGCACTGGACCCTCAACATCCTGCGTGTTCTGGTCTAAATGGTAAATGGTAAATGGACTGCATTTATATAGCGCTTTTCCACTCCTCCGAGCACTCAAAGCGCTTTACAGTATATGCCTCTCATTCACCCATTCACCCACACATTCACCCACCGGTGGCGGAGGCTGCCACGCAAGGCGCCAACCTGCCACCGGGAGCAACTTGGGGTTAAGTGTCTTGCTCAAGGACACTTCGATGGGGTTAGGCAGAGCGGGGCTCGAACCTGCAACCTTCCGATTGCCGAAAGGCACCCCTACCACCTGTGCCACCACCGCCCCACCGTCTGGTGCAATAAAAGCTCACTGGTAAACAGTTTGTCCCTTCAAGACCCCCAGCCATCTTTTTCAGTTGGTTTATTGCAACAACGCCACGTATGTTATGATTGAATCATGATTGCATGATTGAAGTTAAGTTAAACCAATGTAAAAAGATCTATGCAGGGTGTTGCCTTAATTTGGTTAATATGGTGAAGTTGGTTCTGTGCAGCATTTGTACCAAGACAGACATTATCTACCCACTCGTACCTGCTCTTCAAGGGCAGAACAGTGACATATACAGAAAAGTTAAAAGAAGGAGACATGGTCCATCATCAAAAGAAAATATGCTTTGCCCTTCTCTCCCAGAATTCAGCAGGTGCCTCCATCTGTTCTCTGTCTCCATCTTCATATGACAGTGAGCTCAGCAACCAGTGTGAGCTTTTAGCTGAGTCAAACATTTTCAACACATCCATTAAGGCTCAACTGGAAACCAGTGGGCTGTTTCCGCAATGAGCAGTGGCAGGGCAGAACTAAGCTCCTCTCTGTAGGCTGCTTAAGTGTGGGGAGGGTAAAAGCCATCGTCTATCTGCTTGCTCCCTTCCGCTCTGGCATGCATACGTTAGTAATTTGAAGGGCGCGTAGCCCACCTCAGTTGTTTCTCTAGACAGTATCCCGTGTCCAAATTAGAATCCAAACCAATATTTATTTGGTCAAATTTGGTGACACACACAAGAAATTTGGGCATGGTTGTCTATTGCAATACGAACGAGTGAGTGAGTGAGTGAGTGAGTGAGTGAGTGAGTGAGTGAGTGAGTGAGTGAGTGAGTGAGTGAGTGAGTGAGTGAGTGAGTGAGTGAGTGAGTGAGTGAATGAATGAATGAATGAATGAATGAACGAACAAGTGAGTGAATGAATGAATGAACGAACAATTGAATGAAAGAATGAATGAACGAACAATTGAATGAAAGAATGAATGAACAAGTGAGTGAATGAATGAACTTTTTTAAGATTACACTGCTGAGGCATGGCATGGTATAGGTCGTCACTAAGTACATCTGGACATAACAGGTATGAATGGGGGGGGGACAAACGCAATAATCTCACTCCCAGTGATTCACTGTCTGAGTGACTGAGGGGTAGGCATGCTACCAACACATGAAGAAGGATCCTGAACTGAAGGCTGACAGACATGGCTGGGCTGACTGATAATGACTGATAGGCAGTGGGCGAGACGGACTCACTTCACAATTCTCCACGCCACTAGTCTTTGATTTTGAGAAAGAGAGAGAGACAAGGAAAGAGAGAGAGAGAGAAAGACTAGAGGTGTTAGAGAGTTTACAGTCAATTAAACCACAGCTGCGCTCAAACATCCTGAACACTTGCCGTTACCAAAGAGCTAATGCACACTGCAGGTCAACAGTGACCTTTTCAACAGACCATCACAAAAAATTTCCAATGCGTCCAATATGTTTTTGACGATATAAAAGAAAAGCATCGTCCATCAGTGACTGTGTTCAGATTCCACTTCATCAAGGCCAACAGTCAATAAAATCAGTAGCCTGATTAACTGCCAAGGGTGGTGGCCAGGAGGTCACAGGTTCGAATCCAACTGCCAGAAGCGCCACTGAGGTACACTGAGAATGGTGCCATCCCCACACACTGTTCCCTAGGCATCGTCGTCATACCCTGCTCACGTGTGTGATGGGTTACATGCAGAGGTTGAATTTTGTGGTGTGCAGTGTGATCACAATGACAAATGGGAACCACTTTTACATTTCACGGCCGCTCAGGCTGGCCACAGCCAACTCCTGCCTTGGCAGCCGATGCCTGTGAGGGGTACGGAGAGAGGGAGCATTTCTGACCTCATTGGCCAACCACTCAGAAAGAATAGCTGAGGACGGTTGACCTGTTTTGCAGTAGCATTTGGGCAGTCCATTATATTATGTGGGAGGGGTAAACCAAGGGTGAGCAGCGGCCTACAGCCCTAGCCTGGTAAACCAGCCCTTCGGACTTCATTTCATTTTGTATAGAGGGTCTGGGGCGGAGGCCGTGAGAAGAGGTGTGGACTCTGCTGTTTAAAACAAGTGGCTCTGCCTTCACCCAATCGCTAACGTCTGGTCATCACGTATGCAATTAGCCTACCTACGCACTACAATGTAAATGTAGCACACAAAGCCAACATCTTCGCTCACGAACACACCCCCTGTTCGCTGATTAACTAGCAGTTACTCAGTCCTCTTACTTGACCTTCAACAGCCTCCGGTCCATGCCCTCTGTACACAATGAAATGAAGTACGAGGGGCGGGTTTACCAGGCTACTGCAGCCCACCAATCCCAGCACAAACGGCTCCTGTAAAAAGACCATCTGCAGTCCTCTTCTGATTAACCAGAAATATTAGACCATATTGTCATGCTAAAAGGTTCCCTTGAAGAGAAGAGTAACTGGTCTACGCTAAAGCCTGGGTCTTTTTTTCCTTTTTTCAGTACAATGTTTTCTCATGGTGAATCACGCCCAAAGGTCCTATGTTTATTTTGATGGGTTAGAGTTTACACTGCCTCAGGATCTAAACAGAAAGATGTGCAATGGATAGTTTCTACATTGTTGCCCTCAATGTTCCTAATTTTGTAACAGTAAACATGGGGTTTTAAACATAATGTAACTGTATGAAGGAAAGTAACTGAAAGTATGCACTAGATAAGCCTTACCTATGCCTTAAAAGTGACCATCACATCCTGTTAGAGATTTCACATTTCAAGCCTATTTTTTTAACTTGTCATCCTGACAAAGCAGCTCTCTTCCACATAAATGCCTTGTCAAGACTTAAAAGAACATGTCAGAATAAATGTTCAAAAACTGGGACGCATATGCTAATCTGAATCTCAACATCAATGAAAGGCTGACAAGTGGAGAACAGCTACAACAAAAACAACGCTGCCTCCGTAGCACACGCACGTGGGAGCGTGACTGTGTGTCTGTGTGTGTGTGTGTCTGTGTGTGTGTGTGAGTGTGTGTGTGTGTGAGTGTGTGTGTGTGCGCGCCTGTGTCTTCGTGCGTCAGCAGGCACATACACACAAACACATGTGCAAACCCATCCTCTCCTGTGCCATTCTCTGCCTTTTCACATGCAAATGCCGACAACCCACTCTGAAGTACATCTACATTGCAAAGTCGCTCTTGACCAGTAAGGCTGACACAAGGTCAACATCATGATCACACCTTGCATTCAGTACCACCGTGCACAGCAAAAGATGAGCAGGCGATAGAGGCTCAGCACCCAGCCTGGTCCTTAAAACCATCTGGGCCACACTGAAAACCCAGAAAGTCTAAACTAGGGCTGCTCAATTAATCGAATTCTAATCGTGATAACGATTTCAGGGCCAAACGATCTCAAAATAAATAAAATCGAGGGCAACAATGTTTTTGTCCTAATTATTTTGTACTGTTTGTACTGCACATTAGCTGTATACATTAGACATTTCTACTGTTTGTACATTAGACATCAAAGGAGACTTACTAATGTTTACGAAGAAAGGTTTTAGGGAAAATCCGAAGGTACAAGAATGTTTTTTCGAAATGTTTTAAAATACATTTTCAATAAATGAAGCATGTTACTGAGGAAAACAAAATAATCGTTTGAATAATCGATGAGTCTGTTTATGCCTTTCTGAACACACTGATTTGCACCAAGATATTGTTGCTGGTGAGGTAACAGCAGCACCCAGCCCATAAGTACAGAATGCAGAGCAGAGCAGAGCAGAGCAGAGCAGAGAAGAGCAGAGAAGAGAAGAGAAGAGAAGAGAAGAGAAGAGAAGAGAAGAGAAGAGAAAAGAAAAGAAGAGCACAGCAGAGCAGAGAAAAGCAGAGAAAAGCAGAGAAGAGAAGAGAAGACAAGACAAGACAAGACAAGACAAGACAAGACAAGAGAAGAGAAGAGAAGAGAAGAGAAGAGAAGAGAAGAGAAGAGAAGAGAAGAGAAGAGAAGAGAAGAGAAGAGAAGAGAAGAGAAGAGAAGAGAAGAGCAGAGAAGAGCAGAGCAGAGCAGAGTGCCCTCTGGCCTCTGACCTCGATACAGGAGACAAAGACTATGGTGCCTGCTGATCAAATGACCTCATGAATCTTAATGAAATGTTGAGTTTGGGTCAGTGGCTTTGCTCCGCTCTGCTCTGTCCCTCGTGCCTCAAGCGTCCCTGTTGTTCAGTCACCCGGCTTCACCCCACGGCACTCATGCTCACAGCCAAGCACGCCAGCGGTAACGCCGAACTCTCTTCTCTTCTCTTCTCCTCATGGCTGGAATTACCTGTGTTATTTCACACAACAGGCACCCAAAGAGTCACAAGCACCCTCTTGTCCACCACGATGAAGACGCTGCTGTACTGAGTCTGTTACCCCCCCCCCCCACACACACACTCTCTCTCTCTCTCTCTCTCTCTCCCTCCCTATCTTTGCGTCGCTCTTAACCATCTGTGTGGTAGAGGAATAAGATTCTTATCCCTTTGCCCCCATTCACTTGAAAGCTCATTAAAGCTGCCCTGCATGGCTGCACAGAGAGTAGCCTAGCCATGCAGAGATTAGAGCTGAACCTGGCAGTGAGCTGATGGGAGTTTTAGTTTACCGGCAGGGGCACCGCTGAAAACTTTGGAGTCCTATGTATGAAAGAGTATAACTTTTTATAGAACAGAGCTTAGGCTGTTTGGGATTATTAAGTCCAAAGTGAAAGTCTCCAGTTTTGCCAATTTTGACCTGATGAAATGAGTTTGGGGTTTGTAAACTGTAGTGTTTCTTCTTCTCTAAGTAGATCTCAGGGTCCCACCTTTCCGCAGACTAAGCAGTTTAGCGGCATTGGCAATGGCATCAGAGTCAGCAGAAACAACCATCTGGCAATGAACCAGCTGGAAGCTGCAAACCAAACTAGGGGCACACCAGAGTAAGGCTGCTCGATTATGGAAAAAATCTGAATCACGATTATTTGGGCCAAAACTGAAATCACGATTATTCAAACGATTATTTTGTTTTCCTCAGTAACATGCTTCATTTATTGAAAATGTATTCAAAAATATTTTGAAAAAACATTCTTGTACCTTCGGATTTTCCCTAATACCTTTCTTCGTAAACATTAGTAAGTCTCCTTTAATGTCTAATGTACAAACAGCAGAAATGTCTAATGTATACATCTAATGTACAGTACAAACAGTAGAAAATAATTAGGACAAAAACATTGTTGCCCTCGATTTTATTTGTTTTGAGATCGTTTGGCCCTGAAATCGTCATCACGATTAGAATTCGATTAATTGAGCAGCCCTACACCAGAGGCTTCACCCATGCCACAACAACAATAACAACCCAGTCAAGTTCTGCCTTCGTCTGTATGGGGTGGGAATTTCCACAGACACTGTGATGCAATATTGTCACCATATTTGGACCACCACCACATAATGGTGATTTGTTAGCCTACATTTTACAATAGAGTGAGCATTGTGATTCGTTCCTGTGGCATACACTGCAATATCTTTTATGTTTTATACAGTGGAGGTCTCGACAGCTATCTTGGCATGGAAATGAAGCACAGCTCCTTTTACACAGATCCACCACTGGTCATTTAATTCTGTCATCAGGCCATTTAATTTGGATACCATCAGGCCTTGTGAAATTCCCTTGAAAAATATCCTACTAAAATGTTTTAGTCATTTCCTTTTATCATGAGCTCAATAAGATTTTTTTAAATGCAATTAGGCTCAGTTGATTCCATCTTTCATTTCATCTTTCATCTATTCATTTGCTTCCATCTCCAATTCCTAGAGCACTTTATTAAAGTTCTAGTTTTAATCTTGTGTCTGAATTCATTAGGGCTGCACAATATATCGAAAATAACGTGATATCGTAATATACAACATTGTGATATACATATCACAAAACATGGCTTAACTGCAATAAATGGGATATTACTGTAAGATGTTTTACACTCCACATATGGAGGTCACTGTCCTTGATATCCACCCCCATAGGCTGCGCACTGGCTATGGCCTAGCAGTGAAGATTAAGCTGAAAGATGTTAACACTACATTTGAATATTTAAACTATATTTATTAATTTTAAATGTTTATTTATCGCAAAACATATCGTCATCATAACATTCAGCAATGTTACCTCATATCACACATTTTTCTAATATCATGCAGCCCTAGAATTCCTCTTTCTATTCTTCATCTTTTGAAAGGAACATCTCACTGACTGATTTCCTGCCTCTGCATTTGTGTTGAAACTGTGTTCCTGAAGATCAGGAAGTGTGTCTGATTAAGAGTTTGGGAATGCCAAGAGAGCTGGAGCACAATGGCAAGCTGGAGTGAATGGCAAAGCTCTATGGTATGATATCAGCTGCTGGAGGGATACACATGAAGCTCTATTGTATGATATCATATGATATCAGCTCCTGGTGGGGTACACAGACTCATTGTGATAGACTGGGGAGTTGTGATGGCATTTCAAGGGGCCATTCCATGAGTCATGTTTCCGCAGTGTATTGTAGTTAAGACCACCTTAACAATACATCCTTCCACCTTCACTGAGCTGTTCCGATAGAGCACTTAACATTAAGGTGGTGAAACGACAGCAATATGTACAACATTAGACACTGCTTTAAACTGCCTTCCATTTATACCAACCGAAAAGCTTAAAACAAACATGATGCAAAGGACTGATATGACTAATGTTGGATTGATATATTACTCATCTATGAACCCCCATCTCCACAGACAACCACCACCTTAACTAGGAAATTGTCTATGCGAAACACTGGCACAATATCAAATCCTTAAGGTGACGCACAGACTCAGCATGACGGGCTAAAAGTTGTGATGCCACACAACTGTAAGGATCCATTACATGAGTCAGCGCTCAGGTAATGGTAGCTGGAGGCTAAAGAAGCACACCCAGGTATCTAGGAATCTGTGCTAGAACCTGTGCCTCCTTTGGCTAAAAGCTCTGGGCCCAAGTCCAACGCTTTCAAAACACAGGCTACATTCACACTTAACCTCAAGTAGTTTGATTACACTACAGCCTACTACAAAGACACCACTGTCCCAGGAACCATGCTGTACAATATCTGAATTATGAACATGTTTTAGTTGACAACATTTTCACGCAACACTAATCCAATAAAAAGCATCAAGTACTTAAATCAAAATAGATTTGTAGCTGAGCCCAATCGTTTTAACAGGAATATAATATAAGTAGTTAACCAATGGTTTCCAAAAGCCTGATTTCACACACACCAAATACATCATCAATATTGCAATATAAGTAGTACCAGTGGTTAAAAATACAACAGTACAGCACATCAACCAAATACCTTAAAAAGTTAATCCGTCCATTTCAGTCCATTCCTCAGACAAGCTAAGGCCTATGTCTCCCTTGACACTGTAATTCATGAAACCAACCAAAGGTCACAAACACAACTAGAAAAGCACTCAGAGAGCACGGACCTCCTCCAATGCAGCTCAGATCACCACCAAAATCTAAGACAGCAACAGTTCTGTGGGGAACAATTTGGCACTCTCTCGCAATGGTGAAGAATTCTTTAAAAAATCCAGGATCCAGATGGTGATCCAGATCACCACCAAAATCTAATCACTTCTCACTTAGATCATTTCTGACCTATCTTGAAAAATTCATCAAAATCCATCCATAACCTTTTGAGTTAAGTCGATGACAGATGGACAGACAAACAAACAGGGGGTGAAAACACAACCTCCTTGGCGGAGGTAATGACATCAGCTAACAAGAGAGAAAGCTACACGCATGCCTCTCTCGCCATCATTCACACGAGTGACAGCTCGTGACGGCTCTTTGCTTCTAAGGACACACGAGCTGCCACCAGGGGGGTGATGCACCTTCAGGAGCACCACAGGTGACAGAGACAGATTTACAATGCTCTGTGTCAACACACAAACGAGGCACACAACGGGGTGTCACCACAGAGGAAGGGCTATGATGCACACCACCATGATGGCAGTGTGACGCATGATAAACTGGGCCAATAAATCAAGTGAGAGCCTGCTGATAAAATAAGACCAACCTGGCTGAAGGGGAGAAAGGATGACAGGAAAAAAGAAAGGTAACCAAGAAACAATATTCATAAAAGTCAATGTAAAATTGTAAATACTTTACAGGCTTTTTTGCGTTAAATCTGTGCAATCATCTGTGATCTGACTTTAACTGTAAAGCTGGGAGATTCTTTGTTTTTCCAAGATGGTCGGTCAAGAGGACCCCCCCCTACCCCCCACAACACTTCACAACAAAGAAACAAATAATTCTGATAACAACAGATTTCAACAAGTGGACAGAGATGAATAAACGCAAGAAAGGAAGTTGTCAGTTAGATGAGCCAGCAAGGCTGAATATGATGGGAACTCTTTTCCTCGTGGATGCTCGACATCAAAAGCTGAGCAATCAGAAACTGCCAGAGAGGAGGAGACACAGCACAGATCAATCTATCTCCTTAACGAGATTAGAGGAGAGGACACACACACAAACGCATGTGCACGCAAGCACACACACGTACGATATATGCAGTGCTGATCAGTAGGGAGTCTTGGGTGGGAGAACCTGCTTCTTCTTTACATGTGTGTGTGTGTGTGTGTGTGTGTGTGTGTGTGTGTGTGTGTGTGTGTGTGAGATCTGTGGTCTTTGGGCACACAGACAAAGATAACCTCATACACGACAGAGTTTGTGCGAACAGATTGCTAATTACTGCTCCCAGCCTAAGATGCTCTGAAGTCTTCCTTTGTCAAATGCTTCAAGAGGAGGGAGTAATGAGCCTATTCATGATTAAAGACAACAGCAAGCCCCTTGTCCTCAGTGCAAGCGAACAGCTGGTTTGGGACTACAAAGAGACACCAAAACAAAGAGGAAACAGTGAGGATGCCTGAGTAAGGTTTATGCTGATGTAGTGTTCAGAAGTGGGGATCCAGACTACAGAAAGTAAAAAGTCCATTATTAGTGCCATGTTCTGGTTCTATCGATACACTTTAACTCTAACTCTTCGTTAACACATCTACCTGGCTAAGGAGGTGTGCTCGTTAGGTGCTGTCAATTTAAGCAATGAATGCTTGGAAAAAATAATAGTAAGGTAGTAGGACCTTTTGGATTTTCATCTTTACCCAAATGGGGTATGGGTATTGTCAATGAAGTGAAACATCACACCATTGATTGGCCATACTATAGAGATAGTGAACATCAAGGAACAACTACACCACCTTATCTGCTGTACGAGAGATGAAAGCCTATAGTGAAGTAACACCATTTCAAAAATCAATCGATGGTGTCATGTGGTTCCCATCACTGAAGGTACATGTTGGATTACTGCTTCACAGCTCAAGGTTCCCACCCTTAAGAAACTACACCACCACATTCCCAGTGACCACTCAGAAGGGGGTGGGGGCAGTCACTATGACTTAAGCAATCCAAATTAAGAGACACAAAAATGACTCCAAATGGTTGCTTATAAAAACATGTGGTTGGATACCCACTGACAGATCACCATGATGATGAGGCACTCTTGTGTGCAAAGGCCACTGGGTCAGGAGGCCCACGTATTGCACATACCATTCAATGTGTACGACTTCATTTTTATGGCTAAAATAAAAACTTCACACGTCAGTTGTGAAAGATAAAAAGATTTTTGAATTTATAACAGCACATAATCTAAACGAAAATGTAAATAACCTTGTTAAAGTACCATTTGAAACGGCGGGTGTTTAGATTTGGAAAACGTATGTCTTTTAACTTCGTCTAGCATAAAGGTCCACTCGTCTTAGCGACCTCAGGATGCTATAAGTCGGTCTTAACAAAACTATTTTGACTTAATTGGCTTTGTAACATCATCTGCTCTGTCTGAAGTATGCTCTCCCAATTTACTGTATTTCGACTGAATACACACTCTTCTATTAATCACACCTAATATCAGCCAACTGACATGGCAAAAACTGCAGGTAACAGCACGGTACCCTAGAAGTTGTATGTAAACTGAACCGTTAGATAGGTGAATAGCGGTGTGTAACATTAGTTTGGTCTGCAAAGAACACCCAAAATTTCTTGAGGCGCAACACTGCAAAGATACCAATAAAGAACTTCCCTGAAACTTTGTGGAGAACTTACCATGTCATACACGTTGAGAATTATTGTCTCGTTTGCCATCACACAGCAATTACTCCGTGCCAAGTCGATTTTCTCGCTGCTCCTTCCACTCTCGCCCAGCAAGAAGGGCTTTCCCCCAGGCTAGCGACCTAGCCGTTCTTCCTTTCACTGGCTAAGATGGCTAACCAACCAGCTAACATTAGCTGGCTAGCGTACTCTGCTGTTCCTATTAAAACACCAACACTATAAACTCCTACAAGACACCCATCGGGTCATCTGTTCAAAACCGACTGATCTACCGAGTCCACTTGGTTCCCGTTTTTCGTTCAAGAAAAACATGAATGAGTCCACTCCAAAAGTGAAAATGAATATCTGTCAGTACAGTGACATAAGGCTGCAATCTAACTTGGCAAGCCTTCTCGTAGCTGGCTAGCTGTCAACCGGGCTCACTGTAATCAGTAGCTAGCTAACACTGTACTTCAATGGACCTCAACAATACCAGCTAACGTTAGCCACTAGTAGCGAATATCTAATCGAAAAAAACAAAATTGCCGTCGAATTAACTCTGTGTTTTTCGGAAGTTTCTTTCGTTCGTTTGATAGAAGAAACACAACACAAGTAACGCCACACGACTGAAAACTACTGAAGTCGCTGTCGAGACGAAGAGTAACATTTCTTTCTGTCTTAATTTGTCATAACGGTGCAGGGTCCGCTTCTCGGGTGAAAGGCATCCGTGCTGAATCGCTGCTGCTGATGATTATGTTGTCGAAGATCCCCGGGGTTCACGTCATATCAACAACAAAGGACCTTCTTCATAGTCCTCGCTTGATGTAGTCTGATTTTAATCAATGAAACGTCAAAGTCAGTCGCAAAGGTTCAGCGGCTTTTGTACACGACCTTTCATGTCCCAGATGTTGTATTTACACCCGAGTGTCAATTTGTGTACAAAAAACTGTTCAACCATAATCTGAAGGCTGTTACTCAAATAAACACCTTTCTCAGTAAAAACACACGACAGAGTAACCGCGGGATAAAACGTTTATTTTAACACTACATATTCGATTTCAGAAAAGACTGTCAACACAAACCAGTATAACATAAATCGTGAACACAATTAGACAATAGGTTACTATATAGGCTAGATGTGTAAAGTTATATAAAAAACTCAAAACATCAATCAATAAACAAACAAACAAACAAATAAATAATGAAATAAATCTTACAGGCGCTAAACTAAATGATAACCCATGCATTCTACTTCGCAGCAGGCTATGGTAAAATGGCACAGCACCTGCCATCGTCATGCGGTACAGCAGCCGTTGATGCAGCTGGCTTAATAACGTTTTTTTTCTTGAATTTCACAAAAATTGAGCATATATTTAGTAACTTTACCCGAGCATGCAAAGACACATGCATGTAAAGCTGAGTGCATAACATGACAAGATACACATAAGGCACTCAGAAAGACAGAGATGTTTGCTGAAGTAAGATGAGATACTGTATCATCAATGAATTTCAAGCTTGTGCAGTCAGCTGTCTTAAGCTTAGCAATTCCAAAGGTCCGAATTTCAAAGGTGGCTCTTAGGTCGCAGAAGAAGTAAAGAAAGTCAGAATCAAGTTAAAGTTAAAAAATCCAGTTCCACACCAATAAAATTCTACTAGTCTTGATATATTTACTAAAGGAGAGGACGAACTGCCACCTTGTGGTAATTTGTATTATAGCCTAGAAGTCACATTTGAAAATCAAGGACATAATAATTGATGCATCTACTTAAAGGAGAACTTCGGTGTAAAATGAAAATTGGCATGTTAAAACATCATACCGAGTTGGTATGTGTACTGAGGAGCAAAATTGATTTAGCCTGTTGCATTCGGAGTTTAACTATTTTTTATCGTTTGTCCCAGAAGGCTAACAATGGAAGTGGTAGGTGCCATAGACGAAGCATGATGACTACGCTATTTTTAAACCATTAAAACAGCTCGAATAAACTCCACACTCCATCGGTAGTACAACAAAGGCCCTGACATTAAAAACGAGGCACTGAGAACTTTGTAAGTGTACACAAAATTTATTAATAAAACAGTTTTGACAAGCAGTACCTTGCTGTAGTTTCTCATCGCCGCCATGATGAAAGTCCAAACAAGTTGATTGTACCACCTCTCTTCCTATTCTTCCTGCTGGTTCGTGTTTGTCAATCAACTGGTGCGGACTTTCATCATGGCGGCGATGAGAAACTACAGCAAGGTACAGCTTGTCAAAACTGTTTTATTAATAAATGTTGTGTACACTTACAAAGTTCTCAGTGCCTCGTTTTTAATGTCAGGGCCTTACTACCGATGGAGTGTGGAGTTTCTTCGAGCTGTTTTAATGGTTTAAAAATAGCGTAGTCATCATGCTTCGTCTATGGCACCTACCACTTCCATTGTTAGCCTTCTGGGACAAACGATAAAAAATAGTTAAACTCCGAATGCAACAGGCTAAATCAATTTTGCTCCTCAGTACACATACCAACTCGGTATGATGTTTTAACATGCCAATTTTCATTTTACACCGAAGTTCTCCTTTAATGGACCCATGATTCAGTGACGTGACAGAAGTCAGAGCCGGGTTGATAGAGGATATGAGGTCAAATGTGCTGCAGCTTACCACAGCAATGTACCCATGGCCACAGGGTACCATCCTAAATATATATATATATATATATATATATATATATATATATATATATATATATATATATATATATATATAGTATAACAGTGTTGCAGGACCCCAACACGAAGCAGAGGATATATTCAGGTGCTTATTCCGCGAGAATGACTGGTTCGCTGAACATTATGCCGCTTATTATATGACTACTTGCCAAAAAATTTATAATAGACAGATAGAAACATCTAACAATGTATTTTAAATATTTTGTTACCACTTCATGACCTCCACTGCACATGGCCTCCGACGTAGGTGTTCAGCATTTGGTGTTGCCCAGCAATGGATATGAGACCCTGCAACCAAGTTGAGAGCAAGAGTATTTGGGCACATTTATTTGCCTGCGTGTTATCTCATTGCAGTTCCCTATCTATTCCATCTTATTGTCAAATGTCATCCTGAAATCACTGCCTGAAATTCTGCTAAAATGTTGACATTCTACAGTACATCGAAACTAATCTTTGTATGAAATGAGAAGTGATTACTGGCAAAGAAGGGTCCCAGTGAGTGTATCCTGGGGCAGCACCAATTATGGAACACCTCTCTTCCAATCAGAAATCAATAAAACACATTAATGGACGTCACTTAAAGAACACTAATTTCCCTTTTCCAAACCCTGTAAGTTTATCACCATATGGTTTTGTAAAATTTAAGACAAAACAGTTTGAGTTTTCTTCTTACTATGCTTTAAAATTACTAAGCCCACATCTACATATCAGTAATTCAGCATGGCAGGATATTCATTGGTCATACTGGCCAAGAAAACAAACAAAAAACAACTACAGGAGGGAAACAATAGTAAAAGCAGGCAAGACTATCAGGACACTAATTTAGTGTCTTTCCTTTCTAAGCAAACAAGGCTATCTGAACATAGCCCGTGTCTTTCCAAGTGAAAGAGTGAAGACCGTTAGGACGACCACCAGGGGGCAACAAATCAACACTGCATTGAGTGCGTAAAGCAGCCCCCTGACCAACTACCTGCTGCCGTAATAACCACGACTTAGCCATATAGGGCCACAGAACCCTGGGTTCTCATTCAGTCTGTTCAGTAAGTATATGTTAGCAACCATGTTTTCTTTACAGATGAATCAAAGTAGCCTCTGCTAGAGTCTGGAAAACAGTGTTATGGACTGATGATTCAAAACTGACAGTTTTCTGTTCATCACACAGGACTTTTGTATGCTGTCAGGTAGGCAAAAGCATGGTTCCTCAGTATGTGACACCAACTGTCAAACATGAAGGAGGATGATCTAGGGCTATTTTTCTGGATCCAGGACAGTGTACAGAGTGAAGGGCATCCTGAACCAAAACAACTACCATTTGCTACACAGTATAGTATAGCACCTTGTTTAGGGGTTCGTCCTACAGCAGGACACTGGCCCAAAAAGATATGTCCAAACCTTTCTGGAACTATTTTAGGGAAAAGGAAAAAGTGCAGTACATTCTCCAGAGTTACACCACACTGAGCTGGTTTGGCATTTTGACATTCTAAGTCAAGTATCCAAGGCTATATCAGCCTTAGCATTAAAAATTGTAATATTTGTAGGCCCTGCTATTGCTCGATATGAACATGCCTACAGAATTAGACTGTTAACATCAACAGTAAATGGACTAGATATTGCTGTGTTGTGTTTAATAGTCAGTAGAGGTACTATATGGCACTTGAAATAAATGAAGGGATGGATAAATTCATGGTTGGATGGATAGATGAAAGAATGGTAGAGGCATTCTGTATAGTTCTTCAAACAGTTGTACACGTGAAACAGGTGCTATTGTGTTGACTACTCACAGGTAACATAATGGTAGACCTAGTATTGACTTGTGTTTAAAGAGCTGTATGTACAGGAAACAGCGGACCGAGGTAGTTTCAGAATAGCCAGATCAAAGACTGTGAATGGATAGTAAGAAAAATAACATGGTCAATTGATAATAATAGACCGGTCTGGGGTCTATAACCTCCAGGAGGGTCCTTCGAGTGAATACAGAGGGTCCCCTAAATTTGTTTATAATAATAAAACCCACGCCCACCAATTCCTAAAAGACATAGCCTAAAATGTTCCACAAATAGGCCTATATGATTAAAAATAGCGTAAATATGTGTGGTATTTGACGCTGTGACTGTTAACCAGGGCCATGTCTGTCCTCCATTCTTCTGGAACTATGACCTACCTACCGGTTCTCTTTGCACTTGCATTGCTCTAAAAACGTTGTCCTTAGCACTCACTGTAGGTCTTACGAAATCGTGGATCAAGCGCGTCTGCTAAACCCAGTGTCATGGGGCCAGAGCCGCCAAGGGAAGCCCTGATTTAAACCTACACACTCATGGGGGGCGTGTTCGACAGTCATACGCATGTTCGGAGCGCGCAGTACCTCTTCTCCGATGCTGTCTTCTCTCGCCCAGAGTTGGAGCAGGTGGAGATAGTCATGTCAGCAAGCGAGAGTGAGCAGGCAAGTGGGGCACAGAATGGAGGAGCCCACAGTGACAGTAGTAGCAACACGGATTTACGGGTCTTTGCACCGAACATTGGCAACAGAGTCACTGTCGTGCTTGGAGCTCAGTGGGGTGACGAGGGAAAAGGAAAGGTGGTGGATTTACTCGCACAGGACGCGGACATAGTCTGCAGATGTCAGGTAATGTTACCAAGCCATAGATGGCCAAACACATACAGCTAACTCCGCTGTGTCTTCCGCTTAGTTATTTTGAAGTGCTGGTGTTTTTCGTCTTGTTTACTGGTGTAAGAAATGAACCGTTTCCCAAACCCATCCTATGGCTATTTATTAGGGTAGCGTAAAGCACTTTGCACAATACACAGATTGTAGTTCAAAGTAGTAACGTTGATTAAACACGGGAGACAGCTACAGTGGCTAACACTCGAACACGATAGCCATGACAAATGCCGCAGAGCCAACCCTGTATTCAAAATTAATGTTGTAAAAGAGCTTGCTGAACAGGTATTACAAAGTTGACACCACCAGGCCTCCTCCTCGGGCGCTACGTTTAACCGCATTACTGAAAGGCTTTCCAAGTTAGAATGCCCTCGGCTGCAGACGTTAGCAGTTAGCTACCTCAGCTAATTGCAATAAGTGTACTTGTTCACATTGTGTAGTGTCATCCACAAAGTTATGTTGACTGAAGGCGTAAGCGCATTTAAAAGGCTGGTTTGCCGATGCTGCTGAGTGAAGCATTTCAGCTTTGCCAGTTCATTGGCAAACTGAAAGTGAATAATGAGGCGCAACAATCAATTTTCACTTGCTAGCGAGCTTTCTAGCTAATGTCACCTTGAATTCGTAGTTAACCTAACCCAGATGATGTTTGATGTTGACAGCGACATTGTATAATATTAATGTATTGATCAGGCCGTGCTGCATTTGTGGGGGCGATAATGTCGGAAAAAATCTGTAAGTAAATAGTAAGGTTGGCACTGTAAGTTGTGAGCTAATTGGAGCTAATGTCAGCAAGGAAACCACAGCAGTCAAGGAATCAAGGAATGCTAATCAATATACCAATGTGTTGCATACTGGTCCTGTATTCTCAAACGAGAGGTCGATATCCAGTCGTTAAGTTTATTGTCATTTCTTCAAATGACACAGTACTGTGGTTACCGTACAGGAAACACACTGGTCCACTACAAGACCAAAGTACCATGATTAACCGAATCGATTACTTCCTGGTGGCGCTGACGGGAATCTCAGCACTTTTAAATCAGGTCGACGATACATTTTGTTATAAATCTGTCATTTTACATTCACAGAGTTATACGCATCTCTCTCTCTCTCTCTCTCTCTCTCTCTCTTCCTCTCTCTCTCTCGCGTTCTCTCACACGCACCCATACACACCCACCCATATATACACCAACACAGACAGTTCCCTTCACATTTTTCAGTGGCCACTGATAGGAAATGAACATTCATTAGCCACCACAGTGGAACAGGTGCACAGACGGCTCTGCTACGAGTCAGTGTGCTCAGCTGTCAGGGGTTGAAGATATGTGAGGTTAGCAGGACCTAACGCCACACCCCCGTGTTGCTATATACATCATATTGATAGAGGGTTCACATAACATAAATTCTCTTGCTGTTGGAGACTGTTGCGTGCCATGGCTATGTAAAAATAAAACCACTCACTGGGCCGGGATGCCCTCCCCCGTGTACATTTGTGTTCGAGAGAGAGAAGAAGAAGCAGAAGCAAAGGGAGTGAAAGAAGATAGTGGCGTCTTTTTATAAAAACAGCTGCCACAGCAAGTGGTCACAGCTGCCACAGCATTTTTTGGCACTTTCAAGACAGATTTGGCGAGCTCTTGCATCTTGTTTGACAGTCCCCACCACAACACTCCCTGGGCAAAGACTAAAAGACTGTAACACTTGCAGCGTAAGGTGGTATGGTTGAATGTTTTCAGGCCTCCTCCCATGTACGTTTTTGCCACACATTCCATCAGCCAGAATAGGTTAACGATCTTTATGTTGTTAAATGGGTGCTGCAATCCAGATTGAATATATATTTGAGGCTCTCCCAGGTTGCTAGGTGTGTGTAAAGATTTGCCAAAACAGTAGGACAAATCTATGAGGAGCTAGCTCTCTAGACTGATCAACCAATCCAAATGCTGAAACATAGAATGTAAGTTGATGGTCTGTTGTAGCTTATAAAAACATGTTTCATGAAAAGCTAATTGTATATGAGTTCACTATCAGGTTGTGTTGATATTGATAACCCTGTCAGTGTTATCTAGAACATTCATGGGTAAGATCTTCAAACTCGTCCTAATAAATCAGCCTGTGACAACTAGCTACATGTCTTGGGAAATGCTGGGTAACGGAAACTGATCAGTACTGAATTGCAGAAGTTCAGTACTGAATTGCAGTAGTTCAGCTGGCACTGTAAATCAGAGTTATAATAGCTGTTCCACTGTTCATGTTGAAGTCAGTGTTTCCCTAATCTTTGTTAACATGGTATGGATTTATGATCTCATTGCAACAAATATCTGCAACAACTTCAAGTCTTCAAGTGAACTCAGAGAAAACCCAACTATGCCCACTGTCAGTGGTATGCTTATGTTTTTATCTGGAGTGAGGGCTGTGTTAGGAGCTTTGCTGGTCTGTCAGTGAAAGGACATTATATCACGAGAGCCATAATTTTATTTATTTTTTTCATCACTGCTGAAACAAAGTTTTGACATGCGACCACACCAATCGGTATTCTCTAAACATTTACCTTTGGTTCTGTATCAGGGGAAGTTTGGTAGAAGTAGGTCTAATCTTTAGCAACAGCAAACAGAATTAGTTCTACGATTTCCGTTTGTTGGGGTATCTTATAGTAGCTTGTAGTACTGTCCCCTGTAGCTCAATTGCCAAATGTATGCATGAAAAGCACCAAAGTCGTGCTTGAACAACAAGGAAGCACATACACTGACCAAATTATAGCTGAAATATACTGTACATTGGTTAGACTAAAACTGTTAGCTAAAGAATAACTTTAGTGCTGTGCCCAAAATGGAGAAATTGCTGCCCTTAGTGGCATGCTTGCATACATTTCTGCCTTCCAAGGTACAGTCATTGTGTCCAGTTTTGTGGGCAACATAGTTGTATATTTAATGCTGCCTTGAACATCCAGAATTTTATCAAATTATGAAGCTGGCTGTCTTGGTTGTTTGTATCTTAGAAACATCGATCTAATCTATGTAGCTGTCTAGCTAGGGCATCCAAAGCAAAGTTTTTAGCCTGTGCTTTGATTCCTGCTCAGGTACAGTGAGGGCTCATTTCCACCGCCTTGTTCAGCGCGTAGCCGTGTTCAGCACGTGGGCGTATACAATAGGTTTGTATAGGGACAGAATACGCTCAGAACACGCTTGCGGTGGAAATGGTCTAATCTGTTAACGTGCATTCTAAACGAATACAGACAGAACACGGCCACGCGCTGAATACGCAGAGAGTGCGGTGGAAATGGGCCCTGAGGCAGCAGGTAGCTACCTTCCCATTTGGGACACTGTAGTTCTTGGAAAAGGTCATATAAATGTTCAGAGAATTCACTTGTCCTCTTTGCTCCTGCTTTTATGTCTGTGACCAATGCACCTTTACTTTCCCTGGTTAAACAAAAGTGGATCGCAGCATCAGCAAGGACAGCACTGACTGGCCTCTTGTTTACAAGGGGATCATAATGTGCCATGGCAGGGGATAGGATAATTGCCCTTACCTCCCAGTTTTCCTATGACACACCTCCACACCTCCTGGATATGTGTAGCCTTGTGCCCTATCAGCCACAATGTCCTCTGGACAGCTTGTAGTCCGTGGGGGCCTGGAATGTGGGACTTCATCCAAGAACGTCTGTCATTTCTGATGCTCGGCCACATGGCGGGAGCGGGACTTGAATCAGATGTAAAAAATGTTTCAGGTTATTGTTGGGAGTAACAGCTTTAGCCATTGTGCTGATAGCGACGACTGCATCACAGAGCATCAAACACAGTTTCCTCTTTGGTTTTATGCGTTAGTTTGTGAGGGCGGAATAAGCATGTTTAGTGGTTAGTGGTTAGTCCTACCTAACCATGTGTGGAGCATATCATCACTCACAAGTGAGGTGGCTAGGCCTAGTGATACAGCTTTTTTGCTGACACTACAACTATATACTACCAAACACTAAAATACTTTAACTAGCAAATTAATGGTATGGGCTTTAAAATGCTATGTTAATCCTCTACAATGAAGCCATTTTAAAAGGCCTGTCACATCACTCCAGCCCTTAGATGATCGGGGCTTGGTTTCTGTAAGGGTCATCAGATAGCTGCAGTCTCTGGTTAAGTGATTCAGTGTTTGTCAAAAAATTATAAAATGGCTAGTAATGCAAATTTACATATCATATCTGTACAGTTACAAACTTTTACTGGTCAGGAGAACCAGGACATTTGTTTATTATGACAGAGAAGTAGGCCATTAACCTGTTACTGGAGTTTAATACCATAAAGCCACTGCATGTGTGCATGTTATAAGTCATAAAGTAATCAATAAAATATTGGAACAACATAAATGAATGGGGCTAATTTAGTTCTAATCTCACTCATCTGCATGACCAACATTATTTGGTCTGCATTTCTTTGAATGATGAAAGTGGTGATTTGGACACATTTTTAGATAGATTAGCCATTGCAGTTTACCAACATGGCTTGGCAAAGACTTACGTCTTTCTTACAGACACTTAACTCTGGGTAGTTCCTCTAGTTCAGTGTTGGTTTCTTCTTACTGAACTTAATGTCACGTCACAAAGGTCAAAATCATATTTTTTGGCTCCACTATATGCAAACCTCTCTCACCACCATCACCCCCACTCCCTGTACTACTACCGGCAGTCCACACATCGCCTTAGCTGGTCTGTATGTTGCGTCAGGTCAGACAGTCCACGATGCCTTCTGACTGTTGTCTGGCATCATAAAACACAGCCAAAAGTGCAAGGCACCCATAGAAGGGTAAACAGGCCTGCCAGCCCCAGCCTTCTGTCCATGAATAGCTCTATACTACTGACCACTGAACTGGGGTGGTGTTAGGACCCAGGGAAGCGGGAATGAGTTGAGAGCCAGGGTTGCTGCTGACAGGTCTTTTGAGTGTTTGTCGGGTCATGCTGTAGATGCTGAATGTACGGTTGACCTGTTGAGTGATAAGCCAAGACCAGCTTGTTAACCCAGCAGCAGTCGATGTACACTGGCCCACAGCACATACTCGCACCATGCTCATTTGTACACCATTGGCAAATCCTCTGTTCCAGCCGGGTATTCCAGAAGATGGGGTTTCGTCACTTAAGTACACTCAGAGCAGATGGTAAACCTACTGATCGAAAAGCCCTATGGGTCATTTCGTGTCAAATCAACAAATGGTCGACAGTCACCCTCTCCAAAAAATCTGAAAAAAATCACAGCTGTTTGTACATCCAACCTATGTATAAATCTTAAATATTAAGTCTGTCACCTCTCACCACTGCTCTTCTCTCTGTACACAAACGACTGCACCTCCAATGACCCAGCGGTCAAGCTCCTGAAATTTGCAGACGATACCACTGTCATTGGGCTTATCCAGGATGGTGATGAGTCTGCATACAGACAGGAGGTTGACAAGCTGGTGCTCTGGTGCAGCCAACACAACCTAGAACTCAACGCACTAAAGACTGTCGAGATGGTTGTGGACTTCAGGAAGCACCCATCACTGCTGCACCCCCTCACAATATCCCACAGCCCAGTATCAAAGGTGGACTCTTTCAAGTTTCTGGGATCCATCATCTCTCAGGACCTGAAGTGGGAGTCCAACATCAACGCCATCCACAAAAAGGCTTAGCAGAGGATGTACTTCCTACGCCAGCTGCGGAAGCATGGCCTACCACAAGAACTGTTGGTGACCTTCTACACAGCTGTAGTAGAATCCATCCTCTGCTCGTCCATCACAGTCTGGTTTGGAGCAGCCACACAACAAGACAAACACAGACTACAGCGCACAATTCGGTCTGCTGAAAAAATCATCGGTGCCCCCCTGCCCTCCCTCCAGGACTTGTACATTGGGAGGTCCAGGAAGCGGGCAGAGAACATAATCAAAGACCCCTCTCACCCTGCACACACCCTCTTCGACCTCCTTCCCTCTGGTAGACGCTACAGATCCCTGCGCACCAAAACTACCAGACACAAAAACAGCTTCTTCCCCACTGCCATCACCCTACTGAACAGCTGAACTACACATGCATACATACATACATGCACATGTGTATATGCTTACTGTTATGCCCTTGTATTCCCCCCCCCCCCCCCCCCCAGCGCTTCTCTTGCACATGACACAAGCAAAGACTTACCTAGGTGTCCCCTGCCCAGCAACTCAGGACTCTTTTTGTGCCCCCCCCCCCTTATTCGCCTTATTGGTATATTGTCATACCGGTTCTTTAACCCACTGTAACACCATGTGCCTACTTGTTCATTATTGCCCATATTGGGTGCCTGTATGTATATTGTATATTGTATATTGTTGTCCCTACTGTATATTGTATATTGTATATTGTTGTCCCTACTGTGCAATACAAGTACACATACTTGTTTAGTCTATTGTATTTATTGTATTGTATTACGTTCTGTGTTATGTGTATAGAGAGCTAACATCTGCCGGAGTCAAATTCCTTGTATATGTAAGTATACTTGGCCAATAAAGCTGATTCTGATTCTGATTCTGATGTATCACTAATAGCTCCAAAACTATAGCCCTTTGAAATTTCAGGGAATTCTGGTGAACAAGCCTTTTGCTCAACTTCCGACATTGCTGGCTCTTTTAGTATTCCACACACATTAGTGTAACTATGTGAAAAGAAATGCATTTTCCTGTAGAATTCAAAAATCAAATCAGATCAGATGTATCTTGTGTAATTCTTCCTCTCCAAAGCTGTGAAAATGGCTATAGATTCAATATGTGAAATGACACCACCACTTTTGAGGGCTTCTCATTCAAAAAGTATGGGACACAAATTTATCAGATTATTTTTCCCAGTCATATACGGATTATAATGTCATGCCTATGCATTAACCTTTGTTAATATTGTTTTCATATGGTCAATGTATTTTCTTGAAGTTAGGCTTGATTTTCAAAAAGGCTTTGTCATTTCACCATGTGGACAGTTCACAGGATTTTATTAAACATTTTTCTATAATCATCCTGTATGTGAGGATTATTTGTCCAAATTTTGGATTTGTTGCTGAGTCTCTTTATTGAGATATGATGTTTTGGAAAAAAATGTCAGTAATTCCATGGAGTTGGATTGATCGGCAGTACCTCTTTCCACCACATGTTGTGCTCTTTTAATACAATGGAAGTCAATGATAGGGTAGCATGTCATTTACAGGAAAAGCTGCCAAACAAACTTTGTGTTACAATTAAACCAATTGCACTGTCAATGTCATTTTTGAGCAGGATTTTATTGTACAGCACACAAAAAGCAAGGGAAAACCTGAAAAATCTCATTATAATACAAAATGCCATTTTTTCAGTGTTGCCTTGCTTTTTGTGTGCTGTACAATAAAACCCTGCTCAAAAATGACCTTGACTGGTATATGATAAATTTGTGTCTCATACTTTTTGAACGAGAAGCCCTCAAAAGTGGTGGTGTCATTTCACATATTGAATCTATAGCCATTTTCACAGCTTTGGAGAGGAAGAATTACACAAGATACATCTGATCTGATTTGATTTTTGAATTCTACAGGAAAATGCATTTCTTTTCACATAGTTACACTAATGTGTGTGGAATACTAAAAGAGCCAGCAATGTCGGAAGTTGAGCAAAAGGCTTGTTCACCAGAATTCCCAAAATGACCTGAAATTTCAAAGGGCTGTAGTTTTGGAGCTATTAGTGATACAGACTTAATATTTAAGGTTTATACATAGGTTGGATGTACAAACAGCTGTGATTTTTTTCAGATTTTTTGGAGAGGGTGACTGTCGGCCATTTGTTGATTTGACACGGAATGACCAAAAAAATGAGCCAAAAGAGTCATCTTTTACAGGGTTTGCCACTTACTTTGAGTTAACTTATCAGGGCTAGTCCCTAAACCACGTACTTGGAATAACGCATACCCCGTCCATCTTAACCCCACAGATAAAGGCCTGCAGGAAAACAATAATGTTGAACTTATCAAAGGTAATGATAGTCAATTCAGTACAGTGATTACATATCTGTTACAGAATGCAGTTGCTGAGGAAACCTCTTTGGGCATACTTTCTCTGAACAAAATCAGCATGGCTTTTCTTAGAACTCATTTAGTCTGCAGGGTACCGGGGTATCAGTTGATTCCGTTTACAAGTGTTAGTCCATGAGCCACCGATGCTCTTGGCAACGGTTGCCCGAGTAATGTAGGCCTATGTTCTTAGTTTTGGTCAGGCTGACCGATGCCTCTTAAGCGATGTGGAGTTAAGGTCTTGTTTAACCTGGGTGGACACTTGAAACTAAAGAAGCTGTTTATGTTTTCACATATACTATGACTTATTGTTCTGTGTTGCCAAGGGGATAAATGCTGCATGGTGCCTTGTACACACACACACACATACACACACACACACACACACACACACACACACACACACACACACACACACACACACACACACACACACACACACACACACACACACACACACATACACTAACTAACTCACACACATACTCTCTTGGTGTGTCCTGCTTTTCTTGTCCATGTCCATTCAGAATCAACAAACTGAGGTAAACATTCAAGATGGATGTTTTATTTGGCTATTTATTATTCTAAAAGATTTTTATGGCCAGGCATTTTGCAAGCATTTGGAATATGTAGCTTTGCCTTTGTTTAGCACTTTCTCTTTAGAGCATAGGCGATAGCTTCTCTGGTCCATAAGGCCCTGTGTGAAAATCCGTGTGTTCTTCCACCGCACAGGTGCAGAAAAGGTGTTAGTGCAGGTCGCTGCTGAGTTATATTTAGAAAGGTAAACTCGCAAAACCAGGCTGTCATGTGGCCTCCAGTCTCTCGTTGGTAGCACTCACACATCCCAAACCGGCCGCTGGGTTTGACCTTTCCACACACAACCCAAACCCAACACGAGTTGACCTTTCTACGCACAGCCATAAATGCACACCTAGAGTGTAGAGAACCTGACTTGGAGAGTGTACAGAGCCACAAACACAGTGAGGGAAACTTTTCTTTTATTACCCTTTCACAAGTGTAATAATTATTAGTTTTTTTTTGAGAATTAGCTTGTCATGTTTTTTGCCCTCTCCTTTTCTCGTTTGTCAACATTTGTGCACGTGTGTGTGACTGTTTACATATGCGTGAATGGTGACGTTGGACCAGACTGAGCTTTGTTTTTTGTGTTTCCTATGTACATAACCTCGTGTTTGTCTTTCCCCTCTCTGATGTCAGCCTCTTCTTTTTCTCCTTTTTGGATGCAGGGCGGGAACAATGCTGGGCACACGGTAGTGGTGGACTCGGTGGAGTACGACTTCCACCTCCTCCCCAGCGGAATTATCAACCCGAAGGTTACGGCCTTCATCGGTATGGGCTCTCTGGGGGCTGGGCTGGGCATGGGGGTGTCGTCACAAGGTCATGACGCACATATACAGTAGTGCCAGTTGTTTATCACATGAGATCCCTCAGAGATCCCTCCTATCTGCAGGCCTTATGGTATTCAGGCACCATGCCTGATTTTCAAAAATGTAGGTCTACACTGACAATATTTAATAGGAAAAGCTTGTCAGTGCTGGAATGCTGGCACGTTTAAGTCGCACAGAGAGGTCTAATAAGAGGAACCCAGCCTTTGCTCTGAGCCAAAGAAACATTAGGCTAACATCATGCTAACATTACACTTCAGTAAGGGTGTTGGTGAGATTTATCAAAATGTATTCCAAAAAGTAGTTATCAAGAACAAGTGTAGTAAAAGTTCAGGCTCAGGATTTTTTTTTGCACTCTCAGCCCGGTATCTGCTCAAAAAAAGATTAAAAACACCAATAAGATTAGAGGACGTAATCACCCCTGAAGTAGAACATTTGTCTGTACGAGACCGTACTATCTACTGAACTTTGTTGATTCCAGTGTATGGTTAAGTTAGGGGTTGGGTTTGGGTAAGGTGATTTCAGAGAAAAGCAAGATTGAAGCTAAATTCCAGCAAATCATCTGTGATGTCTCTTTGGACTACCCAAGAAAATTGTTCACAGTCATAGCAGTCCAGTAGTTGTTTTCTGGCACTTTTATCCAGACCACCTCAATGGAAAGCCGCATTCGTGATTGATCTGCACTCTGCTTCATCTGCCTAATGGCTCATCCATTTGCTGTTGGCATCAGATGGCAGGCAGTAGCTGCTGTGTCGACTGGCTTTGCTTCTAAAGTTGCCACCTCAGCACTTTCCTACTATAGTGGGGGATATGAATTAAACTGATTAAAAAGCCATATCCCCAGACCCTAAAACAGCAGCTTGAACTGATTAAGTAACAAACATCAATTTGGCAATTAAGGCAAGACTGGTTCCAGTTAAAAGAACAGATGTAACGTATTATACTGTGTCCTAAGTTATTGAGCAAATGCAACTTCTTTCAGTTTTAGACGACAAATGAAAAACAAAGTCTTTACTTGTATGACAGGATTTTTCTCAACATCCAGGTAATAGGTCTGCAATTGTAGTTCTTCTTATATCAACCACACACACACACACATGTTGGTAACAGGAGGTATGAAATATGACCATGTTAATGTATGTGAATATTTCTCTGGGTCTTTCTCACAGGTAATGGTGTTGTCATTCACCTTCCAGGCCTCTTTGACGAGGCCGCAAAGAATGAAAGCAAAGGGAAAGGTAAGTCAGTCTTCCCTCACACACCTCTCTGAAGTAAGTGTGTATGTGTGTGTATGTATGTATGTACACGTGCTCGCTGTAGGTATGTGCGTACGCGTGTAGGTGTGTGCCAAGTTGTAATACCCTCAGTGGGGGTTAGACGTTGTGTGTTTGTGACTGTGTGTGAGAGTGTGTGTGACGGTGCGTGTGAGTGCACTGACTGTGTGTGTGTGTGTATATGTGCAGGTCTTGAGGGATGGGAGAAGAGACTCATCATCTCCGACAGAGCACACATCGGTAAGACACACCTCCGTGTCTCTTCCAGTCTTCCTGCTGTTGACTCCGTCTGTCTCTCTCACCCTTTTGACTCTCCTCACTTTACATGCAGGGCTGTCTGTGTAGCTGCAACATCTCTCTTTCTCTCTCTCTCTCTCTCTCTCTCTCTCTCTCTCTCTCTCTCTCTCTCTCTCTCTCTCTCTCTCTCTCTCTCTCTCTCTCTCTCTGCCTCTCTTGCTCTCTCTCTCTCTCTCTCTCTCTCTCTCTGTCTCTCTCTCTGTCTCTCTCTCTCTCTCTCTCTCTCTCTCTGTCTCTTGCTCTCTCTCTCTCTCGTTCTTTCTCTCTCTCTTTGTTTTGACTTTTACTAATTTCACTAGTTCTTTAGAAAGAACATAATGGCTCACTGATGAAACACTGGACGCTATGTGACATGGAGACACAACACTGCTTAATAGTCTCTCCTACTCCCTTTTGAATAGGCCTGTTGAGAGATAAGTTTTCAGCTGGCATTTAAAGTTCACAATGGATTCACAGTGTCTGATGTAGTGGGGAAGTGAACTTCAGAGCATCGCTGTTTCACCCATGAAACGCGTGACCAGCATGTCAGCAGGTGGTCAGGGGGAGGTTTGCCTGCTGGTCTCTCCAAAGGGTCATCTGCAGTAGAAGCTGCATTGCTGCTGCTGTGGTTATTGTGATTGTTGTTCTTCACGCCTGACAAGTCTATTTGTGTCACGGACATGAGTCACCTGAGTGTCTCGTGCGCCTGTTTGTCACTCGTCCTCTCTGCACATAAACTTTTATGTAGCTGGACCTGTGCACTGCCCTACGAAGCCAAAATGACATATTTTGAAAACAGAGCATGTGAGCGGAGCGGAGCACGGAGCGAGCGGGAAGCGGAGCGTGCGAAATATAGTCGGAGCGTGGAGCGGGTTTTAATCCAAAGGCCCGAGCGGTGGTTCTGTTTCGCTCCAGTTCCTCTCCGATACCGCTCTCATCACGAGTCTGGGGCGTGTCTACACAGACTCACGTGTGCCTTCAAAGGTTAGCCTACAGAGATCATTGACAGATGGAGTTTGGTTCAAAACGTAGATGTTCACACTTGTGTTGGTTTCAAATAAATACGTTCTATTTTTTGATTGATGCTGCAGTTGCTGGGACTTCTTTATATTATAGGATAGGCT
Organism: Coilia nasus; assembly: GCA_027475355.1. NCBI lineage: Eukaryota > Metazoa > Chordata > Actinopteri > Clupeiformes > Engraulidae > Coilia > Coilia nasus. The sequence continues at coordinate 13,421,045 of CM050204.1, read as the reverse complement.
ACATTTCCTCAAAATACATGTCTGACATGTCACATTTTGTAGTTTTTTGCCTATTTATATTATGATAATTAAGGAGTACATTCGTGCTGTTCCATGTGTTTCATTAAAATAGTAACGTTTTTTTTTTTAGAAAAATATGCTGTTCAGCCAAATATTACATTACATGCAGCAACCTTCCGATTGCGATTGCAAGTCCAACTCCAACTCCCTAACCACTAGGCCACAGCTGCCACAGTAAAAAAAAAAAAAAAAACCTAAATGACAGGGTTAATTAAGAGGATACACATGTGAGTTGTTGATCACACAGTGAAATTATTTGTATCTGTTACATAATTTTTGGAAAAGAAGTTTAAAGGGTTTCAATTAACAGGCTAACAAAGACGCTGCGCATTAGTTCAGGCCACATCGGGCAGCGTGTCCTAGATGCAATTCGGTGGAAAATGTTAGGCATTGCTCCCTCTTTTGAGCGAGCGTGGAGCGATTTTACCGGAGCAGAATGAAATTTTAGGTGAGCGGAGAGCGGTCTTAGAGCGGAGCTGTCTGGTTCAACTTTGAGCGATGGAGCGAGGGAGCGAACACTCGCGTGAGCGAGGAGCTGAAATTCTGGCCGCTCTGCTCCGCTCACATGCTCTGTTTGGTAATGACATATACAGTATCTACATATTTTGTTAAAACTGAGTTTAGACTAGAAATTTGACTATAACACCTCTTTTGACTTGACTAAATCTTCTGCTTCTACCTAAGGAAGTAGAGGAAAAAGCATCACCACTATTATGCCAACAACATGTTTAACTAGGGGATGTTATGACAACTTTAAAGGCATTTTTCTCAGTTTCAGTGCTAATGTAGTTACTGCACTTTGCCTTTGTAGGTCAATACAGTTCACATTGTCCATTAATGCATTCTCTCAAATCATAACAAAGCAGCTGTTGAACTTCCGGCACACACGCGGAGACCTTAGAGCAGAGCTTGTGGCATTCATTCAGAAATGTCTTGTAAACAGCTCTAGCCAGGGCTTGCTTGTTAAATGAAAGATGACTGACCTGGTTGGGACTCAATTGACCTAGGCAGTATTCAACAAAAGAGGTCATTTGGGAAAGTGTCAAAGGAAGCAAACGGAAAGGGAAAAGAAGCAAAGTTGTTGAGACAGAAATGGGAACCCAACAGTGTTTTGTGTGTGTGTGTGTGTGTGTGTGTGTGTGTGTGTGTGTGTGTGTGCATATGTGTTTTAAGATTGAAAAAAAAGTGTGTGTTTAAAAGCAGGCTGGTCTTGTCAGTGCTTACCAAAGGTTGCATTGTGCAGCTGCCATGGTAGCTAACTTTCAAAACACTGATATCATCATCATTTACCCGTAGTTGTTATGGTTGAATGATGCTTTCGAGAAATGAGCTGCAACACAGAGTAGAGTGAACGCCATAATAAATTAGATACCTTTATGAATGCAATAGAATACTGTTCAGTTATACAGTACCCTTTGTCATAGACACGAGTCATGAGTACTCTTTATTTGCTTTTATATGTAATAACATCAAACCTGCACCTGGAGGACACTTATCCCAATTGTTTATATATCTTCGTCTCTGGGATGAAACGTGTTATTGCACAAAGCAGCTATTTCATTTGTTCTGTTTGTTTTGCTGGGCGTCTGAAAAGAGCGCTTAATTGCATCAGGTAAATATGATTTTGAGGAGGCACAAATGGCCACTCAGTCCTGTAGAGCTGGATCATAATCCTGTACAACACACACACACACACACACACACACACACACACACAGAGGTGCTTGAGCACACAGGAACTCTCTGTCCTTACTTTAGTGACAGTGAGGCTGTTGGTGGCTTTTAAATCACATGCATGACATAACCTGGTAGACATGCTCAGCTACAGGTAGGCATAACCCTAACCACCAACAAATATTTTTTTTGTTAGTGAAATGTGCAAGCAAAAAGCCTGTGTGAGATTGTTTGTGTGGGTGCATGTGTGTGTGTGCTCGCATGTGCATATGTGTGTAGGTGTGTGTGTGCACCTGTCTCTCTCCAAGCCCTCTCGAGGACCTCTTGAGTGTATCCACCCCCTCGCATGAATGAGAGTGAGGGAGCATCCATTTCCTTGACCTTTCGAACGTGACCATGTAGGGAGCGGACTGGCTGTGTAAAATGGGGGCTTGGCTTTCTTCATTCTCTCGCACAGGTGTAAAATTAGCCTCAGACTGTCCATGCGGCCTTGCATCACCCACATGCCTAGCAGGAAGTCCCAGAGCCACAGGCTAGATAGGCTAGCTACCACGAGCTCCCACAAGATAGCATCCGCTCCTGCTAGCCACCAGCAGCTCTCACAAGCTAGCAGGAGCTAGTCATTAAATTTCCTTATGTCCATGTCATTCGCTTTTTTATTTTCCCTCTTACTGCGTTTTTCTCTCTGTGTGTTTTGCTCTCTCCTTCTCTATCTCTATCTCTCTCTCTCTCTCTCTCTCTCTCTCTCTCTCTCTCTCTCTCTCTCTCTT
>CM050204.1:13406041-13413541 GCA_027475355.1 Coilia nasus | reverse complement strand
ATTTTATTTGTCCTATGGACTATCTACATATTCTGACTCTTGTCAAGGCTTGATTAAGGTGACTAGTCAGTAAACGATACCCAGAAGTGTTACCAAAAGGACATTTCAGTTAGGATGGACCTCTGTTACATAAAGCATTTATGAATGAAGTTACAGTATTATGACCAGATATATTTAATATTGCATTTAAATTAAGTTACAGAGACGGAGCCGGAAGCATTGAGACACCAAGAGAAAGACCGGCCTAATTTGTGTGTGTCTGTGTCTGTTTCTGTTTCTGTGTCTATGTGTGTGTGTGTGTGTGTGTGTGTGTGTGTGTGTGTGTTTGTGCGTGTGTATCCAGACCTTTGTGGAGCGGTTGAGGCCCATGGTGAGGGACGGGGTGTACTTCATGCACGAGGCTCTTCACGGCCCCCGTCAAAAGATCCTTGTAGAAGGGGCGAACGCAGCACTGTTGGATATCGACTTCGGTGAGTCCCCCCCCTTCTTATCGCCTGACCAGAAGTCCCTGTGTGTGAACAGCAGGGGTGGACATTGGTACCAGCCAAATGCTGGTCAAATATGAAAGTGGCTGGTAGATTTTGGACACAAATTAACAATTTGCTGTTGAGTGGCTGGTGAATTTCACTGGTTATTTGTCAGTGGCTGGTAAAGATTCACATCTTGTAAAGTTCATTTCAACCCCTGGTGAACAGCAGTTAATGAAAACGCCTGTCCCAAAATGTCTGGAGCTCCTGAGCCTAAAATGCCAAGCAGCCGTGGATGGGTGAGAAGGCTGGAGCTCGGGGTGACTGCCTCCTGGGCTATCTCCACCCCCTACATGGCTCAAAGAGCTCAGGCACGATGCTTGAAATCAGGCGTGGGGACAGTAGGCTACATTTAACATTTGCTAGTAGATAGTCATAATAACTTTGAAACATTTTGATGATTTCAGTTTTCAGGCATAGAATTGTTTCCTGCTTTCTGCCATGCCTCTAGACTCAGACGCCAGCAAGGCGGTGGAGGGGCCATGTTTTGGCCGGTCATAATTTATAGTGATACTGTAGGCCCATTAGAACTGGAAGAAGTACGTTCTGATGGGTATTATTGTTACACTAAAAAGAAAAACTGTTGTTATACAATATATGCTGCAACCATAACGGCACTCCCCTCAATGCATGGTTCATACATTAAAATGCAGAATGCAGCGAAGAGATTCTAACACTGGGCTAGCAATACAGTGAAGAGACTTTTCTTGTGTTGGTATGGCGGTATATAGATCTCTGTTGGGCTGGTATTCTGGTGAAAAGCAGTGATCCATGTTGAGGTTTGAGGTTAAGACTGGCTAATTTTCTTGCTTGGTGAGTTTGCATCAGTGACGTCAGGGGATGACTTAGTGTTTTGAATATGGAGGACAGTACTAAGGCCAGTAGACACACACACACACACACACACACACACATAAACTCAAATGTATACACACTCACGGACTGAGATGCACACTCACACACTTTTGCATGTTCACACACACACACACACGCACACACACACACACACACACACACACACATACTCGCACACACACACACCAGTCGCTCTGCATAACCATAACCATAACCTGTTCCACATAAAAACTAACCACTGAAGCTCAACAGGTAAGAAGAGCTGATGTGAGCACACCCACACCACACGGGGCATTTGCATGCTGTCACACATTCAGATGTTCTCCCTCAAACACACACACACACACACACACACACACAGCCTGGACAGGCTGCATACAGTAGTTGTGCTGTTCCTCTCATAACCTCACCATGGCTGTAAAACACTTAAGCTTTCCTCATTTATTAAACAAACACAGAGAAGCTGAGACTCAGTTTTATACACACACACACACACACACACGCACACACACACGCACACACACACACGTGCACAAAGACTGGACACTCACCTGTTACTTTGCATAGCCCTACTGATCTGCTCATGCACTGTCTACAGCTGTTTCACACTGTATCCTCCAGTAGAAATCTCCATGTATGTGCTTCACCCACTCACCACCACTAGTTAACACAGAGCAGCCTAAGCATAAACCATTAACAAGAATAGCCTCAGGGATTTGTTTTACATAATAATGTAACTCATATGGGCTGTTCTATTATAAAAGTATATCTTATACTCTCAGTTAATGTAGAAACAGCCCCTTGTCTGCACACATATATAAACATAACAATAAAAGGTTAGCACTGCTATTTGTGACTGCCTGAGACTTGGCAGACTAGCACGTAGGAGCCTTTGCAACAAGCCCCAGCTTTACCACTGCACTAGTATAGTTCTAGATGTAGTTTAGTTCTAGAATGAAGTCTGTCATCTGCCAGAACTCATCCTCTCTTAAGGACTATCAGTAGCTGGGCAGTGAGGGACCGTTGAACAGGTCCCACCCTGTGAGTGTGAAATGATGGGTGACATGAATACACTTCCTCCTTGCATTGCACAGAAACGAAACCCAGAGTCTCTCTGCCATGTTGTAATCCTGGGAGAGGTCATTAATGTCTGCAGCATCCGGTGTTTATAGTCAGAGGGGCTACAGTAAACAGGAAGCCATTCAGAATGTTTTTTTTCAAGCTGCCCTCTGGCAACTCCTGTTCTGACTGTCTGTGGTTTCTGTTGTGCCACAGATCACATTCTAAGTGATCCGTAACCAAACCAGCCAACGCCCAAAACGAAACATAAACATCATGAGAGACGCCTTTTTTTAAAGGTTACTAGTTCATTATTCCTCCATTTTAGAGACACTTAGCAAGTAAGATCATGAGCTGCTACAGAATGGTTAGCCCCCTTAGAGGGGCCCTAAAGTTGCACCAGGTGCGAAACTAATCACTCTCACCAGGAAACACACCGTAAGTGTTTATGAGTGATTGCCATTTGTTAGTATGATAACACAGCACACAGTTCAACAAAATTCAACTTCTGCATGTAACCCATCACACACGAGCAGGGGGCAGCCATGACAACAGTGCCCGGGGATCAGTGTGTGGGGAGTGTACCATGCTTAGGGTACCTCAGCGACACTTCTGGCAGTTGGTGGATTCAAACCTGCAGTCCATTTCGTTAACCACCACTACCCCAAAGTGTTGTGTCTACTAAGTGGACATAGCTTAGTGTCACGTTTTAGTTGTCACTGGTACAATCAAAAACAAACACCAATTACTATGTATGTCAATCAACCAAGAGTTAGTTCTTTGCCGTTTAGGACGTGGACAGCACTGCAGAGAGACATGGCAACTCGCAGATGGCAAAGGACAGTGCAGAGGTTGGGGGTTGGGGGTGGTGTTTTCCCCAAACAGGAAGCATGTCCCTGTCACACACAGCCAGGAAGTAGCCACTTAATTTGACTGCTTGTCTGTGCAGATAAACAGTAGGACAGTAGCCTCAGACGAAGAGAGATGGGGGTGGAGAGGGAGAAGGAGGAATGCAGCAGGATGAAGATGAAGGAGAAATACAGAGAGGGAGGGAAAGAGAGAGAAAGACATGACAGTCGGAATAGAGGCAGACAAGCACCCATTGACGCAGCAAAAAAAATGGGGGATGAAAGGGGAAAGATTAAAGAGAAATAGAGGGAGGGAGGGAAAGAGAGAGAAAGAGAGGCATGGAAGTAGAAAACACAGGCACAGAGAGGCTCGGACAAGCACCCATTGTACAGCTGGCTCAGTGGCCTAATGGAGTGAGGCTGCAGATCGGAGAACAATGGCCGTCTGTGCCTAGGCCGAGGACGACACACTGTAATAGGACATTAGTCGACTCCACCGCACCACTCCTTCATGCTCCCAGACTCCAGATGCAGACGGCACCACTGTGTCACACAAAATAATGTGCTTCATTGTTGGGTAGATTTTTTTTTTGTCTTTGTGACAAATTGGGTTTAGTAAAGTAGCTTGGGTAAAGGAAAAAGATTTAGCTTTGAAACAAAACTGGGTTGTAACCTTTGATACACTTCAAATCACTGTTCGAAGCACCATATGCAGATGTTCCTTCTACCTAGATCTTAAGAAACCGCTCGCTTTTGAAGCTGTTGCAGAAACTTTGCTGTCCTGCACAGACTGTCCTAGGTTACACACACACACACACACACACACACACACACACACACACACACACACACACACACACACACACACACACACACACACACACGCAGTTCTAGTCACGCAGTGTCCTTGTATCTTTCTGTCCTGTAAATGCCTGTAATTTGGGTATCTGGGCTCACATCACTGTGTTTGTGTGTCTGTGTGTGTGTGTGTTTTCTGCAGGAACATACCCCTTTGTGACCTCGTCCAACTGCACAGTGGGAGGAGTGTGTACGGGTCTGGGCATGCCCCCCCAGAATGTTGGCGAGGTGTATGGCGTGGTCAAGGCCTACACCACCCGCGTGGGCATCGGAGCATTCCCCACGGAGCAGAGCAACGTAAGAGACAGACAGATGAAATGAGTGAGCGAGTGAGAGTGAGTGAGCGTAAAGAAGTTTGAGAGAGAAAGAGAGAGTGTGTGTGAGAGTGTGTGTGAGAGTGTGTGTGAGAGTGTGTGTGAGAGTGTGTGTGTGTGAGAGTGCGTGTGTGTGAGAGTGTGTGTGTGTGAGAGTGTGTGTGTGTGAGAGTGTGTGTGTGTGAGAGTGTGTGTGAGAGTGTGTGTGAGAGTGTGTGTGAGAGTGTGTGTGAGAGTGTGAGTGAGTGAGTGAGTGAGAGTGATAGAAGAGACTTTTAAGAGGGTGTGTGTTATGTTGCTTTCTCACAACAGAAAGAGTATGTGAGAAAGAAGAGACTCCAAGAGTGTGTGTTGTGAAACAGCATGTAAGAGACAGAGAGAATGTGAGAAAAAAAAAACGTTACGAGAGAGAGAGAGAGAGAGAGAGAGGGAGAGAGAGAGGGAGAGAGAGAGGGAGAGAGAGAGGGAGAGAGAGAGGGAGAGAGAGAGGGAGAGGGAGAGGGAGAGAGAGAGGTGGCAATTGAGAAAAAGGCAGTGAGACAGAGACAGATGGGAAGGGGGAGGAAGACTGCAAGACAGCTGTGCTTCTAAGATAAAAGAGGTCGAGAGAGAGAGGGGGAGGAATGAAGGCGAGGAAGAAGTGGAGGATGCTGCGATGGGAGGCTGTGTGGGAGATGATGAGTCACAGATGCGGCCCTGTCAAACACACAGGTCATTTCGCACACCAGGGTAGCGCACACAGGGCTGTGAGAGAAGAGAGAGGAGCACAAACCTCTCACAGATTCCTGCTAATCACAGTCACTCCAATGGTTGGGGAAGGGCTCCATCTAGTGGCCAGCATGAGTAAATGCCTCTGGTAGACTCTGGTGGAGGAGGCTTATAGAGTAGTGAAGTAAAGAGGATGATGCACTCAGCTTGGCAGCATTGAGCAATGCTGCCAGGCAATGTTACTGACAGATGCTTGTAACTGTAACTGATGTCTGTAACTGCAGTAACTGTAGACTGCCTTACCTATTTGTACATACTGTAATAATTACAGTATACGAGTGATTAAGTGCCCAAATTTTATTGTCATTACACATGTATAAATAAAGGTTAATGAAATGTGGTTTAGCATCATCAGAAGTGTGAGATATACAGTATATATACTGTATGCTGTAATGTACTGTATATTGCACTATACTGTATATACTGTATATCTCGCACTTCTGATGATGCTAAACCACATTTCATTAACCTTTATTTATACATGTGTAATGACAATAAAATTTGGGCACTTAATCACTCATATAAAGCAGCACATTTTCATCAGGAGAGCTCAAATCAGTCACAGGCCACTTAGAGTGGTCATCCCATCCGAAAAATGATGGGCCAAATCACGTTGTTGCCCAGCAACCATTGCTCACTAAGTAACCCGATGTATCATCACCTTAACGCTGCTGTGATTGAGCACACTGCTGGACAGGTTAAAGTGGCATTTTTTAGTGTCAGATACACAGTACACAAAAATAAAGTTTTAGGCAGGTGTGGAAAAAAATGCTGTCAACTAGAAGAGGATTTGATTTAGGTTTCTCTTTTGTTCAGTTACTGCATTTTGTTAATTGATGAACATAAATGATTAACACTTCCATTTTTGAAGGCATTTCTAGTTGACAGCATTTTTTTCACACCTGCCTAAAACCTTTGCACATTACTGCATATTGGGCTTGTTAATTCAGTTTGGATAATTTAGGATGGCATTATGAGTTTTGTATAATAATTAAGGATGGCATTATGAGTTTTGTATAATAATTAAGGATGGCATTATGAGTTTTGTATAATAATTAAGGATGGCATTATGAGTTTTGTATAATTATGGATGGCATTATTAGTTTTGTATAATAATTAAGGATAGCATTATGCATTCTGTATAATTACGGATGGCATCATGAGTTTTGTATAATTTATGATGGCATTTTCAGTTTTAATTGGAATAGAGGAAGTACAGCTGAAGTGGCCATGTCCTTGCACTGTTTCTGTGACACTAGTGACACTTAGGGCTCATTTCCACCAAACACTCTCCGTATTCAGCTGTACACGCTCAAGTCAGTGGAAGTAAGCCCTAAGTCCCTTTTTTTGAGAGATCTAGCTTTCTGTGAACCCCCACCATAACACACACACACACAACTAATGCGCTGCTAAGTTTTCACCCCCTTCTCCTGACAGGAAACTGGGGAGCTGCTCCAAACCCGGGGCAGGGAGGTGGGCGTGACCACCGGGCGCAAGCGCAGATGTGGTTGGCTGGACCTGGTGCTCATCAGATACGCTCACATGATCAACGGCTTCACGGCGTGAGTACCCTCACTAGGCGTGTGTGTATGTGCGTGTGCGTGCACACGGACGTTTTAGTTCAGTAAAAAGTCAGTCCCTCTGAACACACAATATTATCTGTTATCTTTTATAGAGTTGCTGTTTGAAAAGCCAGTGTCTACAGCGTCTCCCAGTCTTGACCCGTAGGCATTTCTAAAAGTGTTTTTATTATGATGCAGGCAGTGGCTAAATTGGCTTTTGTAAGGAGGGGGAGCCCTTCTTTACTCACAGTGGTCAATATCTCACTCTATTGTATTACTATAAATACTGTATCAGGGGGAGCTTAGCTCTGGGCTGGCTGTATTGCCGAGGTGAGGAGGCAGAACTGAGCTCCAGAGGGCTCCGGCCCAATTTAAACTCTGGTCGCAGTTAACCCATGTCACTGACTAAAGAGGAGAGAGTTATTTTGCTTTGAACACATTATGTAACAGGTCTAGACTTAGTAGCCTGGTAAACCAGCCCCTCGTACTTCATTTCATTTTGTACAGAGGGTCTGGCCTTGCTGCCGCTGACATTTATGTATTTGGAATCCCAATCAGCGATCAGAGGGAGTGTTCGTGAGCGATGACGTTGACTTTGTCTGCTACATTAGAATTGTAGTGTGAGGCAGGCTAATTGCATATGTGACTACCAGACGTTAGCGATTGGGTAAAGGCTGAGCCACTTGTTTTAAACTTCAGCAGAGTCTAC
>CM050204.1:13398541-13401041 GCA_027475355.1 Coilia nasus | reverse complement strand
TCATTATGGTGAAAATGGAGTGCTTTGGTCGCTTGCTCACAGCTCCAACCACACAGTTTTTCTGTCACTACACAGACAGCTGAAGGTCATTGCATGTATTGTCAGTAATGGCAGCCAACACTGTGTGTATGTGCATTTGGGGTGATGGTTCCAGTGGGGATAACGGTTTTTAGCTGCGGTGATGTGCCACACCACATACCCTGTGTCCTCAGTTGCCCTGACTTGGTTTCTTGGTTGGAGTGCCATAGTAATGGCACCACCAGTGGCAGTCACAGGGTCAGGTTAGAATTAGGGTTAGTCAAGTCACCCAGGCTTATGGATCTGTACTTAACCTGCCGTTACTGTACAAAGGAAGACGGGAGAGAGGATTGAATAGGAGATCTGGGCATTCAGCTTGCACTATTTCCTCGGTAGTAGTAAAACACTTGGTTATTTTTTTTTTTAACTTGAATGCTTGTCAGGAGACTTCCTGTCTGAGATGCATCTGCTCCCTTCTTGAGGTATCAGTGACGAGGTATGTGATCCACAGTTGCTCTGCCTGCTTGCCTGCAGGACCAACAGGATCGTGAAACTAGCAACAGTCCCACTATCTGGTTGTTTTTGTCCGTTTGTTTGTTTGTGTGTGTGTGTGTGTTTGTGGCATGTTTCTATGGGCTTCGTGCATTAGTTATTTGTCCTTTTAGTGCCTAACTCTGATGTACTGGAGGAGTTGCGTAACCAGGCACTGTCCTCAGCTTACGTTCAGGTCGCGTGTCAGCATAGCCCGGGTCGAGGACCTCCTGTGGGGTCATCTGTAGTCCTCGCCCAGCACGGGCCTCAGGTGGCTTTGGGTCCGCTCCGGTCCTGAACTTAAAGCCGCACCTTGTCAAAAGGCATCTGCTTGCGGCCACTAAGCCACTAGAGGGCCCTACAGCAATGTGGAGTTGGATGCCTTGGCCACTTCAGGGCAAGTGCCTAGGGCACTTTAGTCATGGAGGGTGCAGGAGAGCACTAGTTGTTTACTAGTACTACCCCACCCTCATTCTTCTTACTGGGACGGGATTCGAACCTGCAACCCTCTGATCCCAAGACTAACTCCCTAACCACTAGGCCACAGCTGATGTGGCCCTGATGTGACTCTGATGTGCTCTGGAGTTTCTGGGTAGATCAGTTTTTAGCAGTTTCATTCTGTCACCTCCTCCACATCAAAGTCCACAGTGTGACGCTGTAATTGATGTCCATTTAAAGGGATTTTTTTTCAATGCTGCTCTGCTTTAATCCCAAACCTTTCTCTTTGCATCATGAAATCTCCAATCACGACCCTGGTCTGACGCAGTGTTGCCCTTTTAAGATGAAAATGACGGCTAGAAACTGTTCAGCTGGGAAAAAAAAACAACTTTTTGCTTTTTCAGCTCGTCTATTTCATGAGGTTGACTGATGTGTGTGCTTGTCCACACCAACACATGGACCAGGGAAGGCTGAACCTTTCTATTAGTGGGTGCTTTTTAAAGCAGAGGTCTGAGGTGGGACCTCTTGCCACCCCTCCCCCCTGTTCAAAACACACACACACACACACAAGGTGGACCGATCACGTGTGCCTCTTTAAACTAGTGGTTTGAGGAGTTATTTTCTGCTCAGGGTGCCTTGTCTTGTGTCTTTTGTTTTAGTGGACAGCCGCTGAAAGACCGCCGGGTAGCTGGCACCCAGGACCAGCCTGGCAGTCTGACCATCCGCACAGTGTTAGACTTAACTGTCCCCACTGAACAGGTGAACAAGTAGTCGAGGGCGTCAAGCTCTGCGTGTATAACGGTTCTACTTTTTGGTTCTTTTTCGGTTCTGCGCATGAACTCTCCTCCTGTGCCAGGCTGCTTTTCTCGTCTTTCAACTACTCTTTTCTCCGTTACACTAACCACTCCACCACACGCTTCTTAATCGTTCTCGAACCCACGACCACTCACACCCGCTTCTGTGTCTTCTGCTTTAGAAAGGGAAAGGCTTCCTTATGTAGTTCACGATTCTCATGTAAAATCCGCTCCTCAAAGGTCAAAGCCTGTGTAACTCAGTTGAATGCACATTTGCACAAACTGATCAGCCTTGTCTGTTTCTCCGCCCTCTCCATGGGGCTGGGCTGTCTTTGCTGCTGGGTGGAGCACATATATGTATATTGGGGAAAACAAGGACACCACTATATTACCTTGGTCTTATAATTATTATTATTAGTAGTAGTATCGCTGTAAAGTTGTAATTGTACGCTTACGCTTTGGAAGGGGGGTCTGTATGTAAAGAGTGGGGAAAAGGTGCATGTTTTTAGGTCGATGTGATTTGTAAAGCACCTTTTTGTTTAGTTTTTTTTTTTTTTGTTCTTTGTTTTGTTTTTCTGTCTTTGTAATGATCCTGAGATGATTCAAGCATATCAGAAACCAGTGAGCAGTCTGAACAATGTGCTAACCAATAAAAAAGGAACTTGGGGACGTGTGTTCTTGTGTGTGGTTCTCTGCTCTCGGCTGCACAGTCTTACAAA
>CM050204.1:13386041-13388541 GCA_027475355.1 Coilia nasus | reverse complement strand
GGACCTTTAGGCAAAAAAAATCCATAACTTCCACTGAAAAGTGTAAACTGTATTACCACTTCGTCAAGAATTTGCTTGTGTTTCCTTTTGACAAGCTACGCCTCTGGTTTAAAAAGGGTGTACACACAACAATACAAAAAAAAATGGTGGCTGGAGCTCACTGTAGTGGCGTTGGAGTCTCACAGAGGAGCCCAGTGGTGGATGAAGCTCCAGGCATGTCAGAGGGCCACAGCTATGTGGGATAACACCACAGGCCACCCCAATCACCTCTGCACTTTATCACAGACCAGCCCTCTCTCTCATGACCACATCTGTCTCTGCTGGAGCCCCAGTCCACATGGACTGACGCTCCACCGCCACCCTCGGTCAGTGAGCGTCACCATCAGATAGTTAGTACTCTCTGGCCTCCCCCTCTGGAGTCCCATCCACATCAGGAGAAGTGACTACTGTGTCCCGTTAACATTCCCCAAGTGATGCCACCTCCTGCACACGCACCACTGCACACACAGGGTTTTATCTGGAAGGAGAGGAGAGGAGAAGAGAGGGGAGGAGAGGGGGAGGAGAGGAGGGTAAAGGAGAGGAGAGGAGAGGAAGGGAAAAGAGAGGAGAGAAAAGGAGAGGGGAGGAGAGGAGGAAAAAAGAGAGGTGAGGAAAGGGGAGGAGAGGAGAGAAGAGGAGAGGAGAGAAGAGAAAGGTATAGGAGAGATAAGAGGGGTTAGGAAAGGAGGGGAGGGGAGAGGGAAAGAGAGGAGACAAGAGGAAATAGAGGTGATGAGAGGTGAAGGAAGAGAAGAGAGGAGAGGAGAGGAGAGGAGAGGAGAGGAGAGGAGAGGAGAGGAGAGGAGAGGAGAAGAGAGGAAGGGAAAAGAGAGGTAAAGAAACAAAGAACGAGGAAGAAAGGAGAGTAGAGGAGAGGAAGTGAAAAGAGGTCAAGAGAGGAGAGGAGAGAGGAGAGGCGAGGAGAGGAAAGGAGAGTGGAGAGGAGAGGAGAGGAGAGGAGAGGAGGGGAGAGGAGGGGAGAGGAGGGAGGAGGAGAGGAGGGGAGAGGAGAGGAGGGGAGAGGAGAGGAGAAGAGAGGAGGGAGGAGGAGAGGAGAGGAGAGGAGAGGAGGGGAGAGGGAGGAGGAGAGGAGAGGAGAGGAGAGGAGGGTAGAGGGAGGAGGAGAGGAGAGGAGAGGAGAGGAGAGAGGAGGAGAGGAGAGGAGAGGAGAGGAGAGGAGAGGAGAGGAGAGGAGAGGAGAGGAGAGGAGAGGAGAGGAGAGGAGGGAGGAGAAGAGGAGGGTAGAGGGAGGTCTGGGGACTGGTGTGGGCTGCTGGTGTAATGTTCCCAGGGATAAGGCAGCATTGTCACAGGGAATGTGCCATAGCAACTGTGCCAGATCCCCACAGGCAGAGCCACAGTCCTTCTCTCTCTCCTTCTGTCTCTCTCTTTTCCTCTCTCTCTCTCCTTCTGCCTCTCTCTTTTTCTCGCTCTCCTTCTGTCTCCTTCTCTCTCTTCCTCTCCTTTTTTTGCCTCTATCCCTTTCTTCAATCTCTTGTTTCTTTCTCTCCATGCATCTCTCCTTCTGTCTCTCTCTTTCTCTCACTCTCCTTCTGTCTCTCTCTTTCTCTCTCTCTCCTCCTATCTCCTACTCTCTCTCTTCCTCTCCTTCTCCACCTCTTTATTCCTTCTTTCTTCTCTCTCTGTTTCTTTCTCTCTCTCTCCAACATCTCTCCTTCTGTCTCTTTCCTTCTGTCTTGTTCTTTTTCTCCTTCTGTGTCTCTGCCTTTCTTTCTTCTCTTTTTCTCCGTCTTTTTGTCATTTCCCCCTCTTTCTCTCTCTCTTTTGTATGTCTCCCTTCATCACCCTCATCTTCTCAGTGTTCTCTTTTCATGCATCGCCCCCCCTCTCTCTTTCTCTCTCTCTTTCTCTCTTTCTCTCTTTCTCTCTGTCTTTCTCTCTTTCTGTCTCTCTTTCTCTCTTTCTCTCTTTCTCTCTTTCTCTCTCTTTCTCTCTTCTCTCTTTTTGTCAATTTTCACACAGTCTCACAGTTTTGTTCCCCTTTCCCTTTCTCCTTCCTTGTTTTCTACCCCTTTTTCTCCGTTCTGGTGTTTTTCACTGCATCTCTTTTTTCCATCTCCCTTTCTCATTTCTTTCCATTTTCTCTCTCTCTCTCTCTCTCTTAGCTTCTCTTTATCTCTCTTTTTTTAATGTTTACTTCATTCTGTCATGCTCTTTCTTACTCTTACTACCTCCTCCCTTTCTGTCTCTGAAGCAGATTTAATCTCTCCCTCCATCCTTACCTTTCACACTCTCAGATATCCCGTTTCCAACTCTGTCTATCTTTCTTTTCTTTTTTCTTCTGCTTTTCTGTTCTTTCTGTTCCTTTCGCTCACCGGCCTGTGCCTCTCTGTGACTTCAACTGTCCAACTTCCATCTCTTTTTTTCTCTCACTCATCTGTTTTCTGTCATGCTCCCAGCCTTGATTACACATTCTTTTCTCTCACACTCGTTCATGGCA
>CM050204.1:13353541-13381041 GCA_027475355.1 Coilia nasus | reverse complement strand
AAGAAATATAGAAAGAATTGGGGACCCACAAGGCAAGACAAGGCAAGTTTATTTGTATAGCACATTTCATACACAGAGGCAGTTCAGTGTGCTTTCCGAAAATAAAAGCAAAAACAATAACTAAAGACTGACATAAAGACTATAAATACTGCTTGTATATAGGGCCCAGAGTTAAACACTATAGCCATGCATCCCTCCCACCCCCCCCGCTCTTGTTGTCTCCCTCAGTCTATGCTCTAAAGTGCGCCACATCAGTCTCTCCCTCAGTGACAGCAACGCCCTTTTGAACCCCCGTAAGGTCACCAGCGGTGCCTGCATCGTCCCCTGTCACCCCTCGCAGACACACACACACACACACACACACACACACACACACACACACACACACACACACACACACACACACACACACACACACACATTTTCTTTCTGCTGCTCGGTCTGTCACTCACAGACACACAGAGAACATACATACACACTCACACACAAATAGACACACACACACTCGAACACTGTCTACACACACGAACACTGTCTCACAAACAATCTACACACACTTTTCCCTCTCTCTCTCTCTCTCTCTCTCTTTCTCTCTCTGTCTCTCTCTCTCTCTCTCTCTCTCACACACACACACACACACACAAGCACCCTACACTCACTTTTCTCTCTCACACACACACACACACACATATCCCTCTGTAAGGAAATATGCTGACTCGCCCGACATGTGAGTTGTGCCAAGACCTCGTCCCTATCAGGAGTCCGCCCTGCCAGAGGGCTATCTGAGGCCCACAGCTTCACTGGCAACAGCTGGCACAGAGAGAGAGAAAGAGAGAGAGAGAGAGAGAGACAGAGACAGGAGACAGAGACAGAGAGACAGAGACAGAGACACAGACAGAGGCAGAGAAAGAGAAAGAGAGAGGAAGAGAGGAAGAGAGAAAGAGAGAGAGAGAGAGAGAGAGGGAGAGAGGGAGAGAGAAAGAGAAGGGAGGGAGAGAGAGAGAGAGAGAGAGAGAGAGAGAGAGAGAGAGAGAGAGAGAGAGAGAAGGGAGAGAGACGGGAGGAAAGAAAAGAGAAAGAGAGAGAGAGAGATAGGGAGAGAGGGAGGGGAGGGAGAGAGCCAGAGAGAGAAAGAGAGAGAGGGTGTGCTCAGAGCTTGAAACACATTGAAACATGCTGAAATAGTACCACTCTCCTGATGATGAACAACTGCTTTGGAAGAGGACAGAGAGAAAGAGAGAGCACAATGTTATGTTAAAGACAAAGAGAAGGCAATAAAGGGATCATTTTTTCTGTATTAGAGAGAAACAGTGTGACTCTGAATGTGGCAGAGAGGGAGACGAGAAAACTGTTAAAAATTATTGCACAAGAAAGGTATACATTTGATATGGCAATATCACTTTTAATGCCTAAAATTAAAACTGAGAGAAAATAAATAACACCAACAGACAAAGAGGAAAAGGGAGATAGAGTTCTAGAAAGTTGTATTGACACATAAAAGGAAGCTTTATCTTCAATCATCTTTTTTGAATTTGTCTTATTGATTTCATACTTCAGGCTTCATATGAAAAGTGTGCTTCGCAAATATAACACCAATGACAGACAGATGAGGTCCCCGGGCCCCCCAAGCACACACACACACACACACACACACACACACACACACACACACACCACACACACACACACACACACACACGCACGCATATGCACACATCACACACACACACACACACACATACACACACACGCACAGACACACTCAGTCAGTCACCACTTTTATCCCCACTCTTGGCCTGTGTTGTATTCTGTGTTTCCCACTCAGTGTAAGACTGACACAAAAGAGACATGGAGTGTTTCATCTCAGCGCCTGCACTGAGCTCACAGAAAGACTTACCGAGGGCCTTTGTGTGTGTGTCTGTGTGTGTGTGTGTGTGTGTGTGTGGTGTGTGCGTGTGTGTGTGTGTATGTGTGCGTGTGTGTGTGTGTGTGTGTGTGTGTAGAGAGAGTGAGACAGAGAGAGATGTGGGGTGGGAGGGGTGGGGTCTAGACTCCACACACACACACACACACACACACACACACACACACACACACACACAGACATTTAACTTGCGTCGTCTTTTGTTCAGGGACACAGGGGTGGATAGCAGGCTCTCAGGGACCCCCGATGCAACCCCTCTTCCAAAAAATACTACCCCCCCCCCACCCCCCACCCCCCACCCTCACCATCCCCCCATTAACCCCTCCGATTTGCCCTGCTGCCCCTCTGCACCCCACCCCCACCCCCACCCCCCCACCCCCACCAGTCCCCAGCCCCCAGCCCTCACACACACACACACACACACACTCACACACTCCCCGACACAACCCCCCCCCCCCCCCCCCCCCCCGGCTGAGTGCACAACTGCATTGTCTGGCTGGTCGGGGACGGGCTGCTTGTTGCTTGCCTTCTGTCTGCATCATGCCGCGAGATCAACAAAAGGCCGCCTGTGTGAAGACAAAATCATCAGCCAGCGTGCACACCAGACAATCACATCAAGCACTCCATGAATGAATTGAATGAGCGAGTGAGTGAGTGAGTCTGTGAACAAGTGGGTGGGTGTGTGTGTGTGTGTGTGTGAGCGAGTCAGTGAGTTCGTGAGTAAGTGTGTGGGTGTTTGAGCGAGCGAGTGAGTTCATGAGTAAGTGTGTGGGTGTTTGAGCGAGCGAGTGAGTTTGTGAGTGAGTGAATGTGTGAGTGAGCGAGTGAGTTTGTGAATAAGTGAATGAATGTGTGAGCGAGTGAGTGAGTGAATAAGTGATTGAGTGTGTAAGCAAATGAGTGAGTGAATGCATGAATGAATGAAGAAGATGACTAATTTTCCCTCCCTCCCTTTTCCTGATTGTGTTTTGTTGTTCTGTCCCTTGTACTTTTTTCAGTTTCTCTGTCTCTCACCGCCACCCACCATCTCTGTCATGCTCTCTGTCACTGGTGGACACCCCCCCCCCCCCCACACACACACACACACACACACAATCTCTGCTGTGGGCCCCTAATGCTTCAATCAGTCTACTTTAAATTCCTAACAGCTGAAGTGTTGACATTCCATTTGTCCGGCGCCCTGCTCATGCACTCGCACCACAAGGCCAAGCGAGGCTGTGTGCCGTCCAGCGTGGGCCAAGCGAGGCTGTGTGCCGTCCAGCGTGCGTGGCGAGGTTCACAGTTGATACAGACAGAGTAGAATTACTCATCACCGCCCCACACACACACATGCACACACATGCACGCACACACACACACACACACACACATACATACGCACACACAAACATGCACACACACACACGCACACATGCACACATGCACACACAGACACGCACACACAAACACACACATGCACACACACACATGCACACACACACACACACACACACAACCCAAGCCTTGCTTGGCCTGCTGCTTGTGTGAGACCTTTGCATGAGAACACAGGACACACACACACACACACACACACACACACACACACAAACAGACAGTCTGACATCCACTTCGTCTCTCAGTTTCCTTCTAAACTGCCCCCCTTCCTCAAAGCTGGAGAAGTGCACTGTTCAAAAGATTTGCATTCTTCAGTGACAGATGATGTTGGTTTGTGTATGTGTGTGTGTGAGCGGGTGCATGTGTGTTTATGCGTGTATTTTTTGTGAGTGGGTTTATCCATGAAGAGTGTGTGTTTGTTGTGTGTTTTATGCATTGGGCCCTTGAAGGTTGCATCTTATATGCGTGTGACTGTTTGCGTGTGTGTGTGTGTGTGTTTTGTGTGTTTAAAGGAGGGTGCCGCTATTTGTGTCAGCCGCCTTAGTGAAGAAACTTGGGCAGCCGTGTCGGCCCTGGTGTCACCATGTGCCGTGTGTGTGTGTTCCCCCCACCCCACCCCCCAACACACACACACACACACACACGCCATCAGCACCACCACCTCCAGCCTCCCCATTGCCTTGGCAGCGAGCGGCACGGCCAACTTCTGTGCAGTAAGCTACAGCTCCTCGGCCGCCCAAGCTGGTCCCTCTCTCTCCAACATGTTGAGCCCACTCCCCCTACGGCACAGCCAAATGCTGCTGCAGCTGCCCCTTTGTCCAGCCTCCTTAAGTAAACAAAGGACAGTTACAAATTAATGACCTAAATTCACTCTCAGCCTCCAACACACACTCACTCACACACACACACATACACACGTACACACACACACAAAAAACCATCTGAGAACAGCAGAAACGCGCGCCTCCAAGCAGATGTTAAGAGTTTTGTCTTACGATACACTGCTGAACGAACATCACTACTGTATAGCTGTACGTACTTCACACACTTCTGTACTGTATGGATGTCGTCCTCGAGCATAACGTCGCAAGGTGTTCAATTTTTTAATGCAGTGAATTGATACTGAAAACTACTGAAAACTATTTTGTTTCTGGATATTTATTAAAAACGACTTTGTTAACGGTAACATATACATAGTGATGTTTGGTAAATGCTCAAAGGTATTGCTAGGTCTTGTTTGTGAAAAATGATACAATAATGCACGTACACACACACAAACACACACATATGTAAATATAACAAATATATATATATGTTTATATATATTTTTGTTTATTTTGTATATAGGTATGTATGTATGTATGTATGTAAAAAATACCTGTAATTTAGACATGTCAGGCAAAACTGTGTTGTTAATATTTTCCTTGAGGAGTGAGCAGGGGAGGCATAATAGAATAAAAACAGGCTAAGCTCTAAACTTTTTGCCCGTATCTAATTGGCAGGTTAATACAATGAGGCCCATTATTAGACTGGGGGAAGGGGGGGGGGGGGGGAGGGGGGGATGAGGACTAGTTGTGTTGATTAGGAAGGCATGGGCTGGGTGAGTGGGTGGGTGTATGCAGGGGGGAGAGGGGGTTTTGGTGTGTGTGTGTGTGTGGGGGGGGGAGGGGGGGGTTGCTTACAGTGGGGACCATCTGTAGAGCTGCGATGATGACCAACGTTCACACACATCAAGAGCGTTCAGGCTGTAACGCATCTGTAAGTATGCAATTACCAAGCACAGTAGCACCAGATAACTACAATCTCTCTCTCTCTCTGTGCATGTGTGTGTGCGTGTGTGTAGTTGTGTGTCTGTGTGATGTGCGTGACAGAAAGAGAGTGTGTGTTTGTGTGCTTTTTTTCTGTGGAACTGTACTCAGTGTGTCTGGCAGTAGGCTGTTGGAGTGTGTACTTGTTCGAGTGGTGTGTGTGTGGGGTACAGGAGGGGTGGGTGGATGGGTGGGGGGTGTGTGCTGGTTGGTGTTCGACAAGCTGCTGCACATTTTCCCAGGTCCAGCCCACGCCTATGCAGACACACCAGCCAGATATTTCAGAAACTTACACACACACACAGCGTGTGTATGTGTGTGTGCTGTGTGTGTGTGAGAGAGAGAGAGAGAGAGAGAGAGAGAGAGAGAGAGAGGCCCGCAAACATAATTGAGGGGGCTACATCCGGACAGTGCCCAATCCACACCGCAAGCCTCTGTGAGTAGTGGGCACATCCTCCCCCACACACACACGCACACACAGACACACACGCGCGTGCACGCACTCCGAGCAAACAAGATTTCACACTGCTGTGCAGAGCAGTCTCGTGTCCTGCATAGCTACTGTGCTATTGAAAAGCATGAATACTCTCACACACGCACACACAGACACGGCACTGCACCACGCATCCACAAACAAAAAACCCCACACGGGCACCGATGATCAAGAGTCGTTCTATAATTTATTGCAGTTTGCACACAATTTAGAAATTTTTTTTTTTCCATTTCACCAACAGCACACCAAAAAGTACAAAACTAAACAGCTTCAGAATTTACTTCCCTTGAGAGAAAGAGAGAGAAAGAGGAAAAAAAATGAAAATAAAAACATACTATGATTGTCAAAGCTAAAAGTCTAACTCCATAAACAGAACAATGCTGACCAACCCAAAACAGCCCAGCAGGGAACATAATGAAAAGGCGGATTTAATGCAATCCGGTCTTTTTTTTTTTTTTTTCTTACATTAGTGATTGTCCACCCCTACCCCCCTCTCCCCCCACCCCCAAAAAGTACACGTTCCCGTCCTCTTGTCCCCCTTCTTCCTAACACCTTGAAGTGCAGACTCTTGACACCTGCACATTGCCAACTTCCTGTTTACCTGTTTATCAGTTCTGTTTTTTTCTCTCTGTTCCCCAACAGCAGATACATTTCCTAGTTTTCAAGTAACCTAAAAAATATTGAAATATAATGGAGATGTTTTTTTAAGCACGCCATTCACAGCTTTGACTCTCTTCCATAAGAAAGTAAAATAAAATTATAAATAAATTTCAAATAAAAAAAGTGACTTTTTCTCATAATTTCCAGTTACAACCTTATAAACAGCAAAACTGAGAGATGGAGGGGGGGTCTGGTTACAGTAGCATTAAGGCGGTCAAGTACAACAGTAGAAGCCAGAGAAAATACAAAAAGAGGAAAAAAAAACAAGAATGACCCACAAATGAGATATTTTTCCCATAATTCTTTTTATGTGAGTGCAACAAGGGGGGAAAAAAGGTACAACTGTGCAAAACACGAACGTCAGCACACACGCTGTTCAGCGACACACACACACACACACACACATACACTCCTCACCAGCTGAGGTGGTCACACTGCGTGTGTGTGAAATTCAGGGTCAGCGCAGACAGCCAGTCCCGAGGCCTCGCATGCCACACACACACACACACACATACCTTAGAAATGTTTTTGAACTAAATCAGATTTTTTTTCAAATATATCATAACAGGTGCATTTAGTTGTTACCTCAAGGGGTTGAGAAAAAAACTAAACAGCCTGTCATTCTAATTTAGACGCTCTTCGTTAAGAGTGGATTGTTATCTCCTTCTGTGGTAGACTGCCATCTCCCTCCTGTAAGTGTTATCACCAGTGACGGCGTTGCCTCTAGTTTAGAGTTCCAGGACAGGGCAGGGCAGGGCCGGGCAGGGCGCTTCGCCCTTTCTGACTGAAGGTCACCTCAGTAAGCCTGACCGTGCGAGTATGCCGAATAAATTCATCTTACCAGGAGTACACATTGGATCGGCACACACACACACACACACACACACACACACACACACACACACACAGGAGTCTGATAGATGCTAAAGCACTAGTCTGCTCAAAGATTCGCTGTACTCTTTGACCAGATGCCCTTATCATACGAGAGGACGATTTAGTCCCACCTGCCGAAATACACTAAGCACGTGCCAATGAAAACAAAATAATAATTTCAATTTGAGTCAACAAATAAAGATGACAGTCATAAACACATACACACAAACGAGATGTGTGGTCTGAGATGGGAGGATAGCTTAAGACTCACACACACACACACACACACACACCTCACACAGAGGGACTGGCTTTGTCTGCGCTGATCTGTACGGCTGACGAGAATCTTTCACTCATTTACCTTTTTTTCTTTCGTTTTTTACTTTCTTTCCAGTTATATATCTCTCTCTCTCTGTAGAACACATTCACACAGAGACCTAACTTCAGTGCATTTAGACCACAGCCCAGCAGAGTAGCACTCTACACCCCTAGATTCTCACTAGGGAATAGAGAAACACAACCAAAATAATAATTAAAAAAAAAAACAATAAAATAAACTACTTAGGACAACATAATCCGATTAAATTACACGTGTGAAATCAAAAATAAAATAAAAAATAAAACAAACAAAAAAACATGAGATAAATTAAATTCATGCAATTTCCACAGCATTAATAATATGATTTGACAAAATCAAAACGAATGGCGGCAGTGAGCAGTTAAGCTCTGCTCACTTACAGTGTATAGCAAATACAGCAATTCACATTAGATTTTTTTTGTCTATTTTTTTGTCTTTTTTTTCTTAAATATACAGGTCAGACTTCATGCAACAACAGATCCCGGTTTCTGAAAGAATTTCTTTAAAACACAACAGACAGTGTTCTGCGTGTATATGTGTGTGTGTGTGTGTGTGTGTGTGTGAGAGAGAGAGATTGTGTGTGTGTTTACTCATTCCCCATAAAACTGGTGTGTGTTCAACAAGGAGGCTTTAAGGACTGCAGCGAAAGAAAGGGGTGGGGGACATTACACAGAATTGTTACTCGTGAAAAGATAGTCCTCTGTTTGCTTAGAAAAATGCTTTCGTTGATATGAAAAAAAGGAAACTGTACATTGCATGAGTGCCACATTATCCGCCATCAGTCAAGTACACACCCCCTCAAACCCCCCCACTAAAGAAATGCACAAGAGCGTAAGGAACTTAAGCCGCTAGTTCCCCGTGTTTTAATTTCTTCAACACACACACACACACACACACACGCACACACACAAACACGCCGTCAAGCAATCACATACGCAACCAGATCAGAGATTTTGCAAATGTAAGTTTGGTAGTGCACTAAAAGATCAACCCACCCTTCCGTTGCTGAGCAAACGTGTCTACAGGTATACTCCCCATCAGCACGATACCCGTTTAGTGTGTGTGAGATCTGAGCTGGTCACCGCGTTCAGTGTGTCACCTGAAAAATCTTCATGAAAATGGTTCACTACGGCCGATGACCCTTTCCAGAGTGTACGGAATAATTTTTTTTGTAGTTTTCTGTGTATTTACACACTTCGGAGAGTTACAAACAGAAGGAGTGTATATCAACATATACCAGGCAACTGGCTGTGTGTTTTGTACAAAACGAGAAAAAAAAAAAGAAATAATAATAATCAGTAGTAACATTTCATGTGTTATTAAAGTGCAATTCAACAAGAGTTTTGCAATAAACACAAAAGAAATATGACTGATTCAGATACCACCATCCCCTACCGACCCCCCCACCCCACCCCAGCGCCCCCCATCCCCTAGACTTCTGCATCCCCTTGCCTTTCTTCACAACGAAATGCCATTTTCAAAATGTTTTAGCTTTATAACTTAGAAAGCAGTTCTGTTCATTTCTGTTTTTAAACACACACGCGTCTGTATGTGTGTGTGTGTGTGCGTGAGCCTGTCTGTGTCTGTGTCTGTGTGTGTGTATGTGTGTGTGTGTGTGTTTTTTTGTTTTAGCTGTCCTCATTTCCACAGTTCCTGAGAACTGTCTTCCATGGCCCAGTCCCTGACGTTGGGCAGGTTGAGTGCCTCGCTCTTGACTGAGAGCGAGTTGACGAGTTCGCAGTGGAACTTGCGGATGTGGCGGTAGAGGTCCCCGGACTGCGTGAAGCGCCGCTCGCACCACTTGCAGGCGTGCGGCTTCTCGCGCGTGTGCACCACGGCGTGGCGGCTCAGGTTGTGCGAGTACTGGAAGCTCTTGCCGCAGGTGGTGCAGGTGAAGGGCTTCTCGCCGGAGTGCGTGCGCTCGTGCCGCTTCAGCGTGTACATGCAGGAGAAGGTCTTGCCGCAGATGGAGCAGGTGGGCACGTTGACGTCGCCGCCGGCCGGCTTGGCGCGCACGCCCTCCTGCTCGCGGAAGTGCGTGCTGAGGTGGATCTGCAGGATGTGCGGGCTGGGGAAGACCTTGTTGCAGAGCGGGCACATGAAGATCTGGGGGTGCGGGCCGCCCAGCATGTTGGACACGTACGGGAGGAGGGCGTCGGCCGCCTGGGCGCGCTCTGCCGCGTCGCCCCCGCTGCCGCCCAGCATGTCCTCGTCGTCGCCGGGCTTCTCGTCGCGGTCCAGGTCGCCGGGCAGGGCGGCCTCGCGCAACGCCGACAGGTGCGCCTCCAGGCCGAAGCGCCGCTGGGCCACCGACAGGACCCCGCCCACCGCGCCGTGATTGGGGTTGCCGTTGGCGCCCGGCGGGAGCAGGAGCGTGGGCGGCGACGTCCTCTCCTTGCCCACCGCCTCGCCGTAGTCGCCCGTCGTCATGTCCTCGTCGTCCGAGCCCGTGTCCTTCTCCAGCTTGACCTGCACCAGGCCGCCCTGCACCAGGCTGTCCGGCGTGCCCGCCCCCACCCCGACCCCGCACAGGAAGGGCAGCGTGGACACAGCCTCGCCTGGCCCTCCGCCCAGCCCCGACTTCACCGACAGGTCCAGCACGCAGTCCGCGTCCGACGACACCCTCCTGGAAGCGGCTGACCTCCTGGAGAGAGAGCCCGTGGAGCTGCTGGGGCTCCCCGCCGGAGACTTCCTGCTGTCGGGTCCCGCGGTCACCCCAACGCCCTCCCCCTCTCCGGGGCTGCTGGCGGCCGCGGGGGTCCCCCGCCCGGTCCATCACCGCCGACGACGACGTCAGCCGCATCCACATGCTGCCGGGCTCCTGCAGGCCGTTGCGCTGCTTGACGGCGGTGGTGACGTGGTCGGCCTCGTCCTCGTCGCTGGCCAGCAGGTCGGCGGTGGCCGGCCGGCCCGTACTGCCGCCCTCCGAGAAGCTCTCGGCCTTGTCCGAGCAGCTGGACGCCGCGTCGTCCTCGCGCTTGGTGCTGTCCGCCTCGGCCGTGGCCTTCTGCTTCAGACGCTTCTTGCACACCTTGACGATGTCGTACATGTGCAGGTAGCTGGCGGCGGCCAGCACGTCTTCGGCGGGTAGCGTCTTGAAGTGCAGCTTGCCCTCGTACATGAACTCCAGCAGCAGCGCGAAGGCCGGCGCCGTCACGATGTCGCTGTTCAGGTGCACCACGTCGTGCTTGTCCAGCTGGTCCTTGTAGAAGAGGTGGAAGTACATGCTGCAGGAGGCCAGCACGGCCCGGTGCGCCCGGAACTGGGCCTCGCCCACCAGCACGGTGGAGTCGCACAGGAAGCCCTGGTGCCGCTGCTCCCTCAGACACTGGAGGAGATGCTTGCTGTGGTCAGGAAACTCCATGCTGTCCTCATAACCTGCCCGATACACACACACACACACACACACACGCACAGAAACAAGCATGTTAGAGGGGTCTGAGACAAAATCGGTTAACAAAAAAATCTCTCTTCAACAGGTTTGAGACAAAATCTGCATCTTAATTTCCCCTGGTGGCATAATTCAATTTGACTCAACTTGAAAAATGCATGTGGGTTGATCGAAACATTGCTTTTCTTTTAGTAATTAAGAAATATATATATATATTTTGAGTCATTTCGCAATAATACGCAGATGTCTTCAGGCGTCTTTTTCACGCCAGCGGGGTCTGGCGAGAGAGAGTGACAAGAAACCTGACGAAGGTGACAGACTACAGGAGACCAGTCACAGACTCGTAGGTAGCGGTAGAGGCAGAACGAGAAGACTTCTCATGGTGAAAAAAAAGGACAAGAGGGAAGACAGTTTATTGTGAGAGAGCAGAGGAGTTGGGAGAGAATCGGTGTGTGGGAGAGAGGCAGCTCTTGTGTGTGTAGAGAAGAGACTAGCAG
The DNA here is from genome assembly GCA_027475355.1 of Coilia nasus. Taxonomy (NCBI): domain Eukaryota; kingdom Metazoa; phylum Chordata; class Actinopteri; order Clupeiformes; family Engraulidae; genus Coilia; species Coilia nasus. Next base: position 13,369,663 of record CM050204.1, on the reverse strand, counting down.
GAATAAATACATGTGCTATTAACTTCCAGCTTTTCAATTCTCCTAGAGACACACACACACACACACACACACACACCCTCTCTTCTTTTACTGTATCCCATCATCCCCTTTTTTTGCTTTTTTATTCATCAACTCCTCTTTCACTTCTCATCCTCTGCTCCTCATCCCTGCTCCTCAACTCTGTGACTGGCTGACTGCACGGCAGCAATCCATCCTCAATGTGGATGCAAAATTGTGTAAAAAAAAAACAAAAAACACATATTTTCACAGATGCTTTTTAGCACTGACACATTTCAGTATTAACTGCGACTTATGCATGCAATTTTGTGGGTGTTTTTTTTATTTTTGAGGAAAAGAGAGAAAACATAAAAATGTGAAATTAAAAAAAGGAAAAATTACCATAACATTTATTCGGTTCATTACCAAAGACCTGCATATGCATGTGCATGCGTGTGTGTGTGTGTGTGTGTGTCCTCGTGCGTGTGTCTGTGTGTACGCGGGTTTTATATTCCTCCAACCTTACAGATGTCTATGTATATATTATTCTACCAGTACCCACACACACACACTCACACACACACACACACAAGCTCTTTCCTCGCGTTGGTTATTTTTACCAGTGGTGTCTTAGGCGTGGGACGGCGCGGTGCGGTATTGCACGGCACGGCGTTTAGGTAACAGGCTTTCAGGCACACCAGCAGCCCACGCGACGCGTAGCCTACGTGGTTGTCCTGAAGCTACAGCTCGCGCCACACAGATTAACTAAGACGGCCGGCCGGGTCGCCCTGCACTTTAAGGTGAGCTCTCCTCGTCTCCACCGCCCCGACAAAACATCATCGTACTCCCACAACACCTTCCAGCATATACATACTCCTGGGACATTTTTTTTTTTTAACGTTTACCACACAAATGTCACCACCACAAATTCTACTGGCAAATTCTGACAACAAATTCCACCGGCAAATTTCAACAAAAAATCCAAAAAAGTAAATTCCAACGCTGAGGTTGAATATTTTATTTGTTTTACTGTTTATTGTTTCTCTTCTTATTTATGTAATTAATGTGTTGTTTTTTGCGTAATTCGTTTAGAGAGAAATAAACCTTATCCACCTGTTACATGGGAGCAAGCCGGTCTGTGAGGATAAAAAGCACCCGGCCAGTATTTACTACTGCACCCAAATGAACTCTTTTCAATCTCCCCTTTTCAATAAAACTGCGAGACAAACCCGCCTCTACAATCCACTCCCCTGCCCCCCAAACACACACACACACACACGCGCGCACGCACACACACACACGCACACACACCACCCCCAGCTCCACCACAGTTTAGATTTTCCTTAATGAGGGGGTTTACGGGGGGTAAAGGGGGTGTCCAGCAACCACTACCCCCCCTCAACACACACACACACACACACACACAACCCCATCCCTTGTCTCTGTTCCCCTCATGTCTGCCCCCCACCCCCCCTTCCAGCCAGCTACTCCACTCAAGTCTCTCCAGAAACTCAACATCCACCCCCTTCCCCCCATACACACATACACACACACACACACACACACACATCCAACCCTGTTTTACCCCTTCCACCCCCCCCCCCCCCCCCCCCCGAGCTTCAAAACGGACACACAGTCCTCACACGCCACCACCAGTGTCCCCTGCACCAACACAACCACAAGCGCCATCCTCACCACCACCACAGCAGATTTACTATACAATCACTTTAAGTGCCCTGTAGTCTACATCAATCCTAATCCTTAAGATGGCTAAAAATAAGGCAGCCGGCCGTTCTGCGCGCAAGGTAGCTGCGATCAAATTAGGAGCCTGCCCGCCCGCCTGCCTGCTCCAAAGGAGAGGAGAGGAGAGGAGAAGAGAGGAGAGGAGAGGAGAGGGGAGGGCCGGAGAAGGAAGCTTACAAACATCTGATCCAGCTGACTAGGGCCATATGGCAGCTGCTGCCCAGATAAAGAGATTAAGACTAGGAGGAGTGCGATTACAGCTGTCTAGCCAATTCAGGCAGCTCAAATCTGCAAGTTCTAAATTAGTCGCCAACGGGAAGGAAAACGGCGCACAGGGAGAAAAAAAAAGACGGACAAGTGTCTCAGAATCTCACACACACACACACGCCTCTCGACATTTTCTTTTTTTGTTTCATTTTGTTTTTACTTGTTCTTTTTTTCTTTACACAGTTGATCAAAACATTCTGGGGTTTTTCCCTAACTATTTACAAGGCACTTGTAGAATGGACAGAATGCTTTGTAAATGCCCTTCATATACACGTTACACAAAATGTCACAATAATCCTGCTTACTGTGATCAATTTCAAAATATATTCTGAAACAAATCAACATAAGTGTTTAGTTAAAAAAAGTAAATTATGTTTTTCTTCATCAAGAATGCTGAATACCATAAAATATTTAAAGAGCATCTTACAGGTATAGTCCAAAATAACCCAAACACAAGAACATGTTAAGTCCACATACAAAACACCCTCCGAACTCCATCCATTTCATCCAGAACGCTAACTGTCTAACTGCCGCGCACACCACAAACCACAACAAAACAAAAACAAAACAAAAAACTAGACAAAAAGCCATTTCTCAAAAGCTCTCCAGGACGCCTTCTTGTCCTGTCCTGTCCCCCTCCAAAACCCAGTTACTCACCACCGCCACCAGCCGTGAAGCTCCCCACAAACAACTGCTCCTCAGCCCAGGCAGCCTGGTCCCAGCGCTGTCCCTATCCACACGCACTCCCACTCCCACGCCAGCCACACAAGAGCCCCAGCTCCAGAGTCGCTCTCTCTGGATCACGGAGCAGAGCTCCTCTCTCCTCTCTACTCTCTCCTCTAGCTCCTGCCCCCTGACAACTCCCCCCCCCCACTCACAACTCTGCTCACCGCTAACAAACAAGCCCCTGTAGTCACGGAGCTCATCGTAAAACAGCCACACACACAACACACACACATGCATACATACATACATACATACACACACACACAGCCTACCTGCAGTATACATGAACTCGCCTCAGTCCAGTGTGATAGTGAAGTAAGGCTGTAAGCAACTCCTTTGCAATGAGAGAGTGAGAGGAGAGAGGGAGTGATAGAGAAAGAGAGAGAGGGAGGGAGAGAGAGAGAAAGACAGAGAGAGATCAGGAGGAGGAGGAGAGAGACGGGAGAAAAAAAACTCAAACTGTGAGAGACAGATGCAAAGTGGAGGAGATGTTGGAGAGGAATGAGATGGCTCCTCCTGCACACAGCTCTACACACACACACACACACACACACACACAGTCTGTGCGTTAGAATAAAAGACTAGGGGGGGTTGTGGAGGGAGGGAGGGAGGGGGGGGGGATGGCAGTCTGTCAGCTGCTCTGACATCATGTTCAGATGGAAATGCTACCTCCAGCTGTGCACCTCTTAGTGCCATATGCTGCTTCTCTACACTCTTGCCACCAGCCTCTCCTCTATACAACTTTGTTTCTCTTTCTCCCCCTTTAAAAAAGACGAAAAAACAGGGGTGGAGAGAGAGAGAGAGAGAGAGAGAGTGAGGGGGAGAGATGGAGGGAAAAAAAGTAAGAGGGAGGGAGAAATGTAGTGAGGTGCTTCTCCTGTGTAAAACTGGCCAACTCCCCCATCACACACACACACACTCACACAGGCACGCGTGCAAGCACACACACTCTGTCCTCTAATCTCGCAGCAATTGAGAACTTTGGAAAATAGGTCTGTGAAAACCGACACTTTTTTTAACCTAGTTTCCTGTACAGAGAATTTAAATACCCTCAAGTTTTTTTCCCTCTCTCTCTCTACCTTCCACTCTCTACATCTCCCTCTCTCAGCCACTCTATCCCCCTCTCCTTAACCATAAACAAAGACCAACACAGCACATTTGCAACTGACAGATCCACGCAGCTGATATTGTTTTCGACTTCTTTCTGGTTCAGTGACTGCACCATTACCGTCATTCATTTTACCAAGTCACTTGGACAACTGACAGAGATGGAGACAAATTAAGTAAACTGCAATGTGTACCAAACAAAACAATAGCGTCAGTAGCCTACTACTTCAGCAAGCTCACTTCGACTTGGTTTCACTTGTGGGGGAAAAGTCCTAAATACATTTTCATCTAAAATGTGAATGACCCTGCGCATGTTTTTTTTTTTTTTTTTTTTTTAACTTTGATTAGCCCTACTTTTAAAATAAAAACAAAAATTAAATCATGAAACAACACAGCAAATAAATAAATAATTCGGTAGATTTTCACACGTGTTTGAACTAGCGTACAAACAGGTCCCTGACATTAAGTTGGGCTTCCTACGGCTGTGTTAGAAGATTGGACAACGGGCTATAAGGAGCAGAAGTAGATACAGTGGGCAAGTAATTTCATCACTTTACACAGTAGCTTTAAAGGCATGTTGATACATTCTGAATTTGTCTCGTGTAAAAGTAACACATTAGTTAAAACCAATCAATCATTCATCTGTTGATGGCGGTTGGAGTGGCGTTATGCACACAAAATAAACTCCTGCCATCGGATAAAGCTTTACGGTCCCAGGCTATTCTGCTCTTTAGTAAATGTCTACTAATTAGCTTTTTAATAGGTTTTCAGCCGCGTACCGTAGCCTATACTTGCTTACAACCAAGATGATCGTTTTGACAGATGTAGACGACATCAGTGTAATTATTTCAGTTCAGATTGCTACGTGCGTCTATCTAAATCTGTACAGATATGCAAAATAAACTTATTTGCCAACAAAATATTCTACTGAGCTGGAAACACACGGCGGCAAGATAATAGGTGGCTAATGTTACTTCTGTAAAACTTCAACCGATTGAGTCTCTCTGCTGATTTGTGTCGTTAGAAAGCTGTATCTCCAGCACTCTTTCGGGGAAAACGCGCAAGAAGCTGATCCGAGACTACGAGATGGACATGGTCGTCAGAAATACACAACCAACATTCACAAGACACACGGCAACCTCCGCACACACTGACCACTCTCAGTCGGGAAAAGCTAGCGCACGGCTAACAAAATAAAAGTAACCACTGAACCTGTCGTATTACAATTCTTGCGGCAGGCCCAGATGCTTCGCCTAAACACACTACACCTCGATCTCCGATGAGCTAACATAGCAACTATTTCATGTGCAAAGACAACAGTCGCTCGAAAAGGATCGTTACTTTTCTTCCCCCCTTACAAGCCAGGCTTGCCTTCTTTCATCTGCCCCAGCAGGCAACGATATTAAAGGTACTTACAGACAGGGAGATCCGATATGTTCCTGTTTCCTCCTTCAGACCCTCCTCGGTTGAAAAATAACTAGATTGACTTTCAACAGCTTTCCATAACAACCTGCAGTGGCAGGAAAGACGGGGCAAGCGAGCGGAGACCGAAGAGCTGCGGCAGCCAGATGTTTCCGAGCTGTTGCTACTCAACTCTCCTGCTAAAAGGAAGCGTCTGACTGGCAGCGCAAAAGCCAATGGTAGTGACGATAAGAAAGGCGAAGGCAAATTGGAAGCAACCTCTGAGGGGGGAAAAGGGAGGGATGTCTCTTCTCGGCGTAGGTTGACACCAGGCAACAGTGAGAAGGCAGAAAAAAGGCCAAGCGAACTGGTTCCTCGAACAGACTGGCGCAGAGCACGGAGCAAGAGAGAATGAGGGAGACAGCGCAATGTTACGTGGGTACTGTAGTCATTAGGGTCGGCCAACGGCGAAGAAGAACAGGTGCATTATTCCACTTCCCACTCCGCTCCTCAGACTTGCTTAGCCTACCCGAAGTGAGAGAGACAAACTGCCCCTGTAACCTCGCCTACCCAGGACACCTGGAGGAATAATTTAGAAGACAGGACGGGGGCGCGATTTTCGACAATATGGATCATAAAGTTAAAATTTTGTAAATAAGCTAATTAAGGCTAATCAGTAAATGTGATTGTGGCTGTTCAAATTGAAGTAGAAATTAATATGATAACCAGCTCGAATTTATTAAAATGAAAATACATTTTTCATAACAAAACCGCAAATTAAGCTTATGCGCTCATCTATGAATGTCACTGCAATTTCATTTGAGGCGCGTTGTTGTCCCTGGCATCAGTCTGCTTATTTGTCGATAGCTGCATTTATCACATAAGATGACAGAAGATCATTATTAGGTAACTGCGGGTATGTGTTCACACACAGTTTTGTGGGTTACATTGTTAATATGTCGCGTGTTGGTCAGTGCACGCAAGTTGCATAAATTAACAGTTTACACAACCTGAAAGAATTGTGATGTGTTCATTAAAAGATGACTGAATTGAAAGCTGAGTTTAATTAACCAGCCACAAATAAAAATATAACTAGGCTCACAACTTGTTGAGGCCTATTTTTCTTTCTTTTTTTAATCGTTTGACATAGGTATTGGGATTGTGGTCCGAGTTCATAGCCTTGTTCTTGTCAGGCAAGCTATTGTAATTATAGGACATTTGGCTTACCTTGGCTATTTATTATTTCAGACAAAATTGTGTGGCGGGAAAAAAATAAACAAGCCAAAAATACGCACCGTGATATTTGTCAGCCAGTAAAATTGTGGACTGCCTGCCTGATTGCTTGGCCCTGATGTGAAGGCCAGAGCCTGTCGGGGTGACATTGCACCTACAGATGCGCTGTTCAGCTCGCTAAGTTGGGAATTCAGGGACACGATCACGTGTTGCTGGTTGGCCAGAGAAGCATAGGCGACTGCCTACCCGCCCAGAACATTTACGCTCCCACATTCTCAATTCGTCCCAGTAAACTAATTGGCGTTACTAATACATATGACAACAAACTGCGGGCTTACTGATTCGGGAATCTTAACTGAATGGCATTATAATTTAATGCGAAGAACGGCCTCATTACAGCAATGTGGCAAACGAGGGGGCTTCCAATTAGCCTGTTGTTTATGAAGCATTCCAGTATTATTTTCGGTGGGACTCGGTAGTGAGTGTCAACGCCACTAGGGTATATTCGTGTAGAGTTTTTTTTTAAAGTGACCCTCATCACCCACCCGCTGCAGTGTTTTATAGTTTATTTCGTTTGTGGGTATTAAAATCAAATTTACCTAATTCTTTGCGCGAATTTGAATTTTATGAACCGATTGTTTAATGACAATAACTAACCACTTTATGTGGTAACCTAAAGGCCACTGTGCGCCAAGTGAGTTCTTTCTTTTTACACGCCTGTACACCTAGCCACCCGTGGTGTCCTTGCGTTTGCGTGATGGTTTGTGTGTGTGCGCGCACACGCACGTCTGTTCTGATGTTTTTGATTAGCATAACCCTTTTTAGATACCTTGCCGCCTCTGTACCACAACTGCCGGTCCGGTTTTGATTTGGAGATGACAGTCAGTTGAGTGCGGCTGTGCCGTCAGCACAGCCTGCCTGATGCTTGAAATGATATTTACTGCAATTCTCTCCATCTGTTCGGGCCCCAGTCAAAGCTGGGTAGGCCTGCTTCAGCTGTCACTTTAAGTCGCCTTTTGCAAAAGTGAAGGACTTTCAGAGGTCATTCTTTCTTCACACACATTAAGGGAGATCTCACAATGTTACCACAGTTATATCTTGTAAAACGAATTGCCTATGCTATAGGCTACTAGGTTATTCGAGTAGCCTACTTCATATAGGCTTTAATAGTTTTTTACAACGACACATGCAAACAGACTCGTCACATTTTTTTTTTTGCTTTATTTTCAAGAATTTCTTGATGCCTCTGGGTTTTGAAATAATCCAGTAAGCAGATCATCGCCTATTTACACGATCCAGTTACAGCGTGATTGAGAACGAAGTCGTTATACCTTTTAAACTTAAAGTTTGAAGGCTACATTTAATTTTGGCCTTGGCAGAGGAAACCAAATCATTTAAGGACATCTTTCTGACGTCCCCTGCATTTCCTACGAGTTGTCTTGAACAGACGATGTTTGCTATCAGTGAGCCAGCCAGGACACCTTGAAGAGAAAAAATAAAACATCGCAATTTAAAAACTGGAATTGGCAACTTTTCTTCTATCACATCCAGGGCTGCACATTGCAATGTAATGGACTACCTTGTTTCAGAGAGCGCGGAGCATAGTGGATTCGCACGGTGGGAAACCCTGGCGTGGCCTTCCACATTCCTTCCTCTTGATGTCACTGTGGAATCCATGTTCGCACGAGGCGAGGCCCCGCACTGCAAGCTGACGAAGGAAACTGCCCATTGAAATCAACGCGCCTTTCCCTCCCCCGCGCCAGTTTCCAGTAGCCCAAAGTTTCCAGGCGTTTGAGATCGTACGTGAGCCAGGGGAAATGACACGCTGCTCTGTAGAGATTAGAGCAAAGGTCTGTCGCTATTCAGAATAACATTACAACCAGTAACAGTGTAAACGCTAAATAATATTCATTTACATTGTGCTTAGCAGTAATTAACCTAATCAAATGTTAGTTGTGGGGCATTATTAAATGGACTTATTTAACATAAACAAATACATTTTGTGAAAAATAAAGCAAGTAGAAAAAGTCTTTAAGGTATGGAGGCAGTGATGGATCAAAGTTGTAAGAGTGCAAGTTTATGTAGGCTATGTGTTGGGGAGGAACAGAGGATAAAATGTGCAAATTATATGTGTGTGATAATAATAATAATAATAATAATAATAATAATAATAATAATAATAATAATGAAGTTTAATTTATATAATGCCTTTCCTAAACTTGAGGTCTCTACAAGGAAAGGAAGACAAGCAAATAAATAAATAAAAAACAACAATACAAACAAACAGTAAAATACAAGCAAGCAGTAAGGATTGATTATTACAGTTACAGTGGTGGAGAGGTGGGGGGTTGAGTTTTTTTTTTCCTTCTTCCCAAGAGATCTGTCAGATCGCCACCTAAAAGGTTATCACTTTGAACCCTTACAGCAGCCATTCAACAGTTCAACAGTCTTTCAACGCTGAGGGCCCCTGATACCTCTGTATGTGAACTTGGTAGACTGCCATAGCATTTGTAATACAACGGCCCTTTTTGCTTAAGGCCACAGAACAGTCAGGAGTGGATCTTGGAGACTTAGAGATCAAGGTAGATATCCCAAAATTGTGTCTGTGTTACTTAGATATTGAGAGAGAGAGAGAGAGAGAGAGAGAGAGAGAGAGATGATGAAGATGGTGGTCATGATGATGATTGTGATGATGCTGCGGCTGCTGCTGCTGCTGGTGCTGATGATGATGATACTTTTCTCCGTTCTTGGTCGCCATTTTCTAGAAATGCTTTACAGAGAGGGGAATGCTAGCCTGGTAAACCCGCCCCTTGTACTTCATTTCATTTTGTACAGAGGGTCTGGACCGGAATCTCTTGAGGGTCATTTAGTCGGCCCCAGCAGGGCCGATCCAATCAGCGAACAGAGGGCGTGTTCGTTAGCCATGACGTTGACCTTGTGTGCTACATTTGAATTGTAGTGTGTAGGTAGGCTAATTGCATACGTGACGACCAGGCGTTAGCAATTGGGTAAAGGCAGAGGCTTGTTTTAAACTTCAGCAGAGTCTACACCTCTAGGAACAAATCGTTTCTGACGGTGTCTGTACCAGACCCTCTGTACAAAATGAAATGAAGTACGAGGGGCTGGTTTACCAGGCTAGGGGAATGCACCCCTGGTCTCCTGGTGTGCTCTGCCTGGTGCCTCTGCACGGTCGGCTGGACCCTCCCCTCTCTCTCCTCCACTGCGTTCTGGAGCTCTACTAATCTCATCAAAGGGGGTTGTGTGGGTCCACATCTGTCTAATCCGCCACCATGGCAAAGCACCACCCAGAAGACAGCTGAATGTGGACGGGACCTGATGTGGCCTAATGTGGTGGGGCGTGGGCCAGCTGTGGGCCAACTTTGGACCCAGTCCAGCCTGGAGGATGCTTCTGTCTGGGCATCAGTGAAATATTGCATCCCAGCTCTGCTTATTAGCCTAATTATAGGAGGCCAACCACTGGCTGGTAACTGGAGCATACCTTACATAGAGAGGATGCCACCCTCTTTTCTTTCTTTCTTTCTTTCTTTCTTTCTTTCTTTCTTTCTTTCTTTCTTTCTTTCTTTCTTTCTTTCTTTCTTTCTTTCTTTCTTTCTTTCTTTCTTTCTTTTCACTCAGTGCTACTCCCGACTCTCCTCCTCTGTTTTCTGAGGGATTTAGCACAGACTTACTTACAAATGGTCCTCTCTGTAAAGTTTGGTGACTACTCAGCTGAGTGGCAGGTGCCAGGAACGCTTCTCAGTGGAGTTCTTGAGAGAAGTTTTAAGGGTTGTATACATATGTATATATAGTGCTTTCATGGGTTTTAAATCCATGCCTTTTCTCTCTGCTGTCTTCCAGACACCATTTTCACAATGGGGGGTATATGCAGCCAACTGAAAAAGTACTTTATTGACAACTATCCATTGACCCTGTGGAGGTCTTCCTATGTAAAAAAAAAAAAAAGCAGGAAGTTCGAGTTCTTCACCCAGTTTCCAGGAGTCGTTCTGATGACGGCGGCCATCTTGTTTATCTGGAGTGTTGCCTTACTTCCCCCCCCCCCCCAGGGACGAGGCGACAGCACGGCGCTCAGTGCACCAGGCAGCGCCGCAATTATTACAGCTCATAACAATTAGCATTTAATTAAGCAGCCAGCCATATGGAGGGGATCTGACTTTACGCCACAAATACAAGGCCATGAATTAAGGTTAACAGTCAGTAATGAACGATATCGCCACTACGTGACACTCATGTCAGGGGGGGGGGGGGGGGGGGGGTCGAAACATTGTGAAGGCAGTCCAACAGCAGTTAGGGCTATTCTGGGCATTGTAAGCAAGCACAAGGGGTGATGACCCCTACACAGAGAAATGTAAGGACTCAGTTTTTGTAAACACTCAGCTTGTGGTTGAAAGTAAACTTTTTTTGTTAATGTCTCAAGTCAGGTCACTGTAAGAGAGGCATCTGGAGACCTGGTTCAGAAGAGCTATTAGTGAAACAAGGACTTTTGTATCTGTTGTGTCCATGGTCTGAAAAACCTTAAGAAACACTGCTTAGATAATACATAATTCTTCCCACACCTGTGTGTGTCTTAGTACGACTAAGTCCACTGTGTTGTGTGATGTTCTTTATTATGCCGTCCAAATAGTTTTAGTGTAACCTCAAACCTTAAAGCCAGAAGACGAATGTTAAATAATATTAATTGCTATTATGAATTATATTTATGTCACCTGGCCTGAGTAGTTAAATTCAAAATGTCCAGAAATATCAGAGCTAGCTCTGACCACCAAACATTTCTTAACAAGCAAATTGACCTCTGTAATGGGCAGCTCAGTAACAGTAGTAACTGTACTTACAAAAACAAAACAGATGCACTCAAATGCATTCCTTAGTGCTATTTCTATTTTTCACAACATACCTAAATGATCCGGGTTTGACTCCTGTGTTTCCCACTAAAGCCAGGTGGAGAACTGCCAACGCTGTAAACTAAAATGGATTATGACAGCTGTAAAAATGCTTTTAAATGATTTTAAAAAATGACATGAAATAAATATGGTACTGCAAAAATTTAATTTCACCTAGAAAAATGGCTTTTGTTTAACATATTGCCCCAAACAAAGTGCCTATTAAAATATTGTTTGCCTGACTATGTGCAAGATGAATAACATCTTGGGCTGATTTGAAGTGTGACTCTTACTTTAGGAATCAGCGATGGCCGTAGATGGGAAAACAGCAGCTCAACACGCAGCAAAAGGCCAAACAGTTCCGTCAACACACCAATAGCATCCTTCACAAGGAAAATTGAAAAAGAAAAAAAAAACAACAGATAACAAAGATGAGAAAAAGGGGGCTACATCAGAAAACAGAAAAACAAAGGCCTTGTGTCCCAGATGGTGTGCTAGCCCCTGCCATAGACTCTCCCTGACAGAGTGAGAGAGAGAGAGATAGAGAGAGCGAGAAAGAGAGAGAGCGTCTAACAACCCACCAACCCATTTCATTTGAGCCGCAAGACGGAGAGTTCACTTGTTTGAGTATGATGGATACTGCTGTCAGCATCTCCCTTAGGATGATGAATGGCAACATTCCACAGCAGGGGGGCAGAGAAGGAGAGGAGAGGCTGAGCGCTGATACTTGAGAGAGAGAAAGAGAGAGAAAGAGAGAGAGAGAGAGAGAGAGAGAGAGGGATGTTGCCAGCTTCTGTTTTTGCGCCAGCAATATATACCACCACACCACCACCACTACGGCTCATCGTGCAGAGGGGGGTCAGAGGTCGTTTCCATGGGACTAAGAAACTGCAGTGATCGGTAGAAGCTGTGAGGTTAAGGGCCAGGAGAGTCAGCAGGTAGTTGGGTTGAGTGAGACGGTGAGTGCAGGGAGCTCCTAGTGGCAGTGAGTATTCAGAGCTGGGGAAATCTGTTCAGTCGACTGGATAATTCTTGGACTGGGTTGGAGATTTGGAGGTGGGTGGGGGTGGTGGAGGGGGATGGTGGTGAGTAAAAGGTGGTGTGTGTGCGTGTGTGTATGTGTGTGCGTGATTAAAACGAGCTAAAAAACCAATCACACACACACACACACACACACACACACACACACACAGGACCTGAATAATTCATGAGTGATCCTGTTCAGAGTTGGATCGTGCGATTGGGCCCCAGAACAGCTGCGATCTCCCTCTGTGTGCGTTTTTTTTCTTCTTCTTCTTCTTCTTTTTCTCGTTCTTCTTCTTCTTTTTTTGAATCCTCTTGAGGTACAGCATCTGTTGGTGAGGGGAGGGGTTGGGGGGGGTGACCCTCTGGGGGCCAGGCATCATGGGATAGCGCTGTGTGTTTAACTTGTTCCTCCCCAGATGGCAGGATCACGTTTTGGGAGGACACAACACAGCTTTGTTTTTGATTCTTAGTGTGTTTCTACACCTGCCACTCAAGGAGCTCAGGGTGTGTGTGTGTGTGTGTGTGTGTGTGTGTGTGTGTGTGTGTGTGTGTGTGTGTGTGTGTGTCTGTGTAAGGACAGTGGTAACTGGGTGAACACTCACCGTGGCTACCATTAAGTAGGACTTTGTGTTTAGTCGCAGGTGATATTGAAGACAAACACTCCACAAATTCTCTATAACTCTGACTTCATTAATCATTTCATCTGGTGTTGGGATCAAGCAGACATTAAAATAAACAGCTGTTGTCTGCATTAGACATCTGGATGGCGAGTTAAAAGGAAGCTTCTAGCAGTTTGCGAGCTGCAGTTTAAGTTTATTGTGCCATACTGGAGCAGCTTTGTTTTAATTGCATTTCAGAGACTGCAGTCATGATGTATGCTCATTAACAAATGTATGTGTGTAGTACTTACTCTAACCCTTAGCCTACACCGCACACTTAACGCAAGCACAAGTGGTTAGCCTGACAAGCCAGCCCACATCAAATTGTGTGGTCTGGCCACAATGGATAGGCCAGGTGTAATCCAAGGGGCGGCATCAACGGTTGTTTTTCAAACTGTCTCTGCAGGCAATAGAATAGCGCTATGACCAATTACAGCAACAAACTTGTTTACCATAGCACTATACCAGTGCACTGCCTTAGCCATTGCATCATCGTGTTAAGCCCTCCCAGCAACTCTACAAGGATAGACTGATGTGATTGGTGTGGCCAGATTTGGGAGAAAAGCTACTGAGCTTCAGTGGGTCATGGGCAGACTGTACCCAGGATAGAAATTTCAATTGCTACCGCTAGGGTACGTCTAGATACCTATGCTAGTTGCAGAGCAGAGTTTCTGTTGAAAAGACTAGTCTATTTGTTTCAAATGTATGCAGCGCCTTCATGCTTGGTATAGCTACCTCCAATTGATTATGGTGTGATGTATTTTTACAGTGTGCGCTCTGCAACCGCTTCTGCTCTGGTTCCTCACCCGATGCAGCCGCAAGTCATCACCATGGTCATTCTCAAGTTTTGTGGCAGTTTTAGTTGCATATTTACTCCTACAGTAGTGTTTCTTGGTCTTGGTCTTGGTCTTTGTCTCCTCTTGGTCATGATACCCTCCTGTCTCGGCAGTGTATTGCTCTCAATACTCTCTGCTCTCATCAGTTTCCTGGTCTTGGTTTAGGCTGTCGTGACTACAACACTAGTGAAGACTTAACACCATGTTAAGCCCTTCCAACACCTATGAAAGGTGTCGAAAGAACTACTTCCCTTTGCAGCATCATTCTCTGAACACAAATATCAGCCAAAAAGGGTCTGGTACATGAACAAAGCTAGAAACACCAATCCTCTGACTCATGATGTTAAAATGGTAATTCGGAAAGAAAACTTGCCAAACTGTAAAAAATGCAAATAGATGGTTGGTGAATAATTTGATAACATGTATTTTTATTATTTTTTTCTCAGGCAGGTGTTACTAAACAACAAAAGAAAAAATACCTCCTTACTGTTGACAGTCATAGTTTTTTATATGTACCATTTGAGGATGCCTTTTCTTCTCATAGAGTGAAAAATTCTCCTCAGTATCACATTCCCTCCGGTGTTTATAGCCTATGGGAGAGCTCCACTGGAGTTTGAAGGAACCATGTGAAGATAACTTGTCTTCTCATGAAGTAAAAAGTTCTCCTCAGTATCACATCCAGTCTGGTCTTTATATGTGAGAGCTCCACTGGAGTCTGACTGGTGGGCCGCCCACCCAACACGTCCTCTCGCAAAGACGTGGCGTCGGCCCAACAACCCGACCCCTCCACCGCCCTCCCTCCCTCCCTTCTCCCAGTAGCCGGCCATCAGCGGGGGGATGTTCTCCAGAGCAGGAGGACGGGAGAGCGGGGGAGGGATAGAGGAAGCTGGGGGGGGTTGTGGGTGGTGTGGATAGGGGGGCGGACAGATGCAGCAGCAGCTCTCGTTCATAGCTGGAGGAGGAAATGGCTGACTACCTTTTTGGCTTGGAGGCGCCATTAACCAATTTGGCTTCCAGATGTCCGTCAGTGAGTGGGAGCCAGCACAGCACACCACAGCATCAGAGCCGCCCGCCCCGCGACAGGCCCCCTGCATCTGGGCCAGAGAGCCAGGAAGTCAGGCTGTCACACACACACACGCCGACAAACGAGAAAACATTCCTCTGAAACAAAACAACTTCTGCCTTCTTTCTGCCTATCTGGAAAAGTTGCTTTTTCAAATCTGTTCTTTTTTTTCTGAAATAAAAAACAACTTTTAGGGTACATAAAACAAACACAAAGGAAATATCAGTTCCAGACAACATGGCATATCATGCAGCTTTAAAGTTCATGCAGCTTTTGAAAGTCATTTTCATTCTCCTGATTTAGTGATTTTCAATGAAATACATAAAAGCATATTGTTTGTATTTATTTGTACATTTTGGGTTTTTTTGTGTTTACTTTTGAACTTTTGAACAAGCAGAATGACAAGCCCTATCAAAAAAGTGTGTGTGTGTGTGGAAACCCTGATTGATGAGAGGCGCGTCTGAGCCAGTGGTGGGCTGGTGCTGGGAGCAGTAGCCTTGCCGGAGGCGGCAGTAGTGGTGGTGGTGGCGAGAGCCCGAATCCCCCGGAATGCCTAACCTGCGCCAGCTGTTGGAGACAAGCTACCTGTGCCAAGCGGAGCGTCCGCTGCCTGCCTGCGCGCCATCCCGCCTGCCCGCCTGCCTGCCTGCCTGCCTGCCTGCCATCCCGCCCGCCCGCCTGCCCACCGCATCATCTGTTCCAGAGGCTCCATCTGTAGCGTTTGTACCAGCGCTCCTCTCCCTGCATCTGCAGCTTCTGTAGCGACGACACCTCCCCGCTACTGCACCCGCTCCCGCTCCGCTCCGCGCCGTGCCAGCCTAGCCTGGCGCGTGCCAAGCGGGCCAGATGTTGGCGCTGTAAGCCCCGGGCTAAATCAATGTTGCTCTCCACTCATTATTCGGTGCTGATGAATTGCAAGTGCCGGGTATCTTTTTTCTCTTCTTCTCTCCTCCTCCTCCCTTTTTCACGCCTCCTCTCTCTCTCTCTCTCTCTCTCTCTCTCTCTCTGCCTCCTTCCCTCCCTCCCTCCCTCGCTCGCTCTCTCGTTTCTGTGCTGGCAAAGCATTTATGGGTGAAAGTAGATGTTTTTTTGCATGAATGTGAGAGGGTTTGGGTGTCGTTTCTGGGACAGCGTTCTAGACAGATGTGTCATTCAGTGGGCTTGGC
>CM050204.1:13333541-13346041 GCA_027475355.1 Coilia nasus | reverse complement strand
GCCCAGGGACACCCCGAGCCTCTTTCAAGTGTGTCCAGCAGAGTGGCTCCGCAAGCAGGGGAGAGGCCCTCCCAACACCCCCTCCTCCCGGCCAGGCCCCTGGGTCCCCACAGTGAGAGGTGTGTTGGAGAGGGAGAGACGGAGCAGAGAGAGGGGGGACAGCTGCTGTCACAGCCAGTACAGGAGGCCAGGCGGAGCAGCTGTGGCCCGGCTCAAAGGTGTTCAGTAGAGGTGGGGTGTGTGTGTGTGTGTGTGTGTGTGTGTGTGTGTGTGTGTGTGTGTGTGTGTGTGTGTGTGTGTGTGTGTGTGTGTGAGCAGGACAGCAGGACTGCGGAGCAGGGCGGACCATGGGCCGTAAGGGATGGGGACATGAATGTGGACAGGGGACAGGGGATGGGCCCTGGGGTGGTGGAGGGGACACACGTGTGTGTGTGTGTGTTTGTGGAGGTGGGGGGGACAGCACAGTACCCTGCCCCCTCCCCTTCATGGGTCACCTGGCCGCAGCCATCCGCCTAATGTGGCCCCTGAGTCATGGAAGAAAACACACACACACACACGTAAAAAAAATGTCCAGCTGAGAAATGATCAATATGTAATTTTGTTATTTCATTACTGATTAGTGTGCTTTCTCCTTTTTTATATGAAAGAAAATGAATACCTCATGTTTAACCTTACATGCCTCGATTGTATGGACAGATATTTGTCTGTCTCGACTGACGAGCGTAAGTTAGTGTGAACGTCAGAAGATCGATCAGTATTGTGTTGAAACACACACACACATAACAATGATGTTTGAAATTGTGATACCAGGTGTAAGTTATGCTATAATTAGGGGCCCTTTGGAACTTTCCTCCATATTACGTCACACCTGAGTGTGCCATTACTTTGGGAGAAAACAAATTCAGTATTGTGTGAAGCTCAGTTAGATTCAGTTTAATTTTGTTCCAATTTAATTTGTTTCTTTAGGTGCATTGTGTGCGTTTGTATGTTGATATGAACCCGTGGTGTAAGGTTACCTTAATATTTTGGTGACAAATTAAAATAATATGTATGTTTTCTTTAACATGAGGTCTTTATCTATGTTTGCATTGACGAACTTGCAAAAGAATGTGTGTCTGCGTGCTCATTGTACTCAGTATCTGCATCCCTTGCTGTGCATAGAGATTTAGCACACACACAGATTTAAGCAAAAAAACCTTTGTCCAAAAACCCTCCACCCTCACCTCTTCACACACACACGTACACACACACACACACATGCATGGATACATGAGTTACACACACACACACACACACACACACACACACACACACACATACAAAGACACACAGAGAAACGCACACACACACACACACATATGCACACACACACATGTGTTGTACTGACAGACACAGACACACACACAGAGACACACACACCCACGCATGCATACATGCATTGTACTCACACAGACACACATACACACACACACACACACACACACACACACATACACAAAGACATACACACACACACACACACAGACACACAAAAACACACACACAAACAAAAACACACACACAAACGCACACACACACACACACACACACACACACACACACACAAAGACACACAGGTGTGCTCTTTTTCCCCATGTGCACAGAAGGCAGGTTGGGCTCCCTACAGACCTCGAGTGGACAGATGACAGCAGTGAAGGCCTACTGCATGATGTCCTGTGTGTGTGTGTGCGTGTGTGCGTGTGTGTGTGTGTGTGTGTGTGAACAGCAGTTGGCAGTCAGGTGTGTGTATGACTGCTGGGAGTGTGCATGTGACCACAGGACCCACCTGTGCCCAAGGCCAACCGCACACACAAACACACACACACACACACACACAGACACACACACACACACACACACCCACACACACACACACACACACAAACACACACACACACATTAATTTACTTCAATCCATAAACATCTATTGACTTTAAACACACACATAGTCACACTCACACAAACACTCACATGCACGCACAGACATGCAGACACACACACACACACACACACACACACACACACACACACACACACACACACACACACACACACACAAACACTTTGTATGAGTAGCAGCCTCACACGCCACTTTCAGACATGGACCGCAGCCATCAGATGTCCATAAGCACTTCTCCTTTTTGAGCCCGAGACACACGTCAACCTGACCACCACACGAGAGCCACTTCCCAGCCTTTTGTCTTGTAGTCATTCATATCTTCATAGATATGAATGACTGATAATACAGCATAACAGCTGTAGTTATACAGTCATACAAAACAGTGCAGTATAGTATAGTAGAGTATAGTATACTATAAAACAGTGCAATATAGTATAGTATAGTATAGTACAGTACAGTATAATATAGTATGGTATAGTATAGTATTGTATATTATAGTGTTGTACAGTACAGTATACATCAATGCAACATTGTATAATATAGTATAATGCAGCATAGTTAAAGTAGTGCATTGTAGTATTAGTGTGAAATTGTAGGTATTGCAAGGGTATTGTTGGGCAGTATAGTTATGGACTAGCCATTAAGGAGTTGGACCTGTAGACAAAGTATTATAGGATCATAGGTTCAATTCCCCACACTGATAGGCGGGTGGGGTGAGTGACTGACCAGCACTCCCTTCCATCCTCCCCCGTGACTGAGGTGCCCTGAGCATGGTATCTTTACAAAACACACTGCTCCCCGTCCGCCAGTGTCTTGGCTGCACTCTGCTCACATGTGTGATGGGTTAAATGTAGAGGCTGGATTTCAATAAGAAATGGGAATCACTTTCAGTAAATTCAAATGGCCTTTTTTTAGGATAAAACCATGACCTTGATACTGTATACGTATACTTACAGATAGAGATGGGACTATAAATAATATCACATTCGCATAAGATTGCCAATAGACCTGTAATATCAAGATAACCTGCAGAAGATTGATAATCTTGCCCTGGTTCTTTTATTCCCGATGGCTGCAATTCACTCATCTGCCACACAGATGGATGGTGCACTTTCCTAAACTGTAGTGGGGGGTCAGGGACTCACTGTGGGTAAGTGCGATAAATAGTTTTTGTGGTGGAGACATGGAAATCCTGCTGGACTTACAGTGATGCTGTACCTCCGAAAGCACAAGAAATGTAATACATATTATGATTTCACCTCATATTGTTGTGCTTCTGGGGGTGTTGTGGCACAGTGGTTAGAGCATCCGTACCATAAACAGGCAAGTGTCCATGGGGAATCAGGTTTGTGGTCATTTCCTAACCCTACCCCATCTTTCTCTCTCACTTACTTCCTGTCCCACTCTTCACTATTCCTAACGAATAAAAGGCCAAAAAAAAAAATATATATATATATACTTAAGAAAGAAATGTTATTACTGTATGCTTCCTAAAGCAGTGCTACTGTAACACACACAATGTTGTGTACTGGTTTCCATGTTGTATTTAAATTGTTAATAAATACATCAGAAAGAAACAAGGAGCATGCACAGAAGACATTGGTAATGACACTGTTGTCCCTTCAGATAAAGTATTTGTGATCATAACTGAAGCACTTCTAGTTTTCTACAGCTGAAAAAATGGACAAGGGTGAGACCAGGTAAAATGGGACATCAGCTAAAATGGGACAAATAAGGTTTTAAACCTTTATCTCTTTCAATACCAGCAAGAAGTGAAAGGACATGTTATTATATTGTTACTGCATTTGTCATTTACAATATATATCATTTTGACTGGACTAAAGTATCATAGATGGGAGGAAGCAATGTTTAAAAAATCAGTGGAGCCAAAACTTGCAAGGTGAGCCCCCTGACATGTCAATTCTGTCTTCATGATTATAAGACTATTGTAGAAGCGATAAACTCAAAACATGATTGAAATGTGTATTATGTCAGATTCCGCTTAACATCAAAATAATTTGGCTTTCTGCTTTACTTTTTTAATGAAAAAAGAGTTTAGTTACTAAGTGGTGCTTCAGCTAAATTGGGACACTTTTGTCTAATATAAATCCTAGGTATTTTTTGGGCATTAGGATCAGAAATCATGTAGAAATCATTAAGAACTGTCAGAAACTGTAAATAGTTTAACAGCTAAAAATGAAACATTAACAGCTTGATTAAAAATGACCAGTTTTTATACTGTTTTAATCGTTATTAGCATTAGCCATTAGCCTGTAGCTTTTAGCATGTATCCCTCTATAGTCTATGTAAACACATACAAATGCCCCCCACACGTATGCATGCACACGGACACCCACACCCACACTCTCTTGCTGTTGTGTGGACACACACATACACAAAGTAGTTTGTTTTATTGATGTTGGACATCATAAACTAATAAATCTTATTAGAAAATAAAACTGAAAATATATTACATTATTATTATTATTAAGTGTTGCAAATTCTTTATACCACCACGGACTGTCCCATTTTACCTGACTGGGCGCCCCATTTTACCTCAACGAACCTAAACTTGTGATCTTTAAAGGTTAAAATCTTTAAAAATATTGTTATTGTCAATGTATTTTCTGTACATAAATGCTATAGAGGCCCATATGAAGCTATACAGTCTATCACCTTAACCATCTTTAGCATTTTAAATGGTTTTATTTGCGATCAACCGAAAACTGTCCCAATTTATCTGATTTCACCTTACGCTTTAAATGTTTGTATACAGTACCTATATACCCAGCCAAATCTTTTTCAAATTCAACTAGCTTTTTCTTTATGTGAAAATGTTGGTGTATACGGTACACACACACCAGCATAACATATTATGCTGAGTGGGATGAAATATTTTTGCAACAGTTTCTGAGCTCACACACACACAGACACACAGACACAGAACATTCCCTGTATACGTATGTAAATATAGGGCACGTCACCTAAAATTAGCAATGCAAAACACAAACTATACATGGCAGCGAGTGGTCAGACGCTATGGGCCCTTCTTCACTGTGTCCAGATGGCTAAGGAACAGCTGTTACCCGTCCACAGCACGAGGCAAAGCTTCGTTCCCCCAGCGGTTTTAAGAAAGTTCTAGAACATCTTGGTTTTCTTCTCGAACGTGCTGAGGGAGTTGGCAGAGTGTCTCTTGCGCTTTTGTTCTGCTTCTGCAAAGAGGTGACACTTCCATACCTGGAGCTGGAGGAGGAGGAGGAGGAGGAGGAGGAGGAGGAGGAGGAGGAGGAGGAAGAGGAGGGAAATACAGGCTGACAAAAAACACGGACTAAACCACTGGAGGGAAACGACCACCAAGTGTGCTTTTGCATCTTTTGAGTGCAGCGTAGAATTTTAAAAGACTTAATATGTGAATATATGCGCACATATGTCAGCCTGATGTATCTGTTGTACACATTGTACACTTTTAAATGACTTTTAATAACTGTGCATATGTGAACATAGGCTAATGCATCTTTTGTGTGCATGGTACTCTTTTGAAAGGCTGCACACACACAGGGATGTGCACCACTACCGATACACATAAAACATCTTTCCTCAAAGGACATGAGCAGATAACACAGTGATATGCTTTTGTACACACACATGCACACACACATGCACACACACACATACACACACGGACAGAAGCACACATGCATACACGCAGGCATGCATGAAGGCATGCACGCAGGCACACACACACACACAAACACACACACACACACACACACACAGACTCACCATACATACATAGTAACAAAGGGATGTATTATGGGATATTTACACAAGAATTAATAACTGTTACAGCAAAACAAATAGTGACATGAACAAACAGAGCAATTTCTATTTAGAGGCAATTCATTCCTTGGCCATTTCTGTGAGGAATGTATGGATAGATTTGATTGGCCTGAAGCCCAGCAGGGAACTGTCATATAGTTCCCATTATACTCATCTCATTCTCAGTCATGCTTTAATGAACACTATTTGTTTGCAGCACACTACAGCCCTACGCATGGCTGACTCTTATAGTGTTTCCTATGCAAAGGACAAATGGTGCATGTAATGAAAGAATTAAAAAGATTTTTTTTCTACAAACATATTTGATGTGGAATTAAACCCTTATAAAGTCATATTCTACTTACTGGCCCAGGGCTAGTGTCGTGTGTAGCCCTGTTCTCACAGTTAGATTTGCTCCCCTTCCGCATGGCAGTTTCACTGGCCAGGTTGGAGGACAGAGAGGGGAGGAGTGATCTTTGTTCCAGTATGAAGTGGCTTACCTGGTAAGAAGAATTGTCAAGATGAAAAGGTTCATAATTTTGTGATAAAAGCTTGAAATTTGGTACACATACAGCCAAAGGCATTCCAAAAAAGAATACTAATTAGACAGCATGAATTTTAATGATGATGGCAGTGGCCATCTTTTTTTTTTTTTTAAATAGCCGCCATTGACAATAAATTTAGAATAGAATGCCTTTTATTGTCACTATACACATATACAGTGTACACTATACACCTGTACAATGAGATTGAAAGCAATTCCTTCTTCAGAATAAACATGCAAGAAGAATATTTACAGCATAAAATAAATAAATAGTAGTGCAAGACAAGATAAATAACAATTTAACAATAAACTAACAACAATTTTGTATTGCATTTTGGGCTAATTAGCTTATCCACTCAGATATGGCACTTTTCATTTAGTTTGTAATTTAGTCAATATATTTCTTCTATTTATCATCCTTGCCAACCTTTTCTCCCTTATTTGTTGTGGCCTTGACACAGGATTTTGCCTTGAAGAGTCTCCATATCACTGTAGACCAAAAAACCCCACTGGTCTTATTTTATACACTGGCCAGGGAGATACACTTATTCTGTTTTACAACTGGTCAATGGCAATAAAGACATTCTAATTATTTCTAATTCCCTGGCAGTGGGCATGCAGTGAAAGCAAAATTACAGTATGCTGTTGGTAATTTTTTATGGTCTGACAATATAATTCATATTTATAAAAATGTTGTATTTATTCAATTAAAAGATGTCCAATTGCAAGGGTACTCAGAGAACTTAGACCTCAACCTAGGTTGAATGCTCTCTCCCAGCATCAAAGAAAGTGTGAAATCATTCATGTAGAATGTTGGGTTGCTCGATGTGATTGGTTGCGTTCAGAACTTGGAGAACAAATAGGATTGTGGGTGAGTGACTTCCGGGTTTAACTGCGTAGTCCTTTAAGGGTGGGTACTAAACATTCTACACGAGACGTGAGGTTTTAGAGTGTGTTCATGCTCTTTATTTATGTTGATGGTGGGGACATCACGCCACATGAGCCCAGCAAAGAAGCAGCGAAAATGGCCGATGGAGTGAAAGAGCAAGTCACCTGGCCTTGTGCCTCAATGGGCTGAGATGGCTGTGTTGCCATGGTTGCCACAAGCTTGTTGAGCCAGCCAGAGTGACATCAGATGCTGAGTTGTACCTGAGACTTGGGTGAGAACCTAAGCTAACCTGTTAGAGAGTGAGTCGGGCGGGTGGGCTTTGTAGTGTAGTGACCAAAAATTGGGTGAGAGACTTCCTGTTTTACCCCAAACCAAACATGAGTGCAAGTATGTATTCATATCATCAGTTTATGTTGACGTGTGTGCCTTTTTGTTAGTGATTATGACTAAGTGTGTAACGTGTAAACATGTTGGTGTCAAGCTCTCATACAGTGTACACTTTTGTGTGTGTGTGTGTGTGAGTCTGTGTCTGTGTGTGTGTCTCTCTCTCTCACTCTGTGTGTGTGTGTGTGTGTGTGTGTGTGTGTGTGTGTGTGTGTGTGTGTGTGTGTGTGTGTGTGTGTGTGTGTGTGTGTGTGTGTGTGTGTGTGTGTGCGTGTGTGTGTGTGTGGCACTTTTTTGGCACTAGTGTAAGACACAGGATGTTGGATGTAGAATCAGAGCCTGTTTCTGCTACTGTAAGATCCACCATACACCACAAACAATCCATACATTTTTGGGTCAGTACTTTGCCATATTTTTCCACTGCTTTAGGTCACGTCACAACACCAGTGATGCTGGTACAGTGACAGTGTCTTTAAATTTATATGAACAGAGGAGGTGATAGTCAAATCATTAAGTAGATAAATTCTGTAAGGGAAGCTGGCCAGTGGAATGTCATACTGCAGAGTTAGTTCAGAGTAAGCCTCAAAATACTATAAAAGATGCAAGCTAATATATCCATTTGATACAAGTTGTAGTTGGTTCTGCACATGTTTACAGACATTTGCTGATGTATGAAAATGGACAGAACTTGCACTTCCTTTTTCCCCTCCAGGCTGCTGTCTGCAGTAAAAACAAATAAGAACACACACACACACACACACACACACACACACACACACACACACACACACACACACACACACACACACACACACACACACACACACACACACAACAATCCACACTTAAAATAGAGCACTGTGGCAAATGTATTACTGTATGATTTATGGCCTTGCTGAAACAAATCCTTCATATGTCCTACATCAGACACTGAATAGCACCTGCCTATCATATTGGCTGAAAGTGTTACATAGTAAAGCAGTACATGGTTCATTAGAGACACCTCAGAGTTTTATTAACTTTGTTCAGTCAATAGGTTGTCACATAAATCAAATTATTATTCATATTTCCGAAATGTTTGAACGTTCTCTACAGGGAGGTCACAGGTCATAACCTGCGTTCTGTTCATGGATTTCTCAGGTAAGGGCTTTGACATCTCCACTCATCCCTCACGGGGCTCTCGCGAGAGTTTATTTGCCAGAACAACGACGGAGGAGAGTGAGCACGGTAACGAGAGGAGGCAGACGGATCAGGGACCATCCGAGCTTGGCGTGCGTGCGGTAGACAGCGGAGGAAAGAGAGAGGGGGAAGCCGTAGCCTACGAGAAGTGACGTGACGTCACTGGCTTTCCTGAAAGTCAACAACAAGCCAAGCGACAGAGGCTCAACGGCGGTTCCGGGGAAACGGTGTAGCAGCAGTCGCCTTGTTGACCCACAGCCGACTACTGTCCACTAGGTTCTGTCTGACCGCAGAGACAACTGTGACTGAACGTCGAAAAGGTATGTTTTTTTTCCGTTTTAACACTATTATACTCTGCTCGACTGGTCGACTGGTAGGCACCCTCTCTCTTTTAAATAAGGAAGACTCAGTGACTCAGTGAGGATTCCTGGCGCGCGGGGGAATCCACTGGTGTCTCCCTATTATTATTACCCTGCCAGGTATTAAGCACTACTTCAGATCCCTGCTCTGCTTGTGTGGTTAACGGTGCTATGCAATTTATAGTGGGGTAGCCTAATAACCTGTGCTGTCCCGTTGCGCGCATCTAACAGAATTGGCTTGCTGGGATGTAGGGAGCGAGGAGTAGCAGTGGCTTGAGTTGATGCAGCGGCGGCGGCGAGGGGAGGGAGGAGGAGCTGGGTATGGCCTAGCGCGCGTGTTTATCCACACGCTATGTTTACATTCGCACGTTCCACATGATCGAAAACAGTGGAAACAGCACACCTCACAAAACAGTCAATTTATTCGACTTCACGATGACAGAGGCCAGCGGTGGTCATTTATGCAAGTTAATAGTGACGTGCGGTTATGTCATGACAGCTCGTGAACCTGATAGCCTCGGTTGTGATGGTGCAGAGCTACCAGCAAAACAACCTACAGCAAGTCATGTACGATGGAGTCGTGGCATCTTCGGACTGACGCGTTTGCCTTGTTATTCTTTATAATCAAATAATTTGGCCGGTTGACAATGCTCTGGGCTGCATACGTAGACAGAAATTATACATCAAAAATGCAAGTCAGTTTGCCAAGGTGTCTGCGTAGCACGCAGGATTCCCAAACTGCGCCACAAACGGACATGGCATTTGCGGGGTACATGGCTTACTTAAGTAAAGGGTACCCTAATCACACTAATGCCAGTCATACTACACAATTCTACTGTATTCTTAGCAAATAGGCAAACAAGTCGCTGTCGTTTACTCGAAGGGCGTTCTACCTGTCATGCTCTTTAAAGATAGACCACAGGACATGGGGAACGGCGTCAGTTGACACTCTATAACACAACGATGAGTCAACAAGTCATTAGTGCAGTGTGTACCCGGGCAATGGGATCGTTTTGCTAGTGTGTGCAGCATCATGGAAAATGCTATAGTAACCCTTCCCAACCATAGTTAATGATGATCATCGTCTTTTTAACTGTTGTAATAGATAATTCGTCACGACAACACAGTGTATTGAAGCCTTGTAGTGAAATTTCAGTTTATAACGGGTTCTAAAGGGTTTTATACCAGAGATTGTAGAATGTATGAGAAGTCTTAGCTAACCACTTTTCCCTTGTCTTATGTGATTCCCTCCTATGTCAAAATCTGGAATGGCTAATGGAAACAAAGCACAAGGTGTAAAAGTCAGTTGACCTATAAAGCCAATCACCCTATAACCCGTTTGCTCTTAACACCAATCCAGTGACCTCAGGTAACCTGCTGCACCCCTGCATTGTCTCTTTAACTAACAGGTTTGGCATCACATTCTCTCGCCTCCTCTCTAAAATCATTTTATTTGTTTTGAGAGGGGCTATTACCACAATGATCCAGTGCTGATATGGGATGGATATGTGCTAGATCAGGGCTGGATCTGTGTCCTGAGGTTGCTGCTTTTTGGCTGTCGTCTGCAGTAGATATTTTTGGGTCAGCATTTTGCCATATTTTTCCACTGTTATAGGTCTCATCAGGACACCAGTGATGCTAGTACAGTGACAATGCCTTTAAAGGTATATGAACTTAACAGCTGCTTTGAGCAGCAGGTCAAATAATGCCCAGAGGAGGTGATAGTCAAATCATTAAGTGGATAAATTCTGTAAGGCAACCAGACCAGTAAAATGTCTTACTGCAGAGTCAGCTCAGAGTAAGCCTCAACATACTATAAAGGGTGCATACCAGTATATCCAGTTGATACAAGTAACTGTAACTGGTTCTGCACATGTTTACAGTCATTTGCTGGTGTGTGAAAAAGGAGAGAACTGAACATCAAGTTGTTATGAGAGCTTAGAAGTGACATTTAACGCAACATTAACACAGTTACATGTGTCACACATGTCATTGCAGAGGTTAAATGCAATATTGCAACAACAGGTTATCAATATAGTGTTACTGCAACACACCAGTTACTACAGGGTTACTACAACACTGCTTCTTTAGGGAACTTAAACTTCCCTTTTTTCTCCCCCAAGGATGCTGTCTGCAGTAAAAAACAAAAAACAAAAAAAAATCCAAACAAACAAACACGCAAACTCAGAGTTCTCCTTTCACTGCCAGACGTACACATCCGGTGGCGCCTATTCTGAACGTTTCACTTCCTCTATTCTGGTTTCACACTAAACCGCTGGATGCCTTTTAAGAAGTTTCTCTTTCATTGTCACTTCCCATTCTTAAGTTTGCGCTGGTCTGTGAATGAAGAAACCATTGCTTGACTTTTCCTTTCGCTTCTCTGTCTAAATGTGTCCTGTTGTCGTATGCAGTCAGCACAATCAGGAAGGTCACACTGTCACCAGCAAGTTCCCATACTTAAGAGGAGGGGGTCAGTTATCACATCCCAGGTGCAGCAGCACAGCATGGATCCGAAATGGCTGCACACTTAATTCACTTGTATGACAAGTGTTTTATTTTACATAATTGGTTTAGATAAAGAGCTTTTTCTAGGTGTACTCTCTTGTAAAGTAAACAGAACCTAATGAGCACCTAAGGCTTGTATCGTTGCTGATCTTAGCCAGTTATCTCAATAAAATATTACTACTACATAAAGGAGAATGAAGTGTTTGTGTGTCTCCAGCTATGCTGGACTATGAGTAAAACATCTAGTTGCTCTTTTACAGTCATATTTAGTACATACAGCTGTCACTACATTTGCAGAGGCTTTGCAGAAGGTCCGTGTGTCCCTGTGTGTTGTTGAATGCACAGCAGAAGCGATGCATTGTGTTGATGTTGACATCTCTTCCTCATCCTCTGTATGTGCTGGGGTGCACTAGACTAAAGCCTCTCAGCGTGATATGGGCATTTGGTGTAATTTCATGAGTGGTTTCACAAACACAGCTCATGTTACGGTGACGAGAGGCTTTCGTTTGTCCCGAGTCCCAGGGAGACTGAGCACGGAGGAAGGCGATCGCCCCCCCATTGAAGGGGGGGTGTTGGGGGGAGGTGGGGAGGATGGGGGTCACTGGTGGTCTTACTGTGGGGCTGGATGGTGTCACATCAGATAACTTCCTCAAAGCACACTCGAAGGACACCTCTCAAAGGGCAGAGGGCAACAGGCACTCCGCTTCCTGCTGACATCGCCCTGGGATAACATACGTGACTTGATTTTAAAATCAAGACTTAAGACCGAAAGTACTTTCACACTGAACTAAGTGTGCTCATGCAGAATCAGAGTTAACATTGTGCGAGTGGGGTTATACGGCTTCAGAGAGTGAAAGTCCATATTTGTTCGAGCCATTAACA
>CM050204.1:13316041-13328541 GCA_027475355.1 Coilia nasus | reverse complement strand
CGTTTCCTTGCCAAATGTTTATAAGGAACCATGGCGCAAACTTTTTACATATTATAAGAAAGGGCAGATACGGAGGAGGTTATGGATAGCCTGTGTGTTTGGTTTAGAATCAGTCACCTCTGGAACTCAGAATTGTATGTTGTAGTTGTTTGTGAAAAGACACTTTGAAATCCTTGTTCTTTGTTTGTGAAAAGACACTTTGACAGAGTCACATTTGTAAAAATCTGATGAAAATCACATTTGAACCTACCTCCATATGCAGATCTGGTTTGAAAAAAAATCACAATTGATGAGGTGTCCAGCTGTTTAGACTACCTGAAAGTCTTTTTTTTTTT
Source organism: Coilia nasus (assembly GCA_027475355.1). Taxonomy (NCBI): domain Eukaryota; kingdom Metazoa; phylum Chordata; class Actinopteri; order Clupeiformes; family Engraulidae; genus Coilia; species Coilia nasus. Next base: position 13,328,206 of record CM050204.1, on the reverse strand, counting down.
TGCTTTACATTTACATTACATGTAACCAGACATGTTCCATTCCTAGGTGCTTGAGTTGGAGATGCATAGGTTTGTCTGGGTTTTCATTCCTCAGACAGCTATAGCCCCTTACCCACTGTGTAAGTTTTTGAAGCATGTGTTTAGAATGAATTATTTGTACTAGGTCTAATAAGTGAGATGTTTCGCGAAGTGCTAATTGTAAGGAGAACCAACGTAAGAAAAGTGCGTCACATTCGTCGATGATGCACTGTACGTGCGTTAGAGGCACAGGCCTTGTGCCATAGGCTCTGTCAGCCTGTGAGAAAGGACTCATTTTCTTACATGCGGAGAAGAAAGTAGTTATTCATGTGAAGGTCTCTGTGGTTAAGAGGGAGTGTGTCTCTCTGTCTAGAGATGCAATGTTAACATGTATCCCAGAGCGCTGTTTGTTCCCTGGCATTCGCACACGTACGTCTAGCATAGCCTTGGCGCTCCTCTCTTCTGTCTCTTTGTCTCTCTCTCTCTCTCTCTCTCTCTCTTTCTCTCTGTTCTCTCTGTTCTTCTTTTCAGCCAGCCCTGCTGCTGAATAGACTTCAGTGCGCTTCTCATCTCTAATGGTACAGAGTCCGTTTAACTCTGGAGTGCGATCTATGCTTGTCGTTAAAAAGCAGTAGCTGAACTGTGAGTCATTCCAGACTCTGAACTCTTTTGTGTGGTAGATGAGAGTCAGTGTGCCTAACCCTTTGCTGAAAAGGCGAGATCGAGATCGACTTCACAATCCAGATTGATTGCGTTTGACTTGCAAATGCTGAGTGACGGCCACGTCTCCATTACCGTGGCTAATTATACAATCTAAAGCGGCTCCTTAATATTTGCATTAACCCCATTACAGGTGCATCCTGCTCCCATTAAAAGATTAGGGGCCTCTCTTAAGTTTCTCAGGTCTTCGTAGCACTGAGCGTAGGCTGCAGCCTGGGGCCATGTTGACCAGAGATTAAGGTTGTTCCTAAATCCGGAGGGGACAGGGAAGGGCTTAGGCGAGATGCTTTGCTGTGCACTCTGAACTAGGGCTGCACGATATCGGAGAAATGTGCGATATGCGGTAATATTGCAAATGTTGCGATAAATAAACATTACATTTTTTCAATATAGTTTAAACATTTAAATATTGAAATATAGTTTTAACATCTTTCAGCTTAATCTTCACCGCTAGGCCGTAGCCAGTGCGCAGCCGATGGGGTGGATATCAAGGGCAGTAGGACTCCATTTGATTTCCCAGATATCTTCATATGTGGAACGTGAAACATCTTACAGTAATGTCCCGTTTATTGCACTTAAGCCACGTTTTGTGATATGTATATCACGACATTGTATATTGCGATATCACGATATTTTCGATATATTGTGCAGCCCTAGTCTGAACTATCAGGATGTCCTGTCTTTCATATGCAAGATCATGTTAGATTGAAACAAGCTGGTGTGTCAGTCAGTTTTCTTGCTTCAGTATTTAGTTTAACTGTCTTATCAGATGATTGTGTGGCTTTGTTCATGCAGAGGCATAGTCTTTGCAAACACACAGATATATAGATGGTTGTCCTGGTTGAGCTGGTTTCTTTAGTTAATACCCATCTAGTGGACCAGGATAGTGTAGGGGCACTGGTGTTTTCTGCTTCACCCCTAGGAGTTGATATTTATCGCTCTTGCGTCACACTGACACACATTCAGAGCACTGGAACACACAACCTGATTGCAAGCCAGCAGCGTGTGAGGGCAGTCGGAGCGGAGTGGAGCGGAGCGGATCGGATCGGAGCAATGCGACACGGCATGGCACGGCACGGCATAGCTGTGGCCGGGTCGACGTCAGATGCGGGTTCAGATGAGGCTTTGGCCCCCCAGGCCTCCGTCTTGTGTAGCAGCCCCCCCCCCCCCCCCCCCCTCGCGTGCTCTTGTGGGTGACCTCATGATGCCTTGGTTGGGATGTTTTTTTCACCCTGTTACAAGTTCATGAACCACTAAAACAATTTTGGAAACATTTTTTTAAGGTTGAAAAAACTACTGAGTATTGCTTTAAAAAACATTATATGGACCCCACCAAGGTGTAGGATGAGTCTTGGTAGCGTGTGTGCGCTCAGAATGTCAGAGGCAAAAGTCGTATAACGGACGAGCAGGAACACGAGAGCTGCTCTTGAATGTCTGCCTTTAGGAGCCTCGCAGTCTGAGGCTGACTCCTGTGCCCTTTTTTGCATATGTGCAGGTGGATCTGATTTCCCCACATCTGCCATCTTGAATGATTCATTCAGACAAATTAGAAGTTCAGACTATGGCCGACACGTGCCGGATGGCATCAGGCTCTTGCCCCCAAGAAAAAAAAAAACATTCTAAAGGTCACCCATATTAAACTAACTGGTGCAGACTCTTTAAACACTTAGCATAATAGGCTATCTATGCTACATCACTATTTTAGGGCTGCCTCATTTTAACAAAATAATGGCCTCACTGGTGTGTGTGTGAGTGTGAGAATTTAATGTCTGGTCAGATGGATAACACCTTCTTGGTTCAGTGTCCTTAATTTCCCCCTGCAGCAAAGTGCTGTTTTCACCTTTCAGCAAATGAAACCCGGGGAGTTCCAACTTGCGTGTGCTCCCAATGTGGCTTATCAGCCCTGTGAGCTGTTGAGCTACGTTAAGGCCTGGATATACTTGGCGTGCGCAGTGGTGCGTGCGCAAAAGTGACGTCAAAATGACGTCAGTGCACATCTGGCGCGGCGTTCTCAAGTGCATATTTGCCATGTCTGCACCTTCGATTTTTTGTAACTTGCGCGCGGCAGCCCCATTGAAAACAATAGGCAATGGCTAGTCTGGTTTCAGCTAACTTTAGCCTAGTAACTACCAGCCTAAACATGTATTTTCCATTGCTACAAATCAGCTAATATTACTGGAAACTCATAAGAAATACAAACACTGACTAAAAACGTTTAGGATTTTGTTCAGTTTTATCCACAAACCAACTTAGGTGCAAACCTGCAGTTCGTTTATTAAGCTAACTTTTTGCCTTATCCTATCATCACTCATAAGGTCTTATAAAGCTGAAAACACTGTAAATATACACACTGACTCAAACCTTTTCGGATTTATCCAGTTTAATTCCCAAATCATGATGTAAACCTGCAATTCAGTCATGTTTCACTCATGTTGACATGCAAGGTTCCCGAACTACTGTGGCATTTGACACCTCTGACGAGGAGAGGATTGCTGTGTGTGTCGAATGAAGTATATATGGGCGCGCGATGGTGTGACGTCACGTTTGCGCGCGCACTTCTGCACGCGGCGAGTATATCCCTAGCTTTACAGTGGTGATGGCCAGTGTGAGGAGGGCACCGATTGGACATTGAACAACGAGCCAGGCCAGAGCCAGAGCCAGATCTGGGCCCAATCGGTGTGTTCAGCAACGTTCACGGTGCCTGCACTCTGCACAGGTTGTGGCGAGGTTTGTGTCGGTCCGTGTTAGCATAAAAATATTAATTGTTTTGTCAAACACACTTTGGACGGCCCAGTTGGCAATGGTGTGGTTGCTCAAAATCACTTACTTGCATTCAAGGTGAATGTCAGCTGGGTGGGGGGGGGTATGGGTCACAGGTGAGAGATCAAAATACCCCCCAGGGTGTGAGTGATTCAGTGATTGTTTTGTTACAGCATTCAAGCACTCCCAAGATGAATGTCACAGAAATGACAGCACATAAGAAGTCAGAAGGTCGTTGAGGATGCCAGCAAACCTGTGGTTGTGAAGTTGTTTGCGTGTCCACTTCACAATGAGGAAGCCTTCGTCTGTGTCGGGCAGATCCATTAACTAATATGGTTCCCAGTGAACTAGTGTGAACCTAAAGCATGTGCTTAAAAGCTCTCATGAGGGTAAACCAGGTCAATAGGTCAGGCAGCCTGTCGATTCTGACGCCATTTACTGGCTTAACTCAATTCAGTTGAACTTCCTTCCTAATGGCTGTTTAGAGGCAGTTACATTTGACTGTGGACTGGGGCGAGTGGTGGAGGTGGGGAGGTAGGGGTAGTGGCTCAACATGGTATCCCTCTTGACCCACCCACATTTTCTGCCCACCCTGTGCTAAATAGACCCCATAGTTAGTTGGTCTATGTTAGTGGGGGTGTTGAGGGTCGATGTGTGTAGTCTTGACAAAGAAAGCCTTCGGGATGCCTGTGCTGAAACCCTCTGCTGTTCTTTTTTCTACATGCAGACCACCATTCAGGGCAAGGTGATTGCACTGCTAAGAAACTTCATTCATCTGTCACCTAAATGTGTCTCAGAACAACTTTGTAAATCTGCTGAGGATGGACATTTTATTATAATTCTCTCCTATGTGTTATATGATTTTAATTCATTTTTGTAATTTAATGATGGTATAGTTTAGTGTTATGATGAACCCATAAAGGAGATGATGATTTAAATACCGGTGTCCACTCCACCCGCAAGGTCCACCCTAGACTCCTCCCTCCATTTCTCCTTTTTGCGTCTGCTTTCTCTCTCTTTCCTTCTTTTTTCTATCTGTCAAACTAACACAGGATTGTGCGTAACATATCAAGCCCTCTGAGTGATAAAAAAAGTGACAGTTGCATCGCCAACAAGAGTGGACAAAAATGATTAAAAAATACATTTTATGGGTACATCGTGCCTTGTAAGGGTGGTAAAGTTTAGAAAAAGCTAGAGTAACACTTTATTTTACGGTTAATTTTTTTAGTGGAAATTTATGTACTTACACTCTACTTCCCCAACACTCACAATAACCCTAACTCTATGGTACAGTGTAAGTACATAATGTTACATGTTGTTACACACCTCGTTACACTGTACTAGGCCTGTGCAAAAAATCGATATGATTTAAAAATCGAGTTGGCAGGTCAAATCGATTCATTTTGAAACTGAAACTCGAGTTAAAAGATTTTTTTTAATCTCGTCCCCATACAGTTTATATTCCAAGCGCACAGCGCATGCATTTCATTTTTACATTCGCCAAGACCCAAGGCTATCCCTACTGCACTTCCTGCAGTGCATTTTCTCTCGAACCCCCAGTAACATCACATGCACAAACAAACATGGCGACAGAAACAGACGGCGAGAAAGAGGGGCTCCTGCCCAAAAGTCCCACAACGTCCGTAATTTGGAATTGGTTTCGTTTTGCAGCATCTGATGAACACCAAACAACACCTCGTTGCAACTTGTGTCTGAAAGCGGTTATCATAAGTGGTAGCAGCACAACCAATTTGTTTCAGCATTTGAAGCACAAACATCCGTTTGAGTGGGAGAAATACTGCCTTCTTCGGCAAGAAAACTTTCCTAGCTCTAATGTAACACGTCATCATCTGCAAAGAAAACTACTCTTCCTCAAAGCTTTTCACGCTGTGTTCCATATGAAAAGAGCAGATTCTATTCTATTGAGATTTTTCTTTTTACAAGTGTTACCTCAGGCATTTTGTTGCTTTAGTAATTCATTAAAGCACAAGTCTATGAAATTACACACACTTTTTTTCTGCTGAATTCAGTGACTGCAGACTGAAGCACGTATTTTTCTCAAAATAAATGTATATTTTAGAAATAAATTTACAGTCAGTAGTTATTTCATTTTAAATTGGGCGTGGGGCATCGACTCAAAGTTTTTTGGGGGGGGGGGGGGGGGGGGGATCGCCCAGCCCTACACTGTACCTAATTAATTGTAACAGGGACAGTAAAATAAAGTGTTACCGAAGCAGTCAGCAGTGGCTCCTAACTATAAGATAGAAACACAAGCCCAGCAACAAGCAGCAAGGCTTGCCACTCTCATTAGTCAATCATATGACAAAAGGTCCTGCCATGTTTTGGTTGCACCTGTGCGTTTAAAACAGGAGATTTCAGTTATGAGCTCATATACATTAAACAGTTGGTTTAATAAATGACTGGAACAAATGTGTGGGAGGGTTTGCACTTTCTACTGCCAGGTTTCCCTCTTCTGATGAGCACGTTGTAAAGAGTTCCTCATCACAATTTATTAAAGCCTCGCCTGTTTAAAACAGCTGGTGAAATGTTCCATGGCAAGATAAGACTTGCGGAGCACGCTAAGCTAAAGACTAAGCTAATAGCTATTGGAATGGTATGTGACATTTTTGTAAGAGGAAGGTTTTAAGTATATAGTTTAATGACAAAGAATAGGGGTGCAGGAGAGGGGTGCAGGGGGTCTGGTGGGGGGCAGGAGAGGGGTGCAGGGGGTCTGATGGGGTGCAGGAGAGGGGTGCAGGGGGTCTGTTGGGGGGCAAGAGAGGGGTGCAGGAGAGGGGTGCATGGGGTCTGTTGGGGGGCAGGAGAGGGGGGCAGGAGAGGGGTGCAGGGGGTCTGGTGGGGTGCAGGACTGGGATGCACAAGAGGGGTGCAGGGGGTCTGGTGGGGTGCAGGACTGGGATGCACAGGAGGGGTGCAGGGGGTCTGGTGGGGGGCAGGAGAGGTGTGCAGGGGGTCTGGTGGGGGGCAAGAGAGGGGTGCAGGGGGTCTGGTCGGGTGCAGAAGAGGGGTGCAGGAAATGGGTGCAGGGGGTCTGGAGGGGAGCTGAGGGTGGCAGGCAGCGTCCCTTCTGTCCCGCGCCTCTAAACAATGAGTATGTTGTTTGATCCGGCATGTGTGTGTGTGTGTGTGTGTGTGTGTGTATGTGTGGGAATGGGGACTTGGCAATATGACCTGGAGTAAATGTTTGGATACTTTTACCTCAGAAACGTTCACTTATGGTTGATTCACAAGATTTAAACATGTTGTTAAGATTTAACTGTATTAAATGCCTTGGAGATTAGAATTATCTGTGGCAGATATTATGATAGAATGAGCTTTTAAAACAGCCATCAGTACTGAAAATGATCATTCTTCAGATATAGAAATGTTTGCATCTTTAGGCATAGCTGATCATATAAAACCCAATCCCCATCCCTCATCCACATATGGCAACAAATGAATTTCTGACTGTAAGATGTGTTTGAGACTGTCAGGAACTGTAAGATGTACTTGATTGTTGGAAATGCTTGTAACAGAAATGTCTTCCTATAGCATATCTGAGGGAGGGGGGGGGGGGGGGGTGATAGAGGGGAAGAGAAAATTCATACATTCCCTGTTTTTTTTTTCTTTTTAATTTCTTTCTTCTCTTTCTTCAACATCCGCCCAGGCTGAGTCACCATCGAAGAGTGGGAAGGTCTGGTGAGGAGAGAGAGAGAGAGGAGACGGAGAGAGCAACAGAGAGTGAAAGGAACGGAACGAGAGAGAGGGGAGGGAGGAGAGTGAACAAGCCGGCGCGAGAGACTGAGAAAGAGGGAGAGAGAGAGAGAGAGAGAGAGAGAGAGGAAGAAGAGAGAGGAAGAGGGAGAGTGTGCGAGCCAAACAGAGGGACAGCCACGAGAGGAAAGAAGACGGCACGCCGCCCCCGAACCCAGCTGAGCCACAACCGACCGAAAGAGGGAGAGAGAGAGGGAGACAGAGGCGACGAGAAAAGAGAGAGAGAGAGAGAGAGAGAAGCAGCGAGGAGGGAGAGAGCCCACGCTCTACTCTGCACGCCGCCGAGACTGGGAGGTCTGGCCCCCTCCTCCTCCTCCTCCTCCTCCTCCTCCTCACATCCTCTCCTCCCCACACTCCTTCTCCGCTGCCTGCCTGCCCCCCCTCCCTCGCTCCCTCGCTCTCTCTCTCCCTCTCTCCCTCCCTCCCTCGCTGGCTCCCTTGCTCTGCCTCTCTCTCTGTGAGCCGGGGAGAGCGTCTGTAGCGGCGGCGGCAGCAGGGCAGGCACAGCGTGGCGAGACACCATGAGCGATGTTACTATCGTCAGAGAAGGCTGGCTGCAGAAGAGAGGTAAGTCCCTGCCTGCCTGCCTTTTTTTTATGGCCGCGTGACTGGCTGACTGCTCGTGTGTGAGTGTGAGCTCGTGTGTGTGTGTGTTCTTGTGCTAGTATGTGTGTGTGTGTGTGTGTGTGTGTGTGTGTGCGTGTCTCTCCAGGGATTTCTTTTGATATGGTGAGAGGGCTGGTCACCGCTCTGCCGTGGTTTGGTTTCAGCCCGATTGTGTCTGTGGGAAGTCAGGGGTTTTTCTCGTGTGTGTGTGTGTGTGTGTATGTGTGTGTAGGTGTAGGCGTGTCTGTGACTCCGTGTGTGTGTATGTGTGTGTGTGAGGTGGGGGTTGGTCGAGGTGGGTGTGGGTGTGTCTGTGTCTGGGAGCATGTGTGTGACGAGAGGAGGCAGACATGTTTTAGGGGAACACACGTGTCTGTATGTGCCGAGTGTGTGTGTGTGCGTGTGTGTGTGTGTGTGTGTGCGCGCGAGGGAGGGAGCGGAAGAAAATGAATGAGAGTGAAAGTGAGCTTGTAGACACTCCCTGAGGTTGTATGAGTATGAGAGAGAGAGAGAGAGAGAGAGAGAGAGAGAGAGAGAGAGAGAGAGAGAGAGAGAGAGAGAAAGGAGGACAGAGAGATGGCGAGGAGGAGAAAAACTGACCATATTGCTTAAGAAGAGAGGACAGGATAGAGGGATGAATGCACACGTGGCTAAATGGGTCTTCAGAGAGACGGAGGGATGCGTATGGGATGTGAGTGTATGAATGGATGAGGGAAAAGGATGGAGTCTATCTATGGATGAGTGAACAAAATAATGAATTAAGATGGTTGAAATCACATTTTGTGTGTGTCAGTTGTATGCATTTCTCTGTGGAGCATGCACAAACACACACACACACACCGACACACACACACACACACACATGCGTGGCCGAAATAACTTGTGTTGATGTTGCAGACCCTGACTGCTTGATTGATAGTAGTAGTGGCTCTGGCTGGCATGGTTATGAGTCTGACTATCCGTAGCAGGTATCTCTCTGTCTCATCTCTCTCTATCTATCTATTTCACTGTCTTCCTTTCTGTCAGTTTGTTGTTCATTCATTCATTCATTCATTCATTCATTCATTCATTCATTCATTCATTCATTCATTCATTCATTCATTCATTCATTCATATATTTATTCATTGTCAAACTGTCTGTTTCTCTATCCATCAGACAGGCAATCATTATTACATATTCATCTGTATGTTTGTGTGCCGGTCTGTCTACCTGTCTGTCCTTTGATGTGTTTGTCTTTCTGCCCTGCTATGTCATTCTGTGTTTGACTCCACCTGTGTTTATGTGAGCGTGTGTGTGTGTGTGTGTGTGTGTGTGTGTTTGTGTGTGTTTGTGTGTGGGTGTCCGTCCTTGTCTGTCTGTTACTGTTTGCACTTATCCAACTTGCATCCCCCTGGGGAGTCTGTGGAGACATCCTGTACAGTACATCAGCCCCCTTATATAATCTCCCTGCCACCCCATCAAAGTGTGTGTGTGTGTGTGTGTGTGTGTGTGTATGTGTGTGTGTACATGTACTTGTATGTGTATGCATAGATATGTGTCTGTACATCTGTGTGTGTGTGTGTGTGTGTGTGTTTGTGGGAAGCACAGGACCCAAGTCGAGTGCCCTGATGTATCTTAAGTGCAGGCAGCATGTGGGCAGTGCTGCCCACTATGTCCACTAACAGCACCTCTGGGTCAATACACCAGGCCACACACACACACACACACACACACACACACACACACACACACACACACACACACACACACACACACGCACACAGACACGCGCACACACACACACACACACACAAACACACCCACACACACACACACACACACACACACACAGGGCCTCTTCTTGAAGAAACACAGACAAACTGCTCCTGGACGCACGCACACACACACACACACACACACACACACACACACACACACACACACACACACACACACACACACTTCACTAAGTCATGTGGCTCTATATGGGCTTGCATATAGTGTAAGGCGTCCCACCCCCACTGGGCTTCACTGCTTCTGCTGTGGTCCTGGGTGGACATGCTTCCTCCTTGTGGTTGCTCCTTCCTCTATGGTTCAGCTTGTTTGAAGTCATTGTTCTGTGCTCTGAGTGCCATGGTTCTACCTGGTTCTGCTCACACTGGGTTCTCTGTGGTTCTGTCTGTCGGTAGGATTGATATTGAGAAAACAGACAAGATAGATCACCTTTGGGACAGGAGATTTAAGTCTGCCTGACCACAAACCTTATTCTAACATACTATTGTTTGGGAGAACACTTTAGGTTTATTATTATTATTCCGTTATAATAATAATCGCTGAGTCTTGAGTCAGTCGTCCTGTTGTTTGTAAGTAAAGTAACATTGACTGACTCTGTGTTCCTCTGTGTTCTCACACCTGAGTCCTCACTGCTTACCTCTGCTTTTACTGCGGATGTGTGTTTCAGTTTCATGCTTCTTCATCTGACCCTTTTGGACATGGCCTTGCAGGTAGGGTGTGTGTGAGTGTACTGTACGTACAGTGCTTACTTGGCAATGTTGTAGTATGCAAGTCTTAAATACGCATGCGCGTGGACACACACACACACACACACACATACTAACTTACATTTACAGTCTCAACCAGACTTGCACGCAGAAACACACGTGTGTATGCACACACGCCCCCCTTCAGCTTGGTGTGTGTGTGTGTGTGTGTGTGTGTGTGTGTGTGTGTGTGATTTATGTAGGGGGGCAGGCGTGCCCCTCTCTGTCAGTGTGTGAGGGCCCAAATTGATTTCTATGGAGTAGACACAGGCGCAGAGGTGCAAGGGGTGACTGGGCTGCCCGTGCCGGATGGGATTTGTGTGTTTTTATACCCCCCCAGCCCCAACACACACACACACACACACACACGCACACACGCACACGCACACACACATACACACGCACACACGCACACACACATACACCTTTTTGTTCTACATCAGGTAGAGATTCAGTCCAGAGAGGTAGAACACATACAGGGACAGGAGCTGTATTTTTAGCTGAGTACCTTGTGTTCTGTTACACACACACACACACACACACACACACCTGTACACGAGTGAACACACACACACACACACACACGCACTCGCTTCAGAATAACACCTTAACAGAATATGAGAAGGGAATGTAGCTTCTCACATCTCTTTTTTTTTTAGTTCTCTGTGCACAGCTGTCCTCTAACAACCTCTAGGTACACACACACACACACACACACATACACACACATACACACACACACACACACACACACACACACACACACACACACACTGCAGCTCTGTCCTCTAATGGCCCCTGTTTGAGAATCAAGCTTTTGTTGTTCTTCCATTGAGAAGCAGATTGAATTTGGGTGCAGTCTCGCGGAGGAAATATCATTTCTCAGCGCCCATGCCTCATTTGAGCTCCACTTCCGAGCCCAGCTCCAGCTTCAGCTTCAGCTCCAGCTCCAGTCACTCTGCCCATGTGCCTGCCTAGCGAGAGTACATCATGCCTAGCGTGGGGCTATGCACTGCAGCAGCAAGGGGAGATAACATGGAGAGAGTATGGCTGCACGATATTTGAAAAATGGGCGATAGGCGGTAACATTGCTGAATGTTGCGATGACGATATGTTTTTAGATAAATAAATAAATGTTTAAATACAGTTGTACCATCTTTCCTTTGGGGTGGATATCAAGGGCAGTAGGACTTCATTTGATTCCCCAAATATCTTCATATGTTGAAACATGGCTTAGCTGGAATAAATGAGACATTACTCTAAGCTTTTTCACAGTAATGTTCCCATTTGTTCCAGTTAAGCCATGTTTTGCGATATGTGTATAATGATACTGTATGTTGCGATATCACTATATTTTCAATATATTGTACAGCCCCAATGGAGAGGTGGACCCAAGGACCAGCGTAGGCAGAGATATGACTCAGATACACATGTACACAGTGATAAACACACACATTCATGCATTTGCACCTACATATACACCTTGCCATAGGTCCAGACATTCATGCATTTTCACTCACATATACACCTTTCCATAGGCCCACACTTTCAGTTTCCATTGTTTCTGCAAACAGACGTCCATCGAAAATGATGATAATGTGATGTGTCGTGCTCACACCACACCACACACACACACACACATACCCACACACACACACACACTTACACTTATCTCAACAGAATCGGTTCAGCTCATTAGTATAGAGACCAGTATTCGGGGCATTACATGCAAAGCAGTAGTAGGGAGTCCCTGACAAAAAAAACAGT
>CM050204.1:13301041-13303541 GCA_027475355.1 Coilia nasus | reverse complement strand
CTGCGCAAGTCCTTAAAACAGTACAGCTTAAAAGTTTCCAGGCAACAACTGTAGGCCCAGCCAGGAGTCTTTTCACAAACTGCAACCTAAAGGCTGCAGTTCTGCTGTGGAAACTAATTAAACCATGTCCCCCCTCTTCTTTAGGCAAAAATAAAACAGGTTGTGGTAGCCAATGATAATTGTCCCAAAAAAAGTTTACTACAATAGATTGTAATCTGTTTAGAAGGTCTGGCGGGGGATCCACACAGGCCAGACGATGCCACAAGGATGATGCCACTAGGTTATTTATGATAAGAATACGTCCCCTGTATGACATCTTTGGCAATAACCATTTCCATTTTTGCAACCGCCCATTCACCTTTTCAACTGCCCCCTCCCAATTTTTCTGCATAAAATGTTCATTCCCCAAAAAAACACCCAAATATTTAAAACCATCTTTTTTCCAGCACAATCCATCAGGTAGACTTGGTGTTCCCTCTACCCACTGACCAAGCAAAAGGGCCTCACTTTTGGACCAGTTGACTTTAGCTGATGACACTGCCCCAAAATCTTTAAGAATGTTAATAGTTGTCTCAATATCTTTATCCCCATTAATTAGTAAAATTATGTCATCAGCATATGCTGACAGGCGAATAGGAAAAGAAAAGTCATGTAAAAGCACACCACTCAAAGCCCCTCTCAACTTATTTAAAAGAGGCTCTATTGCTAAAGAGTAAAGCATACCCGATAAAGAGCAGCCCTGTCGTACACCCCTACCAACCTTGAAGGGAGCACTTAAACCACCATTGATTTTAAGTATACTCTCAACATCACTATACAGAACCCTGACCATGTTTACAAAGCCTTCACTGAAACCAAAGGCAAGTAGAGTATCCCACAGATACTTGTGCTCTACCCTATCAAAAGCTTTCTCTTGGTCCAAAGAGACCAATCCAACATCAAAACCCTTAAGATTAAAAACATGTATTGCATCACGTATTAAAGAAACATTGTCAAAAATAGATCTACTGGGAACACAGTAGGTTTGGTCCGGATGGATGACCTGGTCCATTACCTTGGACAGTCTATTGGCCAAAACTTTAGACAGGATTTTAAAATCACTACACAGGAGCGACACAGGTCTCCAGCAGCTGATATCAGTGAGGTCACCTTTTTTCGGGAGAAGTGTGAGGACTGCCCTGCGACAGCTCACCGGCAGGCGCCCCCTAGTGAGACTATCTTTGAGCACAGCAAGCAGATCCTCCCCTATCTCCGACCAGAAGCACTTATAAAAGTCAACTGGAATGCCATCCAGGCCAGGAGCCTTGCCACACTCCATACCCTGAAGGGCTCTTTCCAGTTCTCCCAGTGTCAGGGCGGCATCAAGCTCGGCAAAGGACTCAACTGTAACCTGGGGCAGATCATGTAGAAAAAGGTTGTTAGACCCCCCATCCTGAAGTTCACTCCTGTATAGCTGCTGATAAAACTGTACAGCCCTTCTCCGTATCCCACCATCGTCAGTCAACAAGTCTCCAGATTCAGATTTTAATGCATGAATAAATCTTTTTTGGCCGTTTCTTTTCTCCAAGCTAAAAAAATACTTTGACGGGACATCCATCTGTTCCACACTCTGAAACCTTGAACGGACCAAAGCTCCCTTAGCACTAATTCCTAGCAACTCAGCTAACTCATTCTTCTTTTTTGCCAAATTATCAATTTCATCCTGATTCCCAGTAGAGTAAGCCAGCATTTGAATTTCTTGAAGCTCTTTCTCTAAAATTTCAATAGACTGGGTTCTGTCTCTCGTGATGTTTTGAGTATACTGCTTACACAATTGTTGAATTTGCAATTTACCAAAGTCCCACCACTGTTGTAAAGAAACAAAAGATGTCTTAATTTCTTTAAAATCTGCCCAGAAGGTTCTAAACACCTCCTTAAAATGTTTATCATAAACGAGAGACGAATTAAAATGCCAATAAGCACTTCTGGGCTTCACAGCTTTTAAAAGAACTCCACATAAAACCATCCCGTGATCAGAAAAACCTACAGGAACAATCTCACAATTTCTAAAAATGTTAAAATGGTGTTTAAAAGAATAAAACCTATCAAGCCTGGCCAAGGAAATCATATTGCCATAAGCATGTGTCCAGGTATACTGTCTCTGTTCTCTGTGGAACGTTCTCCAAACATCACATAAATCATGTGTGTGGATACACTGAATAAGCTTTCTGCGTGAGAACATATGTGGCTCTGTATGATTCCTGTCAATGTCACATTCAGTGCAGTTAAAATCACCACCAATAAATAGATAGTCATCACTGCTACACCCAGCCACAACATTAGACAACTCATTCAAAAAAGCCACTCTTTCTGCTGCATTTGTAGGAGAATAAACACAGATAAAAATTAAAACATGATTTACAAAACGTGCCATGACTTTAAATAATCTACCCTGTATTACTTCCACAACCTCGTGGGAGATTGGAATAAAATTCTTTGCAAATAAAACTGCAACACCACC
>CM050204.1:13286041-13288541 GCA_027475355.1 Coilia nasus | reverse complement strand
TGAGTGATACTCGGTGTGTTGCAAGTGTGTGTGTGTGTGTGTGTGTATGAATGCATGGATATGTCCTGTGTGTGCTTGTGTGTGTGTGAGTGATACTCGGTGTGTTGCAAGTGTGTGTGTGTGTGTGTGTGTATGAATGCATGGATATGTCCTGTGTGTGCTTGTGTGTGTGTGTGAGTGATACTGGGTGTGTTGCAAGTGTGTTTGTTTGGAAGGGTTTCGTGTGGCTGCGGTCGGCCTGCTGTAGCAAATGAAGTGTGGAGCTTGTGTTGTTCACGTCGAAGAAAACTTCACATTTTCTCAGGGAGCGCTGCCAGCGCTCCTCTGCCTTGGCATGCTGGCTAGTCCAAATGTCACTCGGTGTTGGAGTGACTCATGCAGCTTTTTAAAGAGCTGTTTTCCCACATCTTTCTCCTCTTTGCTGCGATCTGCTTAGGAAATGTAGCATGTCTGCAAACACAGCGGACAAGGGAAAAATATGTAAACATGAGCCTTGTACTAGAGTTTAAATACATCTTTTTAAATGGGTAAAATTGCTTTGTGTGTGTGTGTGTGTGTGTGTGTGTGTGTGTGTGTGTGTTTGTGTGGATGTGTATGTGTGTATGCATGTCTTTATCACAGAGTTTATCACTTCCCATAGACACACACACACACATACACACACACACACACACACACACACACACACACACACACACACACACACACACGTAAACACTAGGGATTTTTAACAGTGCTAATCCGATACATATCTATATGCATGACTAATGGTCCTTTACATTAAAGATATGAGTCAGCTTCTCATGTGATATGGTATGATTCACGCCTGCTGTGATGCAGTGTATCTAGATATCCTTTCATTGAACAATGGCAGTCAACATAACACAATGCTAAGCAGATCAAAATAGTACAAAAAATCATTTGATTGTATTCCTTTGGTTCATGTGAGGCAGACAGCAGATTATATTTAACTAACAGAGTACTTTTTTCCCCCTCTACTGCATCTGTAAATATGGGAATCGTACTATTCTCAACACACCCACACACACGCACACACGCACACACACATACATGCACACACACACACACACACATAGAACACAAGTCAGTATCAGTACTGTGACACCCGCCCCCATTGGACGGCTTACTTTATTTGGAAATTGTGTGGTGCTGTTGTGGAGCGTCTGGGATCCCACAGACTTCTGGGAATCTGAGTTTTTAATGAGAAGCTGGGAGAGCCTCACTCCCTCAATGAGCTTGGGGAGGAGAGAGAGAACACCAGGCCTGTCCACCTGTCTACCATCAAACCCAGAGGCATTAGCCCTACCATACACACTCTCTCACACACACACACACACACACATGCACAGAGCACAGAGCACAGCGCAGCACAGTTATCCTGTCAATCTGAGGACAGTGGAGGATTCACCCCATGCATTACCATTAAGATTGGCTAATGAGAATGATACTTTAGAGGAGACTACTAATTAGACACACACACACACACACACACACACACACGCACAAACATACACACACACACACACACACACACACACACACACACACACACACACACACACACACACACACACACACACACACACAGGTAGGGAGGTTGCATAATGAGAGTGTGTACTCCCAGGAGATAGTCTGCTCTGTAGATGGCTGTCTATATATCACCCTGTTTGTACATGAGGACAGAACTGGCAGCATTGAGCTATCTGCATTAGCGGCAGTCCAGCATTGAACTGAATTCCATTGAACGGGTCAGGACTGGCTTAATATCAGGGTGTGGAGTGGGAATGCGGTCTGTATTTTGACTTGTAAGTGTTTGTGCATGGGATCCCACTGGCCATGGACGTTCTGGAAAATTCTGGAATTTCAATACAGTCTGTTCCAGACATAAAAAGTAGTCCTTACTTTCCATGTCTGCACCAGGCTATTCAATTTTCATGATTTTCCAGAAATTACACAATTTGAATTTGATCATTTCAAGGTCAAGCAATATCATGGGTTATTTTTTTTGTAATTGTATGTAGTTGTAGGTCAGGGAATTTTAAGTCTGACTTGCCCTGGGAATCCTGGAAGATTGTCAGGGCATCCTGCTGATTAGAATCACATGAAAAAAATTATGTATCCTGCCATGCACTGGCATATAGTTTTTTTTGCAAAGTTAATTTTTACCCGTAGTTTGAAAGGGAAAAAAAGTAATTGAAGAACAGTCTCTTCTTAGGCTGGATATATCAAGTTTGTGCTTCAGTGTTTTGATTAAATGAGCTCTCGAAGGGCTCAGACCTCCAGAGAGCACCCCCACTGCACTCTGCAGGAACCCCAACAACAGCAGCCTTCATTGGGATGTGAAAGCCACGGAGAGTCCCCGATATCAGCACTCACCCCCAGCCTGCACAGCATGCACCAGTGCCTACTGATTAACATAGTGGGTGGAATAGAGGGATGAGAGAGAGAGAGAGAGAGAGAGAGAGAGAGAGAGAGAGAG
>CM050204.1:13271041-13273541 GCA_027475355.1 Coilia nasus | reverse complement strand
ACCTCGGATAAATAAATGTATTTATTAAATGTAGTGACGTATGGACCTCAACTTTGCCCAGTGGCTTACTGACGTTAGATTTATTTAACCAAATAGGAAACACTGAATGACAAGAACGAGGTTTTTTGGCTGAATATGCGCAGAATACGCGCAGAAAAATAGACTCGGTTTCTATTCTCTAGCTGCAGTCCGTATTCTGAGCGTAGTCTACGCTCAGAATACGCTCAGAACACGGTGGCAGTGGGAATGGTCTCATCCGCTAACGTGCATTCTAAATGAATACGGACAGAATACGGACAGAATACGGCCACGCGCTGAATACGCAGAGAGTGCGGTGGAAATGGGCCCTCCCACTCTCTCTTTCCTTCTCTCTCTATCTCTCTCTCTCTTTCTCTTTCCCCTAATTCTCTCTCTCCCTCTCTCTTTCCGTCTTGCCTACTCAGCACACTCCTCATGTGCTGTCGGTGCATTGCGAGGACCACTGACGTTCCAACTGACGTACATGTTGCGTATTCGACTGTCTATGTCTGTGTGTGTGTGTGTGTGTGTGTGTGTGTGTGTGTGGGTGTGTCTTGTGTTTGCATGCGTCACATGTGTGTAGAGAGTGGAGTTAGAAATGCTGAGTTGGCTGGTGTAGTCGTGGGCCTGTATCTGATTGGGCTCCGGTCCGGTCCCTGGTGTGTCAGCGTCCGAATGCCTCCTGCTTCTGCTTCTGACTCGTACGCCTGGAAGTCTGAAGGTCACTCAGTGGCTCCGTCCCAAGCATTCACTCGTTCGCTGTGCACTGCACTATACTGTGTGTCAGTTACATTGGCTGACACTGGCATTGACTACATAGAGTTCTTAATCCTCAAGTCTCCTGAAGGTCTAACTGACCTAAACTGCAATTTATCTTTGGTTTCTCCAATAAAACGTTTTTTTTTTTTTTCCCACCTAGTATGCACTATTATGCTTTTTGTTAGTTTTACCTAAAATATTTTCCTCAAGTCTGACAAATGTAGCACAGCTGTTTGCTAAGTCTACAGCTCTGGTGCAGTGCTAAGGTGCTAGCAGGTATCAAGCTTAGGGTTGGAGTGGCAGGAAGGATGTATTTAGGGTAAGATGAGTTGCGTCATTGCATCATTACGTCATTACGTCATTACGTCATTGCGTCATTGCGTTATTGTTTTTGTCCGCTCCGGCGCCACTGGACAGCAAGAAATGTTGTCTTGTGTTTTTCTTGCCAAACTGTAAACTGCATCTTGTATGAATTGTGCTATACAAGTAAAGGTTAGTAGCATAATAAAAGTGTAATAATGCTATTTACTGTAGTGCCCTACAACGGCAAAGTGCAGTGCCCTACAACGGCAAAGTGCCAACATTGAAACTGAGAAAAATGCCTTTTGAAGTTGACATACTGCCCAATCCAGCATGTTGTACTGTAGGTGTAATGATGCTTTTATTAACTAGGAAGAAGCAAGACATATAATAACTTATTATTATTATATCAGTTATTACTGTGTTTTGGCTTTCTTGGTCAGTGTATATTACAGCATAGCACACAGCACAGCACACTCCTTCTCAGTGGCATAACCAGAAATCCTAAAATTGGTCAGCCCAGAAAAAAATCAGGCGTGTCTAACCCAAAACACATAGGTTATTTTTATTACTAAAACAGTCAATCAAAGTTATAGAGCTTTCTGATTGGACGGGCCAGCCCACCCGTGGCTGCAACTATGCTGGCTGCTCCTGCTGCTATTCGGGGTGCTTGTGTGGGATTTGGGGGCCCTTGTATCCCACTTTTCATTGGGGTGGGGGTGGGGGGGGGGGGGGGGGGGGGGGGCAGCTGGGCTGTGCTGTGCTGTCCCAAGGGACTCTGTGTCTGTTGGGGGGGGTATAAGTGGGGGTGGTGGGGTTGGTAGAGTTTGAGAGTTGAACCCAAGCCAGACGAACACACACACACACACACACACTTACACCAGAAAGGGCCAGCCAGCCGTGCTTGTTGTCTTGAGTGGGGCCCCATTGTGAGGGAACCGTCCAGGGGAACAAAGCTGGCTGGGGCTGGGGCTGGGGCTGGGGGGCTTGGGCTGGGGATGGGGATGGGGCTGGCTGGGGCTGGGGCTGGGCTGGGGCTGGGGCTGGGGGCTGGGGCTGGGGCTGGGGCTGGGGCTGGGGCTGGGGCTGCTGTACAGAGTTGACAGATGGCACTCAGAGATCGGGACGTATCAATAATAATGGACATCTTACAACACCCCTCGCCCCACCTTCTCTCTCTCTCTCTCTCTCTTTCCTCTCTCTCTCTCTCTCTCTCTCTCTCTCTCTCTCTCTCTCACACACACACACACACACACACACACACACACATACTTCAGTAAAGTGTGTGGTTGTTGGTGTGTGTGTGTGTGTGTGTGTGTGTGTGTTGGTGTGTGTCTGTGTGTGAAAGAGTGTATGTAGTGTTTTGTAGTAGTTGCTTTGTACTGTATTCATTTGTGTGTGTGTGTGTGAGAGAGAAAGAGAG
>CM050204.1:13261041-13268541 GCA_027475355.1 Coilia nasus | reverse complement strand
TTCATGAGCACGTCAGAAGCTAAGTGCTGCTAACATGCAGGGGCTTTCCTCTGCTACCGTGCTAACAGGCAGGGTGTGCCCATGACTGATGTGCTGTAATGTTCATGATTCACACAGCACACAGTATTGACGGGGACCTTGGGGGTTGCGTCCTCACAGCTGCCTGATAATTGGCCAGTGTGGAGGAAGAGGTCTTCCTGGGAGTGATGTGATGTAATGACAGTGCACTTCACTGTCGGCTCTGAATGGGCGGCCCCAAACATTACAGTTTTTCTCTATCGCTTTGGTACATTTTTCGAATCTTTCTTGCAATTTGCAGAAGATCGAGTGCATTTCTCAAAACAGTTTGGACAAATAACAAAACACAGTGGATCACCTGCAAAAGCCAGTCTCTTGCTCAAAATACTTAGTTCATCCCTCAAAAGCAAGTTTTTGTGTCAATATACGTGTCAGTGCCATCAGAATGTTTAGTCATTGTGTCACTGTGTACGGATAAGGCAGTCAAATTCATTAGTCATGTTGGCAATTGAATAGTGCACTTCGAAGGGACATTTTGATGTAAAATGTGGTTTAGGTGTGATGACAAGTGTTGTACATTTCACCTCATATAATGTATATGTGTGAGATTCATTGTAAAAGACAAGATTCACATTTACAGAATGACTTCTTTATTGGCAGACATTGACATTGCAGTGCGTAAAGAAAAAAAAAGACAGCAATGGACAGAACAAAGGTAAAATACAGTAAGTAAACATAGGTCAAAAATATAAACATAGGTCATACAGTAAGTAAACAAAAAATATGAACATCTCCCTTATCCTGATCTTCAGCTTCGTCACATTCTTGTCTGTCAGGCAACAAATTTTCACCCACGTGACACTGGCAGCGTGGATAGCATCTTCTGGAGTGCCTAATCCATCCTCCTCCAAATCCTCCACCATGCAGCCTCACCCCTCTTCCTCTCCTTCTCCCTGTTGTTGTCCATTTTCTTGACCTTCCATTGTCAACCATTGTAACTTTGTATTGTGCTCTGGTTATATACTTTCCAGTAGATTGTTCATGAGATGCTCCCTTGAGCTCATTCAGAAAACTGTTGATCATTGGTTTCTCAACTCTCTTCATTAGAAAAAGTCTAGATTCAAGCAATTTACCAATTTAGATCATATTTACAAATGTCTTATGGAAATGTATAGAAATGTGCTGGACATGTTATGATAGCTTGGTAAATCATTTTGCATGTTAAGACTTATATGATGAACTATAGCCTAAATGTTTTGGGGAGTGAGACTATTTGATAGATTCCCATAACAAAGCATTTTGATTAGCATGACAAAAGCAATTGATAATGTACAAAAAACTGAGAATTGTACACAATCATTTGCATGGATGGACAAAAGCATTTGCAATTTGTTTAATGCAATGAGAAACTGCCTTTATCATCTGCACAAATGGCATGATGATGTGACAATTGAACAAGAACTTTTGAAAATTTCAATTCTGATGTGAGAAATGTACCAAACCAATTGAGAAAAACTGTAAATAGTGCACTTCGAAGGGACATTTTGATGTAAAATGTGGTTTAGGTGTGATGACAAGTGTTATACATTTCACCTCATATAATGTATATGTGTGAGATTGATTGTAAAAGACAAGATTCACATTTACAGAATGACTTCTTTATTGGCTGACATTGACATTGCAGTGCGTAAAGAAAAAAAGACAGCACTGGACAGAACAAAGGTAAAATACAGTAAGTAAACATAGGTCAAAAATATAAACATAGGTCATACAGTAAGTAAACAAAAAAATATGAACATCTCCCTAAATTCTAAATCCTTATCCTGATCTTCAGCTCCTTCACATTCTCGTCTGTCAGGCAACAAATTTTCACCCACGTGACACTGGCAGCGTGGATAGCATCTTCTGGAGTGCCTAATCCATCCTCTTCCAAATTCTCCACCATGCAGCCTCACCCCTCTTCCTCTCCTTCTCCCTGTTGTTGTCCATTTTCTTGTCCTTCCATTGTCAGACATTGTAACTTTGTATTGTGCTCTGGTTATATACTTTCCAGTAGATTGTTCATGAGATGCTCCCTTGAGCTCATTCAGAAAACTGTTGATCATTGGTTTCTCAACTCTCTTCATTAGAAAAAGTCTAGATTCAAGCAATTTACCAATTTAGATCATATTTACAAATGTCTTATGGAAATGTATAGAAATGTGCTTGACATGTTATGATAGCTTGGTAAATCATTTTGCATGTTAAGACTTATATGATGAACTATAGCCTAAATGTTTTGGGGACTGAGACTATTTGATAGATTCTCATAACAAAGCATTTTGATTAGCATGACAAAATTGATAATGTACGAAAAAACTGAGAATTGTACACAATCATTTGCATGGATGGACAAAAGCATTTGCAATTTGTTTAATGCAATGAGAAACTGCTTTTTTCATCTGCACAAATGGCATGATGATGTGACAATTGAACAAGAACTTTTGAGAATTTCAATTCTGATGTGAGAAATGTACCAAACCAATTGAGAAAAACTAATGCTTTTCAGAGGTCCTGCAAAGGTTTGTGTGACCCTTGTAATGGAGTTGTTGACTGTGCGTATGTGTGTGTGTCTCTCTCTCTCTCCCTCTCTCATTCTCTCTCTCTTGTTCTCTCTTTCGTTCTCTCTCTCCCTCATTCTCTCTCTCTTTCTCTCTCTCTGACTGTGTGTGGTTATATTTGTGGTGTTTTGCTCTATCATCTCGTTCTCTCTTTCATTCTCTCTCTCTTCCTTTTGCTCTCTCTTCTCTCTCTCTCTCTCTCTCTCTCTCTCTCTATGTGACGGTGTGTGGTTATGTTTGTGATGTTGCTGGTATGTTTTGCTCTATAATCCCCCATAGGCTAATCAAGTCTTGCCATCTTAACGTTTAGCAGTGTTTTGCCAAGACATTGTCTGTCTCTCAAGGACACACTCACACACACACACACACACACACACACACACACACACACACACACACACACAAACACACACACTGAGGGATCTATGTCAGGTCTCCTTTGTTTTCCCACTTCCTGTGAGACGGAGTGCTGGGAGGCATGCTCCCTTGGCCCCAGAAGAAAAAAACACTAACTGTTGTGCGCTGTAACAGGAAGTGAAAACAGCCTTCGAGGTGCTCAGGACAGGAAGTCAGGATTTTACAATAACAACAAACAGAGCCCCCGGGGTCAGGGGTTTAATGAAGACCCTGAACAGACAATCATGTTAGAGTCATAAGTGTGTGTGTGTCTGTGTGTATGTGTGCATGTGTCAGCGTGAGAACCTGTTTTGGTTTGTTTGAGTGTGTGAGTTAATTTGCCTTACTTGAGTGTTTGTGTGTGCATATATGTATACAGTGATCCCCTGTCTATTGCGGTAGCTGTGTTCCAGAACACCCCGCGATATATTCATTTATATATCCACGGTATAGCGAGACCACATAGAAAACATTTTATTTTATAGTTTAAGCTTTAAAATACTAGCCTGGCTTAGACAGAGCTTGGTCTGGCAAAGATACCATAGATAAAAAGTTCTCAGAGGCGGGATCAGCAGGTGTCTGTCAAATGCCTCTGTGTACTACTGGAAAGAGCTACAACCAGTCAGTGCACTGATTCTGATGACATACGCGTATTGTTCGTTTCTTATTGGTGCCCGATTTTTTGGGCAAAGGAACAGCCGAGAAAAGGCAGGTTGACCAGACTGAATTGAATGTGAAATTCTATGCAGCGTCACAGGCATAATGGTCCAGGCTATTAAAATACCCCCCCCCCCCCCCCACACACACACACACACATTCCGTTTTAATACATTTACTGTATGCATTATTTAATTATTACTGCATTTTAAGCAGTATTTATATGTTACAGTAAAGTTATCATACATTGTAATATTGTTTTACTGAACTTTTCTTTAGCATGCATAGTGATGTACCATGCATATATTAATGAACAAAATTCGTGATATAGCAGGATCGCGAAAGCTGGACCGCGATACAGTGGGGGATCACTGTATTTTGTTTCCATCTTTCCATACGCTCCAGGCCTTAGACTGTATCCTTGACTCTCCTAAGCTCTTGGCAACCTTTCACCCAGAGTGCAGCACAGAAGACTAGGCTGCGTGGTGACGTGGACGGCAAAAGCCCTTACGTCTCCTCCTCTTCCTCCTCCTTCTCCTCCTGCTCTTCCTCCTCCTCCTCCTCCTCTCCTCTGCTTTACTGAGGCGGCTCGGCTCGGTGGAGGCAAGGACGCATACAGAAGCCTATTTATAAGAGAGTGCACTTAAGCCCTCTGAATTAGCCTTTAGATTAGAGGCCGGCAGAAGCACATCGGCACACTCCGACCAATGCAGTTTACTAGGTTCCCCTAGGGGTGGGGATAAGCATGACAGACAAGTGTGTTAGCCTGTGTGTGTGTGTGTGTGTGTGTGTGTGTGTGTGTTTGTGTGTGTGTGTGGCCCCCTTAAGTACCAACACAAGGAACTTCACATCGTGTCCTGGCCGTTATTAAATGAGCAGATTAGGAGTGTCCAGACCGGGTCCCTCACTAGAACATCCCATAATAATGCGACCCTGCTATTTATGTCCACGTACTTCCGCTGGCTGTCTCGCAGAGTGTCACGCAGGAATAGTTCACACCCTTGGGCCAGCAGGGTTAGCCCCAGATGGAAACCCTGTGACAGCCCCTGTGAACACATCCAGGCTCCGTTGAGGCCTGTAACTCCGTTGGAACCACAGTGGAAATCTCTCTTCCCCCCACCTCTCTGTGGAGGTAATTGGTTAAATGCATCATCCTTCATAGGCTAATCAAGTGTTGCGATATTAACGTTTAGCAGTGTTGCTGCTGCCACTTTGCCGAGACATTGCCTGTCTCTCAAGAACCATTACACACACACACACACACACGCACACACACACACACACACACACACACACACACACACACACACACAATCTCTCTCTCTATCTGCACACTAGATACATTACTTACTGGCAAACCTGCCTTCCAACATTTATTTCATTTATTTATTTATTTGTTTATTAGGGACATGTTGCATATTAATGCACATTAGCATAAAATAAAATACACAATGTAAACACGCTGGAGTTAGCATAATTGCTCCATTCCATCATGTGGATGTGCTGCCGACCTGGCTCACAGCCTGGCTTTTGGCTCACTAGCTAGCGTGTCCCAGTTTGTGCTGTTGCAGAGTTGCAGGTTCGATTGTGGCAACGGTAAACACAACACAGGTTACATAAGGACTTAGGCCTTCCGACTGACTGCCGTAAGGTGGTGGTGACCTGGGGTGACAGGTCCAAGGCCAAAAAATTCCTCCAGTAAATATGCAGATCTCTGCCCCTTCCTCAGGGCCAACTTAGCAACATGTGTGTTGATTGGTGCTGTAGCTATCCATTACTTTTGTAATACAGTATTCTGTAGATTTGTTAACAGATTAAAATAACAATAGTAAGAATGAGGGGAAAAAAGACAAGTCTAATAATTATTATGAATTTTTAGCATGTGTAAATTTATTTAAAACGTGTTGATGTTGCTAAATTGATACAAAATCTGTATAGAGAGGGCACTGTTTAAATCCGTTTCTTCAAAGTAGGCAGGCTCAACTGAGTGCCGGGCTTAAGAATGTCACCATAACACCAGACACAGAGAGGCAGAAAACCATCTTTGTTCCTTTGTCTGCCACAGATCCATGTGGATTGTAGCCAGTTCTCTTCAGCTACAGAAGAAAAGAACAAGGCCTAGTGTTAACACATCTGGGCCCAGCAACCAGTGTGTAACAGATGACTGCAGCCAAGCCAAGACAGTTCATGAAACCTAACCACTTACCACTTGCTTGTTAGAGACTGTATGAATTAGGAGGTAGCCTGAGTGCTTGAGTAAATGGGTTAGTGAGTGGCTGAGGGAGTGAGTGATTGATGGAGTGAATGATTGAGGGAGAGAGACAGGAGAAGAAGTGAGCTAAGTGAATCTCCTCATTCGCTCTAATGATCTTGTTTAGGTGTTTAGCTGACCTCTCCTAACCCCCACATCCATGGTTTGTCGGAGGAAGCAGTGGATTTTTTGCGGCTTGCCATTTAGAACAGGTGCTTGCCCAAATTACAGCATGGTGTGTGGGCACAGCAGTATGTATCGTTGCAGACTGTAGCCAAAGGCGGACATCCCGGCCTCAAAAAATAAAAGTTCTGCCACATATTTGTTCCAGCCAATTCACTGAACCAGCTGGTCCCAATTACCACACACTCCTCAGACAGGTAGCTGAGCTAGTTAGTGAAATCACCTGTATTAAGAGCACAGACTGAAGGAATACATGGCATGATCCAACCAGTTTGTCCATTTCTACATAGCATTGCTTTCTAGCATTAATTTATAGTGCATAGTATGGTGTAGCATTGCAAATAGTGTAGCACCTTAGCATTGCACTGGATAATAGTGTGTTTCTTACATTACATTTATCTGACGCTCTTATCCAGAGCTACTTCCAGATATTTACATGGTTTCAGTTGCAGTCTGGGGTTAGATGCCTTGCTCGACCATCTCAACCATGGGTAGGGCAGGATTCGAACCAGCAACTTTCCGATCGCAAGACCAACTCCCTAACCACTAGGCCACACCTACCCACAAATGTGTTAGGTAAAGCATTACTCAGCACTGCATAGCGCATTACAGCTTTGTTTAGCATTGTGTAGCATAGTACAGTGTGCTTAGCAAGTTATAGCACAGCACAACACTGCGAATTGTAGTAGAGTGTAGTGTAGCATATCGTATCATGACACTGTGTCTTGCAGTATTGCATAGCCTTAGGCAGCATTGTGTATTTTAGGATCACGTATAATTCATACAGTGCCATAGTGTGGCCGTGCTACATTGCTTGGCATCACAGTTGTAGTGCAGCATTACTTATCGTAGCATAGCAGCTACTCTGCTGCAGACAAAGGCGTGGATTGTGTGATTCCAAAGCAGAAGTCTTTCCTGCATGACTAACTCATAACCCCCCCCCACACACACACACACACACACACACACACCACCACACCCCCACACACCCCCAGGCCCATTCACCCCTCTCCGCCTAATACAAAAAGAACAAGACAACTGGCTTTGTGTTCTCTGAGGGCTCCAGCTATTTGGATGCTAATGGGCAAATGCTCGGTGCCATTAAATGGCTAAAACAAACATTTCTTTTGTGCGCCTCGGCGCTGTTTCCCATTTTTGGTTGAGCATCTTAAGCAGAACAACTGGGACGAAACACTGGTTGAGGGGCTAGAAAGTTGTAAGGCCATCAATGGCAAACAACACGCTTGCTACCTTTCAATGAGCAGCACTCGTTTTCTGATTTTCTCTTTTCTTTCCTTGGGCTTTATCCCCACATTCCTTCCTCTGCATCTCTATCCATCTTTCTCTCTTTCTCTTTCTCTTAACCCCCCCCCCCCCACCACCCCAATCTGTCTG
>CM050204.1:13238541-13251041 GCA_027475355.1 Coilia nasus | reverse complement strand
GAGGAAGAGAGAAACACACCTGCACAAATATTACTGTGGAAGTAATAGTGTAGTGGAATAGTATAGTGGAAACCCTTTACTTGGGACCAGCTCATGAACTATGGGGTAGACTATTTCTCGCTAAATTTGGAAATTGTAGAAATATGGAAATTTGGACAATGGAATGTATTTAAAAATATTCCATCAGCATCCAATGAGAGATGTTTGTGATCACATATTATTTTGGGGTTTTGTTACGTTTGATGATTCTTTTAATCGATTTTAACATCACACAAGCAATCCCCTTGAGTTGTTGCATCAGATGTGTGTGTGTGCGCATGTGAAAGCCAGCCTATTACTCTTCCCCAAACACACATGTAACTATTATTTGTACTGTGACTTGTGTCTGTCTCAGATGTGGTATGGCAAAACAGCCTTGGCAGCGGTGGGATTCGAACCCACGCCCCCGAAGAGACTGGAGCCTTAATCCAGCGCCTTAGACCGCTCGGCCACGCTACCACACATACCTTTGCTCATACACACTTACAGGCACATACACACGTGTCTTAAACACACGCACGCACGCACGCACGCACACGTTAGTACCACTGGTTAGATGTCTGTCTGAGGTGGCTTATCTCTCTCTCTGTCTATCTATTTATCTGTTTATCTCTGTGACTCACACACGCACACATACATACATACACACGAACACACACACACACACACAAAAACACACACACACACACACTGCCCTTACACCTTGCTGTATAGCAGCTGTTTTCTGTAGAAGAATATATTTCTTTGTTACTTGACAGACATGCAGACACACGCACACACACACACACACACGCATACACACACACACACACACACACACACACACATACACACACACACACCAAAGTATGCTGTCATTCTCAGAGTTGCATGCACACTGAATTACACTCTTTCTCTCTCTCTCTCTCTCTCTCTCACACACACACACACACTTAAACACACACTTAAACACACAAAAAGCGCATCCCCCTCCCCCACACCTCTCTCCTTCCAGTGTGTGTGAGTGCAGCTGTCTGCAGCTCAGTAAATGATTAACATTAAAGGCTGCGTATGCCCTGCTGTCTGGGCCGCTATGCCAGGAATGTGGCAGATGCCACCATGTGTCCCGCGCCACACACCCCCTCTCAGCACTCACCAAGGCCAGCCGCTATTCGCCCCTGCCTGCCTCCCTCTCTCCCTCCCTCCTTTCCTCTCTCCCTCCGTCTCTCTCTTCCTCCCTTACAGACACCTTTTAAGGCTCAGTGCCACACATCACTTCAGCACTCAACACCACCACAGACTTTTTTTTGTCATTTACTGTGTGTGTGTGTGTGTGTGTGTGTGTGTGTGTGTGTGTGTGTGTGTGTGTGTGTGTGTGTGTGTGTGTGTGTGTGTGTGCGCGCCTCATGTCTGCACATACACTCATGTGCACATACATATAACCTACACCACAAAAGTGTAGCAAATATCAGCCACAATTGTTCCCTTTAATATAACGCAGTATGTGTACAGCCCATTACTGTTTGTATTATTTGTTAATAACTCATGATAACTGAACTAAATCCATGCACATTGTCAATATTGTTTATTTTACACTGGCTGTCAGTGGAGTTGATGTCAGTGCAGAGACAGGCATAGTTCTAACTTGGACTCGAGTGGCTGCCTCTTATAATATCCACCCACGAGCTTGAAGTTGGTTCTCCCATGAATGATTCATAGCGCTGACATGTTGTGGTTTGTCATGTTTTACCCACTGTAAGTCAGCGCTGGTGACAGCCAACGCCTGGACGGCATCCACGGCAGAAACAGACACACCTGCCGGCCTTGTAACAGGCATACATATAGGCTACCCCACAGATGGTGTAGATTGGTTATAATGCAAACAGCAGTAGGCATGGGATTATAGCTACACTTAACCAAACATCATGATTAAAATAAAACACAATAAGGAAACGTTTACTGGTTGAGGTGCAGGGAAGCTGAAGAGTAGGAAGGAAATTGGAACTGAAGACCAACTAAAACAGTCTTTACTAGGCATTTCTTGTTTTGTTTTGAAAGTAGATTAGATTAGAAACCTTTAGGTTATAGTCCACATTGTGGAAATTCACCTTTGGCCCCACTAAAACATAAAGAAAGATAGCACATATATGATGCAAGACTTTGCAGCCAGTACAACAGACACACCAGAGCATCTCACCCCATGGAAGTACAGAGACATGAGATAACCATGTACTGGTTGTTCCCATAGCATGATAAGAAAAGATTATAGGTTAGTAGTACAAATGTAGTTAAAAGGATGAGATAAAAAAGGGAGCGAATTAGAAAGAGGGAAGTGTGGGGAGAGGTAGAAGGAGTCTCAGACAGGGATGTAGGTAGTGAGAGAGAGAAAATCAAGTGGTCATGGAGTCTTGTCCCTAATCATGTAAGTGACTGTTAGCATTGCTTTCAGAGGGGATAAATGTGTGCCATATGCTCGACTGGCAGTGTCCAAGTTTTCAAATTAGCTGCGCTCATCCCCCTCATTACCGCTGGGGCCCTGACAGGGGGGGGTGGCAGTCCCGCAACCGCTGCTAACGGCAACGCTAATGCTAAGCTAGCCATGGCTAATGACCACGCGCAGCACCAGCACTACACCAGCACAGCTAAGGTAGCAGTGGCTAACAACCGGCTGAAGATGAAGAGCCCAGGCGCAAGCCATAAATTACCACATAAGCTGGGCTGGCAGAGGAGGAGTGGGCACAGGAGCTGACGCTGGAGTTGGCACTGCCTCACGCTGCGCTCTTAGGGCTCTGGAGACAGGCATACACAGGCTGGCACGCGCTGCCGAGGAGCATCTCGTCTCCTCAGCTTCCACTTAAAACAGTAGTGGATAGTAAATGATAGATGGGCGTGATGGATGGAGAGAGAAAGAGTGATAGATTGATAGACTGACAGACAGCAGAGATGGATAAATGGACAGGTGGCTGAATGTAAGGACAGCATCCATGATTTTTTTTTAAACCACTCATCTCGAACCTGTTGTCAAATTTCAACATAGCAAGCATTTTATGATCAACATGAAACTCTTTTTTTACACTAAGCTATTTTTAATCATGTTTTTCCATGGTCCCTGAAGTCACATCTGTCTGTGGAATAGATACACAATAAGCCATTGTAATAGAATCCTGTCTCTCTCTGAGTGCAAAGCACAGCATAACATATGTGCCTATGATGTGTATGTTTATCTGTTTATATGTCTATGTGTCTATATTCCTCTTTTCATATCAAGTACTTGTATATTCTCTATTGCTATTTTGAATTTCTACGGCTGTGGTGCTTGCTTTTTTTGTTTTGTCTTATCTTTATGTTATCTGTGTTATGTTATGTTATCTGTAATGCACCTGCACCAAGTCAAATTCCTCGCCTGACGTTGTACAGACTCTTATTCTGATAGCATCCCGCACAATAATATAGCACAGCATTGCATAGCATAGGATGGCACTGAGTCGAAATGGCCATCTTTTATTGTAAATGGAAATGACATACAGAGTATTGAACATGTAGCCCAAATCACAATGGTGCTTAAAAGAGGATTTGAAGAGGAAGAGGCAGTTCTGTTTTTATTGAATTTATCGTTGCCCATGGATGATGGAGATACACAGGTGTGGGAAGAAGAGCTTTAGTATGAGATTGGCCAGAGGCACAGGTTAGCAGGCCGCCCAGTAGCACTGAGCTAAAAAGACTATCTAATCCAAATAGCATGGCTACTTAATTGAACTGCCAGCTTGTGTAAAAGCAATGGTCCCATTTGTTGTGTCGGTATGAGAGAAAGAGAGTGAGAAGAGAGAGTGTGCGTGTGTGAGTGTCCAATTGTGTTTGTGTGTGTAGGGAGAGAGAGAGAGAGAGAGAGAGAGAGAGAGAGAGAGAGAGAGAGAGAGAGAGAGAGAGAGAGAGAGATTGAAAGAGAGACTACATAAAGGGAGAATTTAATGTGTCAGAATTCATGTACCGCTAATGTGTATAGGATTGTGTGTGTATGTGTGAGTGTCTGTGTGTGTGTGTTTGTGTTTGTGTGTGTGTGTGTGTGTGTGTGTGTGTGTGTGTGTGTGCTTGTATGCATGTGGAATGTGTATATGTGTGTTTTTGTGCATGTGTCTTTCCGTACGCATACCCATGCATGGTGAGTGAGTGTGTGTGTGTGTGTGTGTGTGTGTGTGTGTGTGTGTGTGTGTGTGTGTGTGTGTGTGTGTGTGTGTGTGTATGTGTGACAGTGTGTCGTATGTGTCGCGTGTGTCCTCTGCGCTGGTTGATCGGTGCCCAACCTGTTATCCATCAGTCAGACTGGAGCACGCACGGCTGGCTGGATCAGATGCAGCAGCAGCCGCAGCACCAGCTGCAGCACTGCAGTCGTGTCCCCGATGCCACCACAGACACACACACACACACACACACACAGACACATACACACACACACACACACACACACACATACGCACACACACACACACACACACACACACACACACATAAACCAGACACCCACGCGTCACACACACACACACACCCACACACCCTTCACAGACACACACACACAAACCAGACACCCACTTACCTATCACACACTCACACACACACACACACACACACACACAAACCAGACACCCACTTACCCATCACACACACACACACACACACACACACACACACACACACACACACACACACACACACACACACGCAAACCAGACACCCAGTCACCCATCACACACACACACACACACACACACACACACACACACACACACACAAACCAGACATCCAGTCACCCATCACACACACACAAACACACACACACACATACACACACGTATACACACACACACACACACACAAATGTCACACAGATCCCGCTGCTGTCACATGCCTCTCATGTTTCTGCCAGCATACGTACTGAGAGCAGCTGGATGGTGCCTAGACGCGTCCTGGTGGTGACACACAGCCACTCATCCAGACTGCTGTGCACGCCACACCCCAGCACTGCCTGTCATTCATCTTACCCGCTCCTACGACTCCGCCCTGCCCCATTTAATGCCCATGTGGGTGTAGGGGTCAGGCTTAGGTCAAAGAGTTCCTCAGATGTTATTTTGTCCATCCAGACCAACGAGAGAGAGAGAGAGAGAGAGAGAGAGAGAGAGAGAGAGAGAGAGAGAGAGAGAGAGAGAGGGCGTCCCAGGAGCCTGACTCTGCCTCATAAGGTCTGAATCAGATGTACACACCTGTTATTCACTGTCATGCCTTTGCACTGACAGTGAAGCTCCGTTTAGTTTCAGTCAAAGCCTCGTGTCTTCGTATTCAGCCAGAAGCTCTAGTGTTGCTTAAAAAGACGTCAGCTAGCGCAGCTTACACTAACCTCAACAGGACACACTACTGACTTAGCTAATAGCCCGGCTTTTAGCTGACTTGGTAGTGCGTCTGTCTCCTAAACAGGAGTGCTGTGAGGTGAGGTTGCAGGTTCAAGACTGGGTCTGGACTGTGCAGGAAGACCTTGGTTACATGAACATGGCTTGTGTCCACTTTATCCAGGGGCTGTGCCTGATACAAGGCCTGGACACACACTATCCAGGGCATTATGGAGAATATGGAGATGTCCTGGATTCAGTAACCGAGTGCGCTGTTTTTGTGTGTCTGTGTGTGTGTGTGTGTGTGTGTGTGTGTGTGATGTGTTGGGTGTACGCAGGTGTGTGACGAGTGGGGTTCACACTTTTTTTGCTTTAAGTGTGTGTGTGTGTGCATGTGTGTGTGTGTGTGTGTGTCTGTGTGTGTTAAACTGGAAGAAATGGCTGGCTGTAAAGAGGGAGACCTTGAGGTTAGTCACACCTGTGCGCCTCTGTTAGGTGTGAAGCTCTGGCGCGGGTGTGATCCAGCCCCAGCAGTGTGTGTGACCTGTCAGTGTGTGTGTGTGTGCGTGTGTGTGTGTGTGAACTGCCAGTGTATGTGTGTGTGTGTGTGTGTGTGTGTGTGGTTCTGTGTGTGTGTGTGATCTGCCAGTGTGTGTGTGTGTGTGTGTGCCAGGATATGTCTACCTTTGTGCCTGTGCCTGCCTTTTTCGGCTGTGTGTGTATGTGTGTGTGTGTGTGTATCACAAACAAGATTTGTGATACACACAAGTGTGTAGTGTGTTGTGAGTGTGTGTCTGTGTGTATGAGTGTTTGGGTGAGTTGCTTGGCATTGTGTGTGTGTGTGTGTGTGTGTGTGTGTGTGTGTGTGTTGCAAACAATATTTGTCGTGTATAGATGGACGTGTGTCTGTATGAGTGTTTGAGTGAGTTGCTTGGCATTGTGTGTGTGTGTGTGTGTGTATGTTTGTACGCACATTTTATCCTTTGGTGTCTGCCACCCCTGCCATCCCCCGCTGTGCCACACTGAGGTCACGTGACCCGCTCGCTCCCCGTCGCTTTTCGCCCGCTCCACGCATCCATCATCGCCTCAGCACGGCCTCGCAGCAGTCACGCCCCGCCACGCTCCGTCACCTCCACGCCTCCAACCCCGAGGCATGCTGGGAGCACGCTGCTCCGCACCTCTGGAGCGATGCCGTCCGGTCGCCAGAGGTCAAAAGGTCGCCAGAGGTCGAAAGCAGGGTAGAGAGGTGGAGATACAGGGCGGGAGGAGGAGGAGGAAGAGGAGAATTTTTGGCGTCACAACTGTGTGGGTGGAGTGTTTCTGACTCACTGGCTGCTCCAGGCCTTTGAGGAGTCACTCTGGAATGCCACTGTACAGTTCTAGAGTTTACACTGTACAAAATACAGTGGCATAATAAATTAAAATATATGGCATAATATGTGGCAAAACATTCAATCATTTGATTCATTTTCACAGTCAACACTCACTTTCACAGTCACTTGAATTCATTATCAAATAATACCTTCAGTTGGACAGCTGAGAAGCTAAGAAGAGCTACAAGGAATACAAAAGGAAAGCACCTTTAGATTTTTACTGGTGATATCAAATTCACTCAACAATTTGCTTGTTTTATGTTTAGCTATGTACATTTGACATTTTACAAACATGTTGTAGATAAGGAATGAGTAAATTGAAAAAAAAAAAAAAACAATCCAAAAAGTTTGTAGGTACTGTAGTTTATGTTCTGTAGCTTTTTTTGTAAGTAGGTACAGTACATAGTACTGTATGTAGTGTCACAAAAGCCTGAAGTACATGCCAGAAGAAGTGACTTCATTCCACAGATGCTGTTTCTTTCACTTGCCTAGAAATGCCTTATTGCCTCATGGTTTTGGCCAGTTTTCTTACTTTTATTGGTACTGGTACAAAATTACATCTTCTTGTACTACAGTTTTGTAAACAGAGGATTTTATCAATGAAGCAACAATACAACAGAGCCAAATCTAAAGCATGTCTGTTTTCCAGCGTAATCATAGCCAGACTAGCACTGCTGTAGTGCCTCCACTCAATATTGTAATTTGCTACAATACTCAGGGAACCCTTCAAAGCCTTTGGTTTCCCTCAACTGAATTCTTTAGTAACCAATCAACAAACAGAAATGAAAGGAAGAACCAATAGGTTTAAAGTTTAAACAAAGTGCCCACCCACTGATAAGCAGGTTAGCATTGGAGGTCAGCTTCATCATGCAGCTGGACAAGTGAGTAACATACTTCAACTCCTCTTCACCCATGTCTCTGTGACCTGCTGCAATGCATTATGGGTAACCAAACATTTGAGGGGTACAACTGCATGACATTTGTTTGCACACTTTCTTCTCTCTGACCAGTTGCGTTTAGGGGCTTCGAGAGCATAATATCTCTCCACTGTAGTTCTTCACCTATTTTATGTGCCCCTGTTGCAGTGCATTATGGGTAATTGAGCATCTTACGGGTATGACTGGATGACATTTGTTTACACACCTTCTTCTGTCCGACCCGTTGCTTTTAGGCGCTTCGAGAGCATAATATCTCTCCACTCTGGTTCCGCTGATTGATTATTATGCGGCGACCTTTTGACCTCTGCGGCTCCGCTCGCGACCATGACCTTCAGTGATTCTGCAGGGGGGTGGGGGGGGTGGAAAACGGTTGGCGGTTGGAGGTGGGAGGAGCAGGAGCAGGAGCAGGCTGTCGCCGTGACGACTGCCAACAGCGGCGGAGTGTGCGCTGGCCCGGCCGTTGTGGTGACAGATGTTCCGCCAAAGCACGCTGCGCCCCAAATCTTGCTCCCTCATTTGTAGTGTTAAGCATTTTTAAGGGGGGTTGGGTGGAGGTGGGGGGTGGGGGTGGGGGGGGGGAAGCAGAGAGGGACATTCTGTCTTTTTATACCCACCCCCCTCCACTTAGGCTCAAAAACTCTCATATGGACACACACACACACACACACACACACACACACACACACACACACACACACACACACACACACACACACACACACACACACACACACACACAGGCACTCACACAGAGCCCCATTTGTGTGCCAGCTTTCTACACAGCTGTGGGGGAACTGTAGAGTTCCTTTTATGAAGCAGATTCAACAGAAGGTGTGTGTGCGTCTGTATGTGTGCATGAGATGTGTTTTGAAGTATGTGTGTGTGACGCCTGTGTAAGTGTTTGCACATGTGTACGTGTGTCTAGGATGTGTGTGTGTGTGTGAGAGAGAGAGAGAGAGAGAGAGAGAGAGAGTGTGAGGTCCCTGGTGAAAGTGTAAGGCGCTTCATTGTGGGACTCGCACAAAGAGGTTATTATTGTGTCTGTGAAAAGTTGAAGGTTGAAGGTGGCAAACATTGTGAGTGTGTATGTGTGTGTGTGTGTATGTGTGTGTGTGTATTTGAGAGGGTGTGTGTGTGTGTGTGTGTGTGTGTGTGTGTGCGCGCGTGCGTGTGTGTGTGTCTGTCTGCGCACATTAGGGGGTTGTTGATTGGGTGATGAGGCACCACTGCTATCGGTGGCGATTGTTGACTTGCCATCTGCCAGCAAAAAAAGCAATGTGTGTGTGTGTGTGTGTATGTATGTGCGTGCAAGTGTGTGTGGGACTGTGTGTGTGCATGTGTGTGTGTGTGTGTGTGTATCTTTCTGTCTGGCTGTCCCCACTGTAGTGGATTTGTTAGAGCCTATGCCTGTGTTAACCAGGGCCAGGAAGGTAGTGCAAGAAAAGTAGAGAGAGAGAGAGAGACTGAGAGATGGTGAGAGAGAGAGAGAGAGAGAGAGAGAAACAGACAGAGAGAGACATGGAGAGACAGAGAGAGGAAATAAGACATGACAGTGGGATAAAGAGAGAGGCATAAACATTTGCAGATGTCGTGTGGCATAATGACTGCAACTTAACAGCCGATTGCAGGCAGCTTCTGCTGCTGTTGTTTCTGTCGGAAGAGTGTGTGTGTGTGTGTGTGTGTGTGTGTGTGTGTTATGTGAACGTTAAAGTGTATAAAAATATTTTTTTTTAACATAGTCAGCATGTCGTATTCACCTGTACTTGACTGTGTGTGGGTGTGTGTGTGTGAGTGTGAGTATGTGTTTCTGTGAGATTTGGCAGACTTGTTGATTTCTACAAACAGGCCCCACTCACAGACACACTGTAAACGGCTAACAGGACTAGCAAAAGTTAGGCGCCTTCCTAACAACCCCCCCACCCCATTAACCCCAACTTTACCTCAGTCTTTTCCTAAGGCTGGAGAGTACCCCATCTCTCTCTCTCTCTCTCTCTCTCTCTCTCTCTCTCTCTCTCTCTCTGTATCTGTCCCTATCTATCGATGTGTCTCTCTTTTCTTCTTTCTCTCTTTCTCCATCAGTCTGTCTGCCTATCTCTCTCTCTGTCTGTATGGGCAGTCTGTCTGCTCTATAAGGCCATTGTGGGGCATGCTGTTAGCGTGTGTGTGTGTGTGTGTATGTGTGTGTGTGTGTGTGTTATCAGGAACGTCCCACAGAGATACATTATCTCTTCTTCCAGGGAATCCTGGCCAATGTGGCAGCAAATAAATTGAATAAAAGTTTTAACATGCATAGACAGCACACAAAGACACATGCAATAATAGTACATATAAGCACACAGACAGTCCAAGAATGAAATGAAATAAACATAGACTAACAATAAGCACATAGACATTCCAGATTTCAACAGAGAGTTATGAACAACAAAAGAAGAGTGAAGAATTAAAGATTTGTTTGTTGTTGTTCTGCAGTTAAAGGAATGAGTAATTGCACTGTGTAGTCAGAGAGTGCAGGAGCTAAAATATGGCAGTGCTGCGTTCTTTTCCGCTGTGTTGTGCTGTGATGCATTGCACAGCGATGTGTTGTTTTGGAGTTATGGGAGTCAGTGATTGCACTTTGTTAAATTAGTCTTCTGCGCTGTGTTGTGTTGCACGGTGTATTTTGTTTGTGGTGTTGTGTTATGTGTGTTATGTGGTGTTTTGTGATATGTGTGTGTGTATGTGTGTGTGTGATGTGTGTGTGTGTGTGATGTGTGTGTGGGTGTGTGTATGTATGTGTGTGTGTGTGTGTGTGTGTGTGTGTGTGTGTGCGTGCGTGTGTGTGCGTGGTGTGTGTTTGTGTGTGTGGTGTGTGTGTGTGTGTTTGTGTGTGTGTGTGTGTGTGTGTGTGATGTGTGTGTGGGTGTGTGTATGTATGTGTGTGTGTGTGTGTGTGTGTGTGTGTGTGTGTGTGTGTGCGCGTGTGTGTGCGTGGTGTGTGTGTGTGTGTGTGTGTGTGTGTGTGTGTGTGGTGTGTGTGTGTGTGTTTGTGTGTGTGTGTGTGTGTGTGTGTGTTGTTTAGCAGTTAAGAGAGTTAGTGATCAGCAGAGCCTCCTCTGCTCCCACGTCTGTCTGTTCTTGCCAACTGCAATTAGGTGTGAGGTAGGAGTGATTCCATCTGTACGACTCTCCCTCTCTCTCTCTCCGTCTCCCTCCCTCTCTCTCTCTTTCTCTCTCTCTCCCTCTGTCTCTCTCTCCGCTTATCATTCTCTCTTGCCGTTTCTCTCTATCTCCCTCCATCTCCTTATGTCTCTCTCTCCCTCTCTCTCTTTGTCTGTCTGTCTCTCTCTCCGCTTATCATTCTCTCTTGCCGTTTCTCTCTATCTCCCTCCATCTCCTTATGTCTCTCTCTCCCTCTCTCTCTTTGTCTGTCTGTCTCTCTCTCTCCGTCTCCCTCTCTCTCCCTCTCTCTCTTTGTCTGTCTGTCTCTCTCTCTCCATCTCCCTCTCTCTCTCTCTCCGTCTCCCTCTCTCTCTCTCTCCCTCTGTCTCTCTCTCTGCTTATCGTTCTCTCTTGCCGTTTCTCTCTATCTCCCTCCATCTCCTTATGTCTCTCTCTCCCTCTCTCTCTTTGTCTGTCTGTCTCTCTCTATCCTTATCATTCTCTCTCTGTTTCTCTCTATCCACCCCCCTCTCCTTATCTCTCTCTCTCTTTGTATCCCTCTCTTTCTTTCTGCCTTTCTCCCCCCCCCCCCCCCTTATCTCTTTCTTTCTCTTTCTCTCTCTCCCTATCTGTTTCTTTCTCCCGCTGTCTCTCTCTTTCTCTCTATCTTTCTATCTCTCTCTGTTCTGGTGGTGGCAGGGGTTCATTAGAGAAGGCTTAAGGATGTGGCTACTGTTGTCATAACAGGACAGACAAGATGTGTCATTAAATAAGTCCTGTGTAGTGTGTCATTCTTTGTAAGAGATCTGCAATTTCCTCACTCTTAACAATCTTCAGGGTTGTA
The DNA here is from genome assembly GCA_027475355.1 of Coilia nasus. Taxonomy (NCBI): domain Eukaryota; kingdom Metazoa; phylum Chordata; class Actinopteri; order Clupeiformes; family Engraulidae; genus Coilia; species Coilia nasus. The sequence continues at coordinate 13,239,352 of CM050204.1, read as the reverse complement.
ACATAATTATTCCTAAACAGACCGAGATAATAAAAAATGTCTTCCAAAAGTTACGTATGTTAAGATCGTGTTCTAGTGAGATGTACAGGGCATAATATAGTTAGGACACAGTATAGTCGAACATGCATGTGTGTGTGGGTGTGTGTGTGCATGTTGTGAAGGAGGGGGGAGTGGGGGTTGGGGGGTAGGATTGGCTGTCGATCAAAAACAGCAGTTTGGTGAGAGCACAGCCGTTGTTGAGTTGAAGGGCCCTATCTGTCAGGCCCCATTGAGCTGTCCGAAAAGATGTCCGACTTAAATAGAGCTGGTGGCTGTGCTTGTTCAATGACTCTAGTGGATTGCCTGTTTGTGTGCTTGTGTGTGTTTGTGTGTGTGTGTGTGTGTGTGTGTGTGTGTGTGTGTGTGTGTGTGTGTGTGACGTGGTGGTGGTGAGTGACAATTGCAACATGCAAATGTTTACCTTGTGTTTACCTTTGGCCATCCCTGTGTGTGTGTGTGTGTGTGTGTGTGTGTGTGTAAGATATGTGTGTAAGATATGTGTGTATGTGTCTGTAAGTGTGTGTGAGCAAAGGTATGTGTGGTAGCGTGGCCGAGCGGTCTAAGGCGCTGGATTAAGGCTCCAGTCTCTTCGGGGGCGTGGGTTCGAATCCCACCGCTGCCAAGGCTGTTTTGTCATCTCACATCTGAGGCAGATGACACAAACAACATAGTCACAGTACAAATAATAAAAAAAAAGATAAATGTGTGTGTGTATTTGGGGGGTGTAGACTACTTTTCAGTATGAGGTCGCTGTACTGGAGGTTGGTATGTT